>CM063507.1:87929608-87932108 GCA_032207245.1 Pardosa pseudoannulata | reverse complement strand
GATCACCCCTTTCACCTCCTCCGGGTTAGGGAAAAAAAAAGAACGTAGAATCCCGCATCGTTTGTTCCATATTTCCTACATCCTCTCGCCAGAAGTGGCAATGCCTTTTGCCAGTTGCCCGTCTCCACACACACACACGCACCTAATACTGGATAGAGAGAGAAAATGGCGCGAAATCGAACGTTTTCCTGCCCTCCTGTTTCTCCGAAAAGAATTCCCGGAAATAGAGTGCGAAAAGAACAGTCAGGAAAAAAAAGGAAGAATTTTTATTTTTCCCCCCTTCTCCGATTGCGGGCCGGAATCCTCAATAAAAGGGGGAAAATAAAAAAGGGAAAAATATAAAGAGGGAAAAATAAAACAGGAGGAACCATTCCGGGAGTATAAAAGTTGAGAAAGAGGAGAAAAATTTTCAAACGGCGGGGAAAAAAATAAAATAAAGGGGTGAGATTTGCAGGGGAGGGGGTGAATTCGTGGAATTATTCAAATGGAAAAAAGGAGGAGAGGGAGTGTGGGGGTGGTGGAAGGTTGTTATCGAATGCAGAGTGGCGCGAAAGGGGGGAGGGAGGGGTTTTGCCCGATGGAGCCCGAAAATCGTCTGCTATTTTGAGGGTGCCGTTGGGGATAAAGTTTGTGGAAAATGTCGTTTGGTTGCCAGGGGGTCGATTGGCAGGGAGGGGGGTATCGTCGGGCATTGCGGAGAGAACGATTTTCCTGTTTGGTTTCCGCGCCAGAAGGGGTGGAATAAAACGACGCGTTTGGAGTTTTTTGGCCGCATTTCCTGTCGCGTACAAAACATGTATGTATGTGCTATATGTATATATACACACATGCATATTATAAATATGTGACCAGTGACAATATTCTTTATCAGGAGAAATAGCCTTTACTTTGAACTACTGTGGAATCGAACTCACGGCATCAGAAACATATTCCAGAATTGTGAAACTTGACATTTATTGAGAACAGCCTTAGTTTCGAGAGACGGGTCAAATGAATGTCGTCTAACACTTTACGGCGGGAAATTTCGGTTTTTAAAAAATGAGGAGGAGAAGTTAAAATAGATATTAAAGATGTAATCCCCTCTATAATAAAAGCCCAAGTTATCTGTCTGTCTCTCCTCGAATTTATGAACCTGGAATGGATAGAGACATCCATATTGGATTATCGATGAGTTAGGGTTAGCAAAATTCAAAACAAGTATCTCCTGAACTATCGATTCGATTCTAAAATAAACTGGTATAAATATGCTTCATATCACAGCGAAAAATACTGTAGTCTTTAATCCTTAATTTGACAAGATGTTTGTTCAAATATTTTTTAATTTCTGTTATTTTTCTCACGTCTGTATAGACATTAGGATATCTGTAAAATAAACAAAAAAAAAGAAATATATCATTTTTCATTTTTAAGATAACTAATGTCCTCTGTGGCGAACACTGACAATTATGTTATAGAGTAGTTATAAATATACATGTCCGGTGTAGCGGCCAGACTTAGCCAAATTAAGGGATAAAACGTTCGAAATCCACTCCTTCACCCCCTTCTCGAGCTGTTTAATGTCATTCTTTCGAGCTCTGTTTTCCCCGGTTAAGAGCAGGCGATTCAATTTATCACATAATAAATAGGTAAAAATAACAATTTTTTTTTCTAGCATTATGACGTTATTCCATCTCATTGAATCCTTTTTTATTTTAAATTATTTAAATATCGTCTGCATTATTTTCATCCGTTTTATGGCTGAACTTAGATATGACGTCAATCATTTTCTTTTATATTTGACTTAAATAATAGAATAGTTACACATGGCATAATTTTAAATTGAATCGTCGATTATTTTTTGTTGCATTGAAAATTTTATCACCAGTTATAACAAAAAATTCTTTTCTTAAAAATTTAGGAGTCTATTTCCCGGACTAATTATCTCTTGCAAAATGTGCCATTAATTAATCCTTAATCTTTAAGTTTATTAATATCTTCTTCATTAAAACATTTTTTGCTCTCCCTTTTTGCTCCCCCCCTCTGTTTTCTGTATCGAAGACACGGCCAGAATGCAAGTGCGGCCTGGAAGAGGACGTACTAAAAGTTTTTCGAAAATTTCATTTTATAAGATAGAATTGGTGGTTTCTGACACAGAAAAAGAAAATATCCTACTACAAAAAGAGAAAAATCCGTTATTTTGTAATAAAAACTAAAATGTACTACTTAAGAACAAATAGAACTTCTTAAGATTTAAAAATAAAAAACCTTTATACAATAACTATTAATTAATATTAAATCAAAGATTTTAGTTAGAAAACTAGCCTGTAGTCCGTCATAAGACGGGATTAGTACAATTTTTAATTTTCCAGAATTGTATAGTACCCTGTGAGGCAGGTAAAAAAAGGGTTTGATTTTAGGCTGAGAATGATCTGGTACACGCTCAATCATTTGTTTATCTTCATACTCCTCTAAAGTCTCATGATACTGTGAATGCAGTTTAGAATCACCTCGAAATCATTTA
>CM063507.1:87922108-87924608 GCA_032207245.1 Pardosa pseudoannulata | reverse complement strand
TACTGATAAAATTCCTTTTAAATAAAATGCATTTCTCGCCAAAAGTGGAAAGACGCATTCTTCGACTCTTGGGAAATCATTTAAATGCATTTAACCCATTCGATTTTTAGAAAAGATTTTATTCGTTTGGAAGTGGAATATTTCTGCAGACCTCTCTCAAGTTTTGTTTCATTTCTTCGTATCTGTTCATTTCTTCGTAACCGTTTGAGTGCTGAAGATTTCTTATATTATATATATAGTTTTATTATATATATGCTAATAGTGCGGAATGAAATGCGTAGTTATTTTTTGGAGAACAATAGAAAGGGTTATAATTAACACTCATTATTACGTAACAAGTCATTTTTACCAACACAAATATTCTTTATTCTCACTTATGACGAGAATGTTTTGCTGCAGAAATTCCAACTATCCTTTTTTACACATAGCGCCAATGAAGTCGGATCGTCTCATTCCGTTACCGTTTTTTTTTGACTGCCTACATCCCATTGTCACTAGTTTGGCCATTTTTCTAAAGAAAACTTTGTCTTTATGGGTCTTTTTCCTGTGTTGCATTCTTGCCTGCTGACCGTTCCTCTTCTATAGCATCCGTAATGACACTTGTAGAGAAAGTGAAAACGGTTTCTCATATCTATACAACAACGAAAAGTTTTTTTACTACAAATAAATAAATAAATAAGTAGATGACGCTTCTTTTGTCTACCGTACTCCAATCCACGGCTCTACTGTATTACTACTTACAAACTGTATTTTATTTTAATTCTTATATTATTAAAAATACCAGTAGAGTGAAATGAATACAAACTGCGATGGATACAAATTCGACAGCTTTCGATAGATGCGAAAGTGATACTCACCAACAGCTGGGGGTTTCCGCATTTTCGGTACAAAACAAGAGAAGCACAATCGCGCTTCTCTTTTTACATATATGTGTGTATATGTATATATATATATATATATATATGTATGTATGTATGTAACTGTACTTATGTTTATATGTGTATGTATGTACATATGTATAAATATATAAGTGTGTTTACGTACATAGTATGCATATATATGTGTATTTTGTACATATATACATACATATATATATATATATATATATATATATATATATATGTATATATATATATATATATATATATATATATATATATATATATATATATATATATATATATATATATATATATATATATATGTATGTAATCCATTTTTTATAAAACTCCTTCACAAGGAGAAAGTTCAACAGCTAGCATTCATAAAGTACAAAGATGCAGTCGGGTCTCATATTCAAGAGAACTCAGAAGTCTAATTTAAAACTTTATTTCAGAGCGGCAACACGGCACATCTGTCCTTCTGGACAATATATAATCAAAAGCCACAGAGTTCACTCTGCTCTCACACAAGTACATCCAAGAGCGCTGACAACAAGAATTTTTCCACAACAAAAACAGCTTAATAAGCGAATTGACTGCAATATCAGCAAAACGCGAAAACATGTTCCGCCAACACCTGGGAAACTGCTGTATAGACAGAAAGTTTACAGTTTTATGACAGAAAGGAATGTTAAGTGGAAAATACTCCGTTGAACACACCATGTTGAGACTGGTAAAGATATTTAGATGAATTAAAATGGAAGAGAGGAGTTTTTTGAAGAAATATTAAAGTTAAATAATTTTGATATATTACAGATCCCCCCCGAAAAAAGAGAAAATCGTCTCGCTGATGGGTGACATTTTCACAACTTATAATAGTACAAATATATGATTATCAAAATTATTAAAAGAACTTGTAACATTAAACGAATAAATTTAGTGTAGAAGAGTCAAAACTGTCTTTCTAGTGTGTCAGAATTGGAGACATCAGGGTTACAGAGTCAGAAGCTTGGTCTGTAACTCATCATAAGTAATTCCACACCATCACATCAAAATTTAAATCTATCAAGTTATACCGTTCCTCTGACTCTCCTGCACCATCACAAAATCTCTATACAGAATCAATATTTAAACAACTAAATAATGAAAAGATAATATGCAATGAATATAAACAAAAACATAATAATACACGCAAATGAAGGTTTACAGTAAACAAGTATTTAAGAAAGTTTATCATTATGAAATTCAATATTTTTCCTAAGCAAAACTTAACTCAAAATGTTCAAATTATGCTTTATTAAAATTTTACTGAAATAAACTTTGGAGAAGGAAAATGGCTGTCCTCTGTGGTGACCAACGTGAAAATTGTTAGTGACCCCGCGGGTGCTCACACAAAACGACAAAAGGTTCATCCCTCTGTGGGAGGCGACTACCTATTTCTTTTATGACAGGGCTCTCCGACATTATGACATTTGTGAACAACATTTTGAAACCTTTTTTTTTCTCTACCAAAGATCAGAGGTATGCGGGTAACAGTTTCCCACATCTTGATCAGCTACAAACGTTACTCATCTTCAGTGTGAAAAACCGAAACACAATAATCAGATTGAACTTCAAAA
>CM063507.1:87902108-87917108 GCA_032207245.1 Pardosa pseudoannulata | reverse complement strand
AGATTGATGAGTTATATTGCCTTTTTTCTCACTTTTAATTCTGCCAACTCGTCCATTATTTTGTCCTAATTAATAGAGTTGTTTAATAACTCTTTTTCTACATAAAGTAATGATAAATTATTTCATTTTTCTTGGTCTAATGTGGATCTTAAAATTTTTTTTATTCTGGTCACGACTGAGAATGATTTTTCATCGCGGTATGTTATAATTATAATTTGCAATATTTCAAATAAATATCTTATTTTTTCTCCCAACTTTATAGTTTTATAGTTTGGAATATTTATTTTTTAGATACTCGAGTTAGTTCTTTATTTAAAGAATACACCAAATATCGTGCCGAACAAATTATCTCTCTCTTTTTTTCCGCTAAATTAAGTATCGCAACACGATTTTTATCTTTGATTTTGATCTAATAAGCAGACGAGAGGATTAAAATATGAAACGTGAAAGTGGGTGTTGCCTCGGCTGTTCCGTTAGGAGAGGGTGGACTCCCTCCGTACCCTGACTCACGTAATGATAGGACACCTCTGCCCGGGGGCACCGTCCACGTCTGGACGCCGTACCTTCTATCCCACTCTCTTTGTCTATTCATACATGTGGGACATAGTGTAGCGTCTTCAGCTGGAAAAAGGATAGCGGAGGCCTACGTACAGAAGAAAGATCTTAATTAGAAACACAAAATGTTGAAATTAGGATGAAGACAGATGAAAAAGATGAATATCTACAAATGAAAATGATGAACGTTACAGGAATCAGCTTCCGAATCGGTTGGAGAGAAAAGGGGGGGGGGACACTCTCTCCCCAAAGCTATCAGCCGATGAGTTAGTTCACAGGTGAGTCGATCGGTCAAAAATCCACCCTGATCCATAAACTCCGGTTCTTTTATATCGCCGTCTGGCCGCAGATTTCCATCTCAGATGATCGGACATCGGGTTGATGACGTGGTGAAGAAACCGCTTGTAGACTTGCTCTAGCCGGACAAGTGCAAGGGAAGTTTCCAGTGATCGGGAGCAATCTCGCCGATCACGAATCGATGTCTCTGTACAAACGTTTGGAGAACAAGGTAGGAAAGTATTGCTGCTTCCCTTGCAATGTCTGTCGCGTGAGACTCTCTCTTCGGGATGCCGTTGAAATTAACACTTCGCGAGCATCCTGATGAATTTTTCAGACAGAATGATTGGGATGGTGTTAACAATCCTCTCTTCAGCATCCTATTCAGCTTCCTTTCACCAGGTAAAGAGGAGCTCAGTTCAAGGGCTCACGAAAGGCACGTTCGCTAGTTCTACCTTATGCCGGGTTTTCTCACGGCAGTAGATAAGTCTGTATCTGGAAATTTAATGTAACGAGAATTCGTTACAATATATATATTCTCCATATGTATGTAATCCTATACCTGTCTTACACATATAATATAGCAAAAAGGATTGCTGCTAAAGTTCTTCTCGTTTTAATCTCTCCTTTCCCAAATTAAAATGGAGGCCGCGGTTGCTTTCCTTCCACGTCGAAGATTTGAAAGAACAATTGCCCTTTCTAACACTTTCTCGACTCTCTGCCTGTAAAAACAGAGGATGTTTGCTATTTTTATGCTGTTGTACGCAATTATCTCTTCCAAGAAGAGCGTCTGCTTTATCTCTCTTTCTCATGGAAATGTAACCAAGGGATTATCCGCACCTCGGTACGACATTTTCACTCGTCAACAGATGCACGTTTAGTTTCTAGCCCGTGTAACACGTGACGGGATCTGAGATCAGGAAAGTGTAAATAATAAAAGGATACGAGGGTTATTCTGAAATTGAGATACGCGCAGACGAGAAATTACAAAATAAAAATTCCGGTTTAAATTTAAAATAATATTTTAATAATTATTAAAATAATATTTTAACACAGGAGACGAATTTTTACTGACTTACTTCAACTTGTTTAACGTAGAATAAATTTAAAACAGAAGAGAAAATGGAATTGACGCGAGAACATTTTCGTTCTCTGATTTTCTACGATTTTAAAGCAGGATTCAATCAAGAAGAATGTTTTCGACGGCTGCAGTTGGTATTGGGTGACGAATCTCCAGCTCGTGTTACTGTATTCAGATTGTTTAAAGAATTGAGCAGATGTCGCCATTTTCTTCAGGACGAAGAACACGCAGGAAGGCCGCCGTCGGCAGTCACCCCGGATAACGTGTCTGCCATAAGAAAAATGTTAACGGACGATAATCGATGTACCTGTCCAATTATATAGAAGGAACTTAACACTAGATTCGCAGCCATACACGAAATTATTAATGAAGAATTACATATGAAAAAAGTAGTTTGCCATCGGGTTCCCCGTCATCTAACTGAGCACCAAAAAGGGGAGCGTGTCCGAATCGGTAAAAAAACTCTTAAATTGCTAAATGAGGGTGGTCACCGCATCGTTTCTAAAATTGTAACGGGTGACGAAACATACATAACGTTTTTCGATGTTCCAGCACGTCAAGAAACCAAAGTATGGGTCTTTGAAGACGATCCCATTCCGACAATGGTGAAGAGAGAACACGCACTGAAAGAAGAGATGTATGCCGTTTTCTTCAGAAGTACGGATTGGTAAAAGCCATCCAGTTGGAAGGACAAAAAACAGTAACAGCCAACTGGTATACCACTCGATGTCTTCCACCAATTCTACAAGAAGTGAATGTGAGGGGACTCATGCTTCACTATGACAATCCATCTTCACACACAGCCTGATGAATAGTTGAGTTTCTTAAACAAAACAAATGAAAGTGATAGAACATCCTCCCTATTCGCCTGATCTAGCTAAGTGTGACTTTTGGTTATTCTTGAATCTAAAAAAGAACTTACGTATACGTGGTTTTCGTTCAGAAGAAGAGATTGATGTGTCTATAGATGCATTTTTCATCAATTCCAAGAAATGAATGGCTTGAGGCATTTCATCTGTGGAAAATCCGTCTACAAAAGTGCATGGATGCTGGAGGAGACTACTTTGAACACACCTTAAATTTTGTAAATATAACTTTAAAAACCTAGTTGTACCTCAAAAATTTCAGATTGACCCTCGTATTTGCTCATTTTTTTGCCATATTAGAGTCTGAACCAGCTGAGTTGCACGACGTGACTGCAACAAAGGGACGTTGCCAAGCGACTCAAAAATATAGGCTATAACATTACTTTGGATAGGTCATGAATTATTTATGCAGATGACATATTTATATAATCATGTACATTGTGTCATTTACAAACCTTAAAATGAAAAATTGTGTTACGAGCATGTGTACCGGAAGTGAGCGTCTCGTGACGTGGAGTACGTGTCAAAAATATCTACAAGCTGCAAAATTTGGCGTAAAGTTTGAGTTTATAATACTGGCTTATAAAAGCCGGTTTGGTGATTCTGAAATGTCTTACTGTAGTGGTATTAGCGAGATCCGTTCAGCCACTGTTTTACGTCCTCGTCTGAAGCGGCTTCATTTGTGCTTCTTGAATTGAGAATAGAAGTGAAACTTGCTTAGAGCAAGATCCGGGGAGTGGTTCGATGATATCCCAATGGCCATTTCTCTTCTAAGCGTAAAACGTCGACACCCTTCTGGAACTTGCAAGAGAGTGCATTTTCTTCGTACACCTCTACCAAGTACCGGTGAATTTCAGCCGAGATTACACGTTGTAAAAATAATGTTACTTTGGCCTAGTGTTTGAGAAAGAAGAAATTAATACTCATTAATAAACACACAGACAAATGTCTTGATTAAATGAATTTATAAAATTAAAAAAATGCCTAAGAACCCGACTGGAATCAACTCATCATTTGAAAGATATCGAAGACTGTTCTCGAGTCGGCGGCGGCCCCCCCCAAAAACAATAGGGCGACGATTTTTCTCAAAGTGTCTATCCCTGAATCCGCGGATGCCAGCAGCGATCACCTTCTACTCTCCTCTAAAAAAATCAGACTGCCTCGTGGAGTAAAAAAAAAACAGATGTCCACTCCAGAATGGCAGGGGGGTTAGAATCCCTCAAACCGACGGAGCCTTCTATGGGTTGGGAGAAGTCCGAAGTTTCTTTCGAGTTCTAACCGGTCCTGTTCTGGTATGTTTTGGACGACGACTCACAGGAAGAGGTTAAAAAAAGCTGGACCGTATGTAACTTATTGTTACACACGTATCGTTCCCAGAAATTTATCGACAGAACGAATATCTTCGCCAGACTAGCTTCCCAAGCGAGTCTTGTCGAACGATGGCCTATTGATTAGGGTGCTGGACCTTCGGAATCGGAGTTCGTGGGTTCGAATCCCACTTTGGGATGGATGTTCGTAGCCTTCCGAAATCGGCTTTAAGCTGTAGGTTCTGGTCTTATTAGAACACGAGTTGCAAAACGTAGACCGTAGTACCCCTAACCCAACCCAAACGAGTCTTTATTTGTAGTTAACAGTCAACGTAAAATCTAACGATGTAGGTGGCGGGTGGATCGAACTGTGCACAGAGATTAGAACGACCGCACACTACTCTCACCCTTCTTACAAGCAAAATTTAGGAATATCTTCTTGTATTCTTACTTTCTGATTCAACCTCGGTTACAGTTAGTTTTATTTTTTTCATGTGGTAAAATTTCTTTCCTGAGAGACCTGCAAGAGGGATCTATATTACAGCCTAACCTGCTTTGTTCCCTGTATATAAACACAAAATTTCCATAATTCTCTAACGGAGAACGGTCCTTAGGGGGGAACGTTCCGACCTTTCCTACCCCAAAGTGGCCATCGAGTGGCTCCGTCCCCCTCCAATTTTCCGCTCCCCTAATATATTTATTTGGGGGCCGGTGGCAATGGCCGTGATTCACTCGGATGAACGATGCAAATCACCGCCGCGACCCCCCGACCGGAATCGATTAAGGAGCACGGTTTCGGGTTTGGGATGTCACAGCGGGGTCCTCTCCACGCTAAGTGGTACATGTCGTCGGTACGCTTGATGCCATAATGGGGAACGGGGGGGATGCCGTCTCCCCCGCCCTTCCCTGTTGTTCGTTTTGGCGGAAGAGAATGAGGGGTTTTCTTTTGAGGCCGCTTTCTGTCCACTTCTTTTCGGTTACCATTATATATATATATATATATATATATATATATATATATATGTAGTGTGTATATATATGTACATATATAATCGTAGCTTATATATATATATATATATATATATATACATATACATAATATATGTATATATATGCATATACAAACACATATATGCATACATATATTTATATCTTCTTTCTATACTTCTATATATATATATATATATATATATATATATATATATATTTGTATATACTTCTATATATATAATCGTAGCATATATATATATATATATATAAACACATTTATGCATACATATATTTATATCTTCTTTATATATATGCATGCGTATATATATATATATTTGAATATATATATATATATATATATATATATATATTTGTATATACTCCTATATATATAATCGTAGCGTATATATATATATATAACACATATATGAATACATATATTTATATCTTCTTTCTATAGATGCGTGCGTATATATATTTGTATATATATATATGTATATGTATATATATGTATACATATGTGTATATATTTATATATCCAAACACATATATGCATACATATATTTATATTTTCTTTATATACATGCTTGAGTATATATATTTGTATATATATGTATATATATATATATATATATATATATATATATATATATATATATATATATATATGTATATATATATGTGTGTGTGTGTGTGTGATTGTAATTTATCAAAATTTTTACACCTAAAATATCTAAAATTCTCCTTTTTCCCCCTTCTTATTCTTTCATACCTTATTTCCTAGCTATAAAACGTCTGATTTGAGTGTTTGGCGACTTCAATTCTTTTTACCCATCACCACAAACGAACGTTAGAATGAACGATCATTTTCTGTCCACAGTGTCTCCAGAAAATCAGTCACTCCTCGAGTGTCTGCATAAAGCTGACAGTTGGACGTAATCGCTCGCTGTTGGGATAAATTTCGGACAGAAGTGTGTTTTTCGTGAGCTTTCGACGAAAAGCTTTTGTCTCGTAAAGAAGCCCATTTTTAGTTCCACTACGTTGGAGTCACGGTTAGAATTGACGTAGGTTCGCTTCTTGCCCAATCAGCCGGAGCAATGGAAACATTTGGAGGTACTTTTTTTTGTAGTCAACAAGAATATTTTCGCCACATCGCATAAGTATATACAGTGGGCTCCGCTTCATGGAATCCGTTTGGGACAAAGTGATTTCGATAACAATAACCGATTGATAACAATAAACGATATGAAAAATGAGATCAATTTACCCCCCCCACCCTTTTAAATCACACGTATTCAATTTCAAAACAAAATGAAGAAACACGCTTTATATTTAAATACTGTATATTATCCTTTAAAACATAAGAATTGCATACATAACTAAAAAAATTGACAGTTCGTTGTTGACTGTCTACCATTTTTTTCTAAGAAGCTCATGGTTCATCATCGTAATCAACCTGTCATAACGATTTAGGATTTCGATCTTTTGTTTTAACGTTCAATCTTTTCGCTTTCTGGCTACCCTGTCCACAAGCTGCACGGAAGCGAGTGAGGCATCAAATGGGAAGACGCTCCTTCTCAGTTCCGAATAGAATGGGTTCCTTTCTGCTTATCTGAAAGCCACTGACCACCAGCAGGGTGAGCGTATTTCTGAAGATTTCCAGGTACGTGTCATTTCCCACTCCTTTGGTCATTCCCCATTTCCCAAGGTGGAAGAGGGAGAATTCTCAGAAATTCAAACGAAAAGAATGGGTTCCTTCTGAATACGTTGTGAATATTCCTTTGCCAGTTAAAATGAGGTTCGAAAACGGATAACATGAACCTATGTAACAATGACATAATGCGATCATTTTAGAGAAAATCGAATGAATAGAGAGAATCGGGACCAACTGATTTCGATAAAAATTAGCGATTGATAACAATAACCGCATTAAGCGAAGTCCACTGCATAAGTTTATCGGAATAACCGTGTTACTGAAAAATAATTATCCTTTTAGTCTTACCAAACGCATCATTGGGAGTTTCAGATTTAATGAATCACTAATAAATAGTAGAATAATGACTATCATTTTTAAATTAAAAAACCAAAGTTATATTGTAATGAATACAGACATAAATAATGTAATTAATTCATTTTGTCTGCTTGGTTGTGCTGACTCCATCTTCTGCTTGTGTTTTAAAATGTACTTCTGTATTAGTATTTGATTTATGAACGTTGTTCCTCGGGCTTTAGTGCTTTTTTACCTTAAACGAAGTTTTCTGTTCGGAAACGACTTTTAACCTTCAAAATGAGACTAAAATCGTTCGTTTCATTAAATTGCCAACAATTAAAATGGTGTAACTGTTCGTATAAAATGCAAAGTAATGCAGTTTTAGTTGTTTATATTGATAACTTAGTACTATTTGCTAAAAATAAAAACGTATTGCTATCTGTAATCAATATGTTAAAAACTAATTTAGAAATTATTGAAATAAGAGTGACAAAATATTTGTCGGGCGTCAACTTGTTAGAGATTTATGGTTTATTATGCATTCATCAAAAGACGTCCATTGAGAAATCAGAATTTAAATTTAAGGATTTGCCAAAAAAGTTATGTTAAGCTACCTTTTATACCTGGTTCAGTTTTGTCTGATAAAATGGACGAAAAAGATATTGTAGAAAAGGAAGTAATGCAAAAATTACCATACGGATTTCTGATAGATTCAGTGGCAACGTCCCATTTCACGAACAGTCAAGAACTGTTTACAACGTGCCTTGAACTATCTCCTCGACAAGTGCTCATTGGCATTAAAGACAAATCATCTGATGTACTAGGAGTTGGAGATATTGATTTTACTGTACTAGACGTAACAGGTAATGTAGAAATAACTTTGAAAAAAGTTTTCTATACTTTTAATATGAGACAAAATTTAATGGAGAAGGGTCTAATTTAGACGTTGTTGAAAATAAAATTCAGTGGGAAAGTAATAAAATGATTGTATATGATAAATTTAATAGATATTGTTTTACTGTACCCTTAATCGGTAAATTGTATGTAGTTAAAGTTTAAGCATCAAACTGTAAAAAGTTTGCTTTTTCTACTAGTTTCAGTTCAGAAATTATGCATCGTAGATTTTGTCATGCTTATTTGCCTTTACTTGAAAAAATGAGTAAAACTAATTATGTTAAAGGAATTGAAAATAGGAATTGTAAAGACAAACATAAGTTACGCAAAACTTGTATAATAACGAAATGTAGTAGAAAATCAATTAAAAGAGGATACTCGTATAAACGCGTTCCAAAGAGGTATTAAATAGAGTTTATTTGGATTTATGAGGACCTTCTGCTGTTAACTCATTAGGAGGGTGGGGGAAATGCTTTTTGCCTATCATGGACGACTATTCTAGATCAACTGAAGTTTATATAATCTATTTATATAAAAATGAATTTGTGTCTGTCTGTACTCGATAAACTCAAAAACCATACATCCAATCGTCGTGAAACTTTAGAAAATTATTAGGTATATCTCTAGGAAGGTTTTTGTAAATTTTTAACTTTCGAAATCTATTCCTTCCCCCTTTTCGGAGAGTTTCGTGTCATCATTCCAAGTATTGTTTTCCCCGGTTAAAGGCAAACGATTCACTTTTCAATTTGTCGCATGATAACTAACTGAAAGAAGCAACAATTTCTAGCAATGTCATCCCATGTAATTTTTTTAAGCGTAGTTTTCCCCGGTTAAAAGGAGATTAAAATTTTGAATTAATCCCATATTAAATAGGTGAAAATGATATATTTTTATCACTACGACGTCATTCCTTTCAATATTTCATTTATTTATTTCTTATTTTATATTATTTAAATATCGTTTGCGTGATATCCATTCGATTGGATCTGGAAACTTAGATATAAAGGGATTCACTTTCATTTCTATGTGACGCAAATTATAGCATTTTTATATAAGAACTGATTTTATATGTAATGTTTGGTTCATTTTTACGTTGCAATGAAATGTTTATGAACTATATTCTAAGAACAAAAAGTACACATTTCAGGGACTCTCACGGGCAAATAAAAACCTATAATTTTATACAGTTATCTTTACATTCATATGATTGTCAATAAGAATATGTGTTTCTGTTTTATACAAAACTATGTAGTTTGTCATGCATTTCCTTCATTTTGGACAACATTTATTAATACCACCAAAATTAGAATTGTTGCTGTCAAAACCTCTGCCTCCTATTCTACTACTTAATATGCCAAGATCTATTAACGTTGCTAATCAACTTACAGTAGTAATACAGTAGTATAAGAACTGAATATTGTTATAATACACTTATAATAGAAATATATAAATATGCCAATGATTCTAACTGCACTGTGACGAATTTAGAGTTATAAAATCTTTGTTTAAAAGTAATACATTATTCACCGTAGCAAAGCACGGCCACACTTGCTAGATAAAGATAAAACGGAAGTTTTTAAATGCTTTAAAAATATTTAGTTAAATCAGAAAGAGACAGAAAAAATTAAAATGTGTGAGAACAGATAATGGGTTAGAGTTTTGTCATCAAGAATTTGAGAAACTTTTAACTGATTTAGGAATAAAAATGGAACGATCCTTATTTTATACCTCAGAGCAATTCGGTGTTGCAGAAATTTTTAATAAAGTAGCTATGAATGCAGTCAGATCTATGTTAGAGGATATGGACAAAAACCAACATTTTGGGGTGAAGTTCATTCGAAAAATAAAACCGAACACAGCCTCACTGAAGGTATCAATCCTCAAGAGTTACGGACAGGATTCAAACCTTCGGTCAGACATTTAAGAATTTTTGATTCTTTAGCATTTGTACATGTTTATAAATGACATAAACTACAACCTAAAGCTTTTATTAGGAATTTTTGTTGGGTATGCAGTTAAAACGAAAGGATATAGAATTTACATTCCGATAGGAAGACGTATTGTAGAAAGTATCCATGTTCGTATAGATGAAACTCGAAATGGTGTTGAGGAATTATTTGAGGAAAATAATTGTTATAAATAGTGCGACGTCCTGAAGTAGGGGTAGCCGTCAATGATACAGGCTGGACAATTGTTTATTCTCTGGATTAAATACTTTATTCGAGTGAATAATTTATGTACAGCTATGTACAGGCCGCAGTAGATTCTAAATCTTCTGAGATCTCGTGATGAGATAACATTAACACAATTAAAACACGTGCGTGCAGTGAAGCTAGTCCTTCTAGAACACGGGGACAGTTCACTAATGAGTGCCAGTACGAAATGGCTGACGTAAGAACGGAGACTATAGTGTCCTACGGACGATGACACTATAGTCTCCGGGCTGACGATCAGTACAGTCGGCTTCCACGCTGAGGCTCAAACGCTCACAGTGAGTGTCGCGCTGGAGTTCGTTGAGGCAACTCGGTATGCAAGACGATCCAAAATGAGAGTAAGGGTCACTCTCAGCGACCTTCTTCTATGCACGAAGTAAAAAAAATATTAAGATAACGGGAATGAGATCCCAAAGTCGAAAGTCGACTTCTTAGCAAAAGCGGAGACACTGGTGATGTGTAAAGCAAGCAACCTCCTGAAATCGGAAAGACGAGTGGACTTTTCTCGATCTCCACAAAACAGCTCCAAAGCAACTCTAAAAAATAGCCCTCTTCTTGGCTTAGACAATCTTTTATAGGGGTCCCGGTTCCCTTAAGGGTATTTAGCAAATATTTCGGACATACACCAAACGACTACGGGAATGTTGACATTCACCGGTGAAAGTCGACATTCTCCAGATTTCGGTCTTTCGTCGTAACATATACATAAAACAACCTCTAGGTTATACAGAGAAAGGATTAGAAAATAAAGTGTGCTTATTGAATAGATCAATATATGGTTATGGTATCAAAGAGGACCTCAATGGAATTCTGAATTAGATACTCTATTGCATAATATAGGATTTTGTGAGTTAAAATGGTGTAATTGTTCGTATAAAATGCAAAGTAATGCAATTTTAGTTGTTTATGTTGATGGCTTAGTACTATCTGCTAAAAATAAAAACGTATTGCTATCTGCAACCAATATGTTAAAAACCAATTTAGAAATTACTGAAATAGAAGTCACAAAATATGTGTTGGGCTTCAACTTTGTAGAGATTTATGGTTTATTATATATTCATCAAAAGACGTACATTAAGAAATCAGAATTTAAATTTAAGGATTTGCCAAAAAGTTATGTGAAACTACCTTTTAAACCTGGTTTTGTTTTGCCTGGTAAAATGGATGAAAAAGTTAGTGTAGAAAATGAAGTATTGCAAAAATTACCATACAGATTATTAATCGGATATTTGTCAGTTTTGTCAAATAGATCAAGTCTTGCTGTAAACATTGTCACAATTTTGTCATGGCCACACATATAGACATTGGTTAATAGTAGTAGATATTATGAACTGTTTTTTCTATTAAAAATTATAAAATGAATATTTCTAATGTAGCTTCCATGAATCTATGTGCGTATTCAGATGTCAATTGGGGATCTCATCTCACTAAAACACACTCAAGTAGTGGTTATATAATTTACTTTGGCAATATACCACTGGCATAGAAATCGGCAAAGCAAAAATGTGTAGCATTCAGTTCTATGGAATCAGAATTTATTTCTTTAATTGAAAGTGTCAAAGAACCAACTTGGTGCTCACGAGTGTTAAATGAAATTATTTTATGCAGGGTTGCCATGATTTAAATCTCGATTTAGATCAGTTGATTTAAAAAAAATCATTGATTTAAATCCATTTTTTTCACTTCTTTTAAAACTTCTATTCCAAAGAAAGGAGAATTGGGAATCCGTCAACACAGTAATACCAATAAGTCAATAAGTGTAAACAGATAGCACGTGCTTTCCAAGAATGGAGGGGTTGTTATCAGAAAGTATGGAGTAAGGGTAGTACAACGATGGATTAGGACTGGTAGAATTCATTTTATGTAGTGGGAGGTAAAGAGTATTGCAGAACTCGAAATCCAGTTTGTCTACTGAATAACTTTTGGTATTGTTCATTCTAATCTTCGTAACCCATTAGGAGCGGATAAAGCATCAAAGCGAGTGTTTTTATCGAAACATGTAAATCCATCATTTGTTGCTTAAAAAATATTGAAATAATTGGGATTTTTTTTAAATAAATAGTTTGCATTAAATGAATATTTAATTTGATGTTTAAATTTACCTCTTATTTAGTTTGCACTATCTAATTACAAAATAATGGAACGTATTTAGATTAAAATTTATACATTTAATTTTAGGTAATCTGTGTGTAGAATACACTAGATAGATAAGATATTACTTCGTATAAAGACTATTCTATGTATATTGCAAAAAACATAAAAACACAGCAATAAGTAAAATTAGAATTCAGAAAAAAAAATCAAATCTGATTTAAATCAAGTAAATCAGATTTTTTATTATTTTTTTAAAAGAATCATGATTTTTTTCCAACCCTGAATGTGATAGAATACAACCAGTTCAGATGGCTAATCTGCAATAAATTTTTCGAAAAATAGCCAAGAAAATTTTAAAACAAAACAGATTGGCATAAAATACCCATTTATTCGTCCATTAGTATATGAAAATATTTTTGCATTAAAGTATGTCAATTCGAAAAATAATAGAGCAGATTTTCTAACCAAACCTCTCTTGTATGTAAAATTTCAAAATGCTATTGGTAAAATTTTTGAATGGAATGAAAAGGAGAAAATGTACCGGATGGCCCTAGTTAAACTGACAGTGCTCACAGTGTTCTGTAGCGCGATCTCTTTGCGAGAATGACGCCACATTTTGGAGGAAGATGAAACGAGACGGGGGACAAAGGGTTCCGCGAAAAAACAAATGAGTTCCAAAAGTCACCCCTAGGGGAATATTTGGCGCTGTGTTATAGTAAATAGAGTGTTAACAAATGCAAATCAATATGGAATAAAATGACCTTTTATGATGCACATTTTCTGATTGAGTTCCAGTGCAATAGGGCAACACTTTTCAAAAAGCGTAAAATCTACATAAACACCGATAAAGTCTCGCGATCTGCAATATCACGTACGCCGAGCAGAAAAAGAAGTTCTTTCTTCAAATTTCACGTTACATCTATTGGCACAGTTAAGAATTTAATTTCCGTATTGATTTGTAATCCCCCTTGTTTCATCTTCCTACAAAATGTGGCGTCATTCTCGCCAATAGATAACGCTACAAAACACTGTTAGTTTAATTATGGCCAACCGGTATTTAGGACCCATGGGGTCATTTGTTGGAAAGCTTCATCGGTAAAAAATATCGATAGAAATTTTCATTTCGCTCGTAACCGCATTTCCTTCTATGCAAATGTATTTTAAGTGTCAACCGTGGACTTCCCTTGGCTCTGTTTCTCTGATTGCTTGGTTCTGCTAAAAATGTTGCCTCGGTCGTAAGGAAATAGGACTTAATAGGTAGTAAATTACTTTAGTTTAATTTTTGAATATCTTGTTTATATTTTTATCGTTCCAGCTGAACGAACAAATGTTTAATCACTGAAATGAACTGAGTTTTTGAACTTTTTAAGTATCTCCCGCAGAACGTGCCGCCGTGCGTTCTGCAAATTAGTTTAAATTTAAATTTACCGACCGGTAGCGGTGCGAACATACTATGCCCTTTCACCGCCCGCTCAGCCGCAGGTCATCCGAGACACCGGCTCGGCTTCGGTCATTTTTGCCGGATTATATGTTTCGATTGACCTCTCCACGGAATTAAACATTCACCTCGAGACAATTGTTGATTTGGTTTATATACGTTGTTAGATTTTTCCTTGAAATAATCAACGACAGGCTGGACCTTCACCAGCCTATGCGAATATCGTTATTATTACAAAAATGCCAGCTTTGCATTATTTGTAAAAATCGGTTCCTGCTCATAACGGCGTTTCTATAGATCGGTCTCTAGACCAATAATCGTAGAGAACGTCCTTCTTTACTCGAGAATGATCGGTCCCAAAAATTTCTTCATTTCAGTCACCGTGACGTCTTTCCATTTTTTCGTTTTTGATGTAATTCTATATTTTTCCCCAATTTGATAATGATATCTATTAGACTCCCTCACGAAGTGCTCAATCAGGTCAATTCCAATGGATAAATTCACAATATTCATTACGCTTTCGGAGGAACTTGGCATCATTTTTACGCCAGAGCTGCCTTCGAAAGGTTCGAAAATGATACTCTTGTCGTTCGTTGACCCTGTATCATTGTCGTCTTCAACATTATTATTCGTGTCCTCGTCTTCTGAATCACTGTATATGAGCGGTAAAGGACGTCGCTTTCGAATGGCTATACTACTACCATCACTTTCGTCGTCAGTACTACTTGCTGAACGGCAGTCGAGACGATCTGACAGGTCGTCGAGATAAAACTCGCCGAGACTATCCTTTCCATTCATTTCTAAGGGCTAAGAACCGATTATTTGATTTAAGAATGCGAAATGCTTGCTACTTGTCAATTTAACCTAACCAAATCTAACAGAAAGATCAAAAGTCGATGAATCGACGACCGGTCGGTAAAGTGTTAACAATATACATGCAGTAGAACAGTCAGACCATTTCCGTAGAGGGTTGGTATTGTAACGTATCCGGTCTTTGTTTTAGGTGACACAATGAAAAATAAGGTGTATCTTGATTAATGAATTTATTGACACCTCTGCTATATACATCATTTCAGAAATATACAAAAAGAAAAAAAACAATTTCCGATCACAGGTAGGTGATTAGATACAAGTAAGCCTGAGTAGAGACGTGCAATAACCAAGATCAATCTCTGCCGAAATAGGGGTGATTCGACGGAAGAAACAATTCGGTAGCTCTCGCGAAAGTTCACTGAGGTAATAGTAGAATATCAAAGCACAGTTAGAGTTCCGAAGGAAAATATGCAAACAATCCTG
>CM063507.1:87884608-87897108 GCA_032207245.1 Pardosa pseudoannulata | reverse complement strand
GCAAGAGGGGGAAGGTGGAGGTAGAAGGAGGAGAGAAAAATGGTTCGGAATCACGTGACGGCTCCGAGAAAAATCGTAATAAATGGCGCCCGCTTTTCTTCTTCTTTAATGGCAACGTGATGTCTTTATTTTCGGTTCCGCATCTACCACCGGTAGGCAATACGGGCAAAGTGTGTGGGAGGAGGGGGGATCACGTGACAACGAATCGAAGTGAATGGGAACAGGTTTCCACGAGGCAGCGAAGAAAATCGTAAAATCCCAACAGTGTACGAATGACTCTCGGAGCTTCTACATGCAAGTGAGACATTTCGAAGTGTTTTGCATTGAAAGATATAAGCAGCATCCGAAGACAGTCGGGTACCTACTTTAGAACATCCACTGGAGATTCTTTGTGATTCCAAACTGTGGCCAATGGAATGTTCCCAGCAAAAGGGGATTTCAACTTCTTGGGGCAACTTCTTCGATTAGGGTAAAAGAAATAAGTAACTGATGTAAGAATTGACTTTGAGGTTTCCACGCTTTCATGGGAGCACCACTCTACAATAGACAAAAAAAAAAAGGGAAAAATTCTGGAGCAACCTCCTTTCGACATTCTCTTCTACTCCTAGGAAAGGGATGTCAATTTTTTTATTACTCTTGTTTATGTTTTTAAAAATACTGTTACGTTGGCCTAGTGTTTGAGAAAAAGAAATCTAAACTCATTATAAAACACATGGACAAAATACAACTGGAATCCACTTATCATTTGTAGATATCGAAGACTGCTCTCGAGTCGGCACCACAACAATAGGGCGACGATTTTTCTCAAAGGGTTTATCCCTCAAGCCGCGGCTGCAAGCAGCGTTCACCTTCTACTCTCCTCCAGTCATAACCTTGTCCGCTAAAAAAATCAGACTACCTCGCGGAGAAAAAACAGGGGTCCACTCCAGAACGGCTGGGGGGGTCAGAATCCCTCAAACCAACGAACCCTTCTATTGGTTGGGAGAAGTTTCTTTCTCGTTCAAACCGGTCCTGTTCTGGTATGTCTTTGACGATGACTCACGGAAGAGGTAGAAAAAGCTGAACCGAATGTCACTTATTGTTACAATGTTCTTACTTTTACAAAACATAAACACTACTAATAAATAATATCCGTTTTTCAACGCGCTATTTTATGAACATGGCCAGGGAGAGAACAAGAAGTACGTCCGGTTTCAGGAAGTAACCCGAAAGTTGATAGAAAACGAAACTTTCTCTATAACGTAGAAATATAACAAAATCGTTATGTTTTTCTGTAACAGTTGGTTATAGCTAAAAATATCCAACTGTTTCTCTAAGTTTATTTGGCTTCTCGATGTCAGAATTATCGTGTTCACACTCAGACAGGATTCCCAAAATGGTATTTTACGATATGGGAAGAGAGATCAAAAGAGATCAAAATTTCCAGGGATGATAAGTGGAATTCGAACCCACAAATTCCGATACCGAAGATCAGCGTCCATCGTTCTGCCTCACAAACATAGGGAAAAAGCCTTTTTAACGCTAGACCTACACCTAATCCTATACCCATTTTTGCTGAAGTGAGCCCATTGGATTCATACAAGAAAATTCAAGTTTTTTTTGCCAAGAAATAGTTTCTAATTAATTTAAATGAAATTTTTATTATAAAAAAAATTCATGGAAAACAGTTTTTACACATAAAATCTGTTTTCGAAACCCATTTTCCCCCAACATTTCCATTCCATTGAGCACAATGGTTTCTACGTCTGTTTCTTTTGCATGACGGTCGAACTCGACTATTGTTCCGTAGCAGGAATTTCTGTGGTTGGAATAGAAGGGTTCTCGACTTCTTCTCCATATTTACTTCTTAGCTCTTCAGCCAGTTGGAAAATATCTCAGGCCTGATAAGATCCATAAATTTCATGTTATACGTTTCACTGTTAAACCATTCTGTGAGTCCAATGCGCTCACCACCGTGACAGTAGGTCTACCCCATTGGATAATGAGAAAGGAAGGGAAAGAGGAATGAAAGTTGACATCTATTTTATTACTTCACTAAAAACCGACGTATGTTTTTGAAAAGGGATATTAAAGTGTCATATATATCCTAAATTCCTCTAGGAAAATCCTCCCACGGCTGTGCATGCACGTGCAGGTCACCGTGGGAAAGTACCTCGGAACACGACCGATGTCCAAAATGGAGCGAATCGATCGCAAACCGCGTGGTTACGCCTAAAAAACAAACACCCAAAAGGACAAACTTCTTAGTTTTCAAAGATATATAACTTAAACGCTGGATATTTATGAGTCCGCGAAATAGACTCCTAGACTTTTATGAAGATAATTGGTTGTTAATACCGGTGGTAAAATTTTCATGGCAACAAAAAATAATCGATGATTTAATTTAAAGTTAGCACATATGTACCTAATCTATTACTTAAGAGGAAAAAAAATTATGGACGTCATATGTAAGTTCAGCGATAAAACGTATCAAGAAGATGCCGACGATATTGAAATAATTTAAAATAACAAATGATTAAAGGAGACGGTTAAAGGAATGGCGTCAGAATGTTAGAAAAAAAAATGTTACTATTACCTATTTATTATGTGATAAATTGATAAATTGAATGTTCTGCTCTTAAACATCGAAATAATGGCTTTAAACACTCGAAAAGGGGGGGAAGGGGTTGATTTCGAACGCTGCGAAGTCGACAGTATTTTTCGCTGCAATATGAATGAAAGGGTTCCTTTTTCCAGTGATCGAAGTTACTGTCTGATAACGCTGACTAAGCTGTCAGTTTCTGGAGAAAAAATTCTCATCTCTCGCTGTGAGGCCGACTTGGTAACAGGAAAGAGTTTTACACGTGTCATTACATGCGCTGTTGTTGTCGGAGAAAGATGACTTTTCTACGTCTTGGAGTTGTTGTCGTCTTATAAGAAACCGGAGGTGTGAGCCGGAGGCTACTCGAATGAAGGCAAAGGGGCGCGTCTTTCGTTTTTTAAAGAGGGTGAAAGTTCGATTTATGTTGAAGTGGGTGTTCGTCATTTTGAAGAAGGGAACCAGACACACTCGAAGTTCCACGTCGGACTTGTTCCTTTTTCTGTAATGGCGCACTGATTGCGCATTACTTAGCGCCCAGTAAGCCAGGGCAATTGAAAATCGTAGGGCTAAAATTCGAATGTGACCAGCGGATTAACCTCATCTTGATACACACGTATATATTTATCTTTGTATGTTATTCCGTCTGTGTCTTTGTAATAGAACTCCTCCTAAATGGCTGGACTGATTAGAACGATAGAAATTTTTTTTTAAATTAAAAATCCAGAATAACGCGCTTTTTGAGATTATTATAATGCTTCTCGAAACCCCTCGTTTCAGACGTGTCTGTGTCGAATTCCCGTACGGGTGACGTGGGAGTTTTATTTGAATCTAACCACGTTTGTGACGACTGTACGCGTGATGGCTTAGACTATTTTTTAAATATTTCTTTTCCTTACTTTTCATTCCAAACGGTGCAATTTATAATTTATTTAAAAACATTTTACAATTGTTGGATCGACACCGTTAAAGCAGAAAACGCCTGTCGGGACGTCTAGTGCGTATACATATATATGTAAGGAAAAGTAAACTCGATCGGGAAACTAGTGTAGGCATTTTGAATAGGACACCACGAGACAATTCTCGGGGGTTTTCAAATCTGAAGTCAAGGGCTAAAACTTCACGCTTTCTTTTTTTTTTCCCCTACCACTGCGGCTACCGTTGACGCCCCCAGAGAACGGGTCTGACCCATTAACTCCACATGGCCCTAGCGGACCATTTAGGAAATTTCCAAGCAAAAAGAGATGCACGCTGTCGGAGGCAGATTTTTCTAGAAATTTTCCCACAGATGTCCACCCAGGTGTTAAGGGTCTTTTTACATATAACTTCAGGCTAGCCGACCCCTCCGTTTGTCCTGTCCCAGTGATGAGGTGGGAACTCGTCCTCCAACGTTATCTTAATAAAGGTCTTTAGCTGAAACGGTGTCATTTTTATGGACCATGACTGCAATCACTCATCGTGAAATCCGTCTTATTACACACACACACACACACACACACGTAATGTAATGGAAACTGGACCACTATGAAGAACAGAGAGATGCTTTAAACTATGTAGATTTAAAATCTTGTAACCATTTTGCAGATACGTTAAATGTATAAGTTCCACGAAGCCCAACTGTTGGGCCGAAACCACTTTTATTATCTGAAAAAAAATAAATAAAAGATTGCCATTCTAATGAAGAGACGTGCTAAAAAAGGACAACCTTGCGAGTTAGACACCTACAGAATGGGATAAAAGTCCGTATGTTTGCGATCTCGCGCCAAGTCTAAGTTTTTCTGCTTATTTCACCCAAGAAGGAGGAAAATGAAAGATTAAAATTAGAACTTAACAATACATTGGCGCTCGTTTTTGTCATCACACACATATATACATATTCATATACACACACATATATATATATGTATGAATATATATATATACACACATAAGAGGTTCACTATGAAATATTTGAGATACAACTAGGTTTTTAAAGGTATACTTACAAAGTTTAAGGTGTGTCCAAAGTAGCTCCTCCAGCATCAGTGCACTTTTGTAGACGAATTTTCCACAAATTAAATCACTCAAATCATTCATTTCTTGGAATACGTGAAAATAATGCTACATCAATTTCTTCTTCTGAATGAAAACAACGTTTTTTTTTTATTAAAGAATAACCAAAAGTCACACATAGCTAGATCAGGCGAATACGGCAGATGTTCTATCACTTTATTTTGTTTTTGTTTAAGAAACTCGACTGTTAATTCGGATGTACGTGAAGATGCATTGTCGTGGTGAAGCACGAGTCCCCTCACATTCACTTCTTGTAGAATGTGTGGAAGACATTGAGTGGTATAACAGTTTGCTGTTACTGTCTTCTGTTCATTCAACTGGATGGCTTCAACCCATCCCGTACTTCTGAAGAAAACGGCATACATCTCTTCTTTCAGTGCGTGTTCTCTTTTCACCGTTGTCGACGTGGGATCCTCTTCAAAGACACATTCTTTGCTTTCTTGACTTGTTGGAACGTCAAATAACGGTCGTCACCCGTTACAATTTTAGAAATGATGCGGTGGCCATCATCATTTAGCAATTTAAGAGTTTTTTGACTGATTCTGACACGCTCCCCTTTTTGGTGCTCAGTTAGATTACGGGGAACCCGACGGCAAACTACTTTTTTCATACGTAATTCTTCATTAATAATTTTGTGTATGGCTGCGGATCCAATGTTAAGTTCCTTCTGTATAATTGGATAGGTACAGCGATTATCATCCATTAACATTTTTCGTATGGCAGACACATTATCCGGGATGACTGCCCACGGAGACCATCCTGTGTGTCCATCCTGAAGAAAACGGCAACCTCTGCTCAATTCTTTAAACCACCTGAATACAGTAGCACGAGCTGGAGATTCGTCATCCAATGCCAATTACATCCTTTGAAAGCATTCTTCTTGATTGAATCCTGCTTTAAAATCGTAAAAAATTATAGCTCTAAAATTTTCTCGCGTCAACTCCATTTTCTCTTCTGTTTAAAATTCACGCTAAACAAGTTGAAGTAAGTCAGTAAAAAATCGTCTCCTGTGTTAAAATACTTTGTATTTTCAAATTAAACCGTTATTTTTATTTTGTAAATATTTGCCTGCATGTATCTCAAAAATGTCAGTGTAACCCTATACATACATATAAGTATATATACATATATGTACATATATATAAATATATGTGCAATATCTATAAATATTGATATTTTAATCGAACTAACCAACTTAATTATAATTATATTATAAAATACTTTTATGGGCAATTCTAAGCCTAAAATGTCAATATTTGGCGAAATTTTTTGTTCTCATTGAATTCTGGCAAACTTGCGACCACGAAAAAAACAAATTTCTTTTCTACTTAGCTCAATTAATGGTATGTAACTCTTTTACGTAACTTAGTGTCCTTTTTAAGGGTCTAACTAGGTATACATCCCTCATTGCTTGGCGATCCCGCAACGCTCTATGATGTAATGTAGAAAGTTTTGGCGGAAAAGCGTCGAAGATAGATTATCTGAGTAAACATAATTATTTTTAATTTTTACTTCCATTTTCTTTCGTGACCTAACATTGTTCTTTGTGCGGTAAGATGTCTCTTTCAGTTTGAAGTCGGTCAAAAAGCACCACACACATACACATACATTTCTTTCGTTTGTTGCGTCCTCGGTTGAAGAGATGAGGCTTTCGAACGTGCCCGGGGGGATGGCGCTGACCACGACAGATGGCTCCTCATCCGAAAAAGGGTCAACCCTTCCCCGTAAACATTCGAAGCCCCGGGGAGGCCCCATGTCACGGACGACAGATGCACTTGGAAATGACTATTACATAAATACACAAACACGCGTACAATTTTCATGTCAAATATTTTGAAGTTTTACTTAGACATCCGCCTTCGATTGGTACGGTCGTTTCCCATTTATACAGTCAGTACCGCTTATAAGATTACTCCGCTTATAGGGTCAGTTTTCTAAAGTCCTGTCTTACTTAATAGGAAACGTGTTAAAGCGCACCGCTTATACAGTCATTTTCTGTTTTATTGTTACCGGTTATAGGGTCAGTTTCATGTTTTCAACGAGTTGCCGTTTTTTTTTTAAGAAGCCAGTTCGTAATCGGAGTATACCCGAATTCAAGGCTTTATTTCCCTCCCTTTCCCCTTTTCTTGTTTGTGTAGACATCCCCTCTCTCGGTTCTCTTGCCCCCCGACAAGAGGTAGACATCTGTTTATGGGTCGAAGTGATATCTCCCTCCTTAAGTCGAAATGGAGACGAAACGAGTAAAGGGACATTTTGTCGTATTTGGATCCTACGTCACGAATAAGAACGTTCATTTTTCAATTATGGCTTCGAAAAGAACGAATGGATCATATGCTGCCAAAAATGAATGGATTGAAAAATTTAAAAAATTTGATCTAATCTGTATCCGCCAAAGTAAATTCTATTCTCCGGACGACATTAAAGAACATTTTAGCCGCCAAACTTGGGTCCTCGAGTGTTGAAATCGAGAAAGAAAACGCCAGAGCTTGTCACCTTATGGGAAAGTGGATAAGGCTCTTCTGTTATGGGTTCAAAATGCACGGTATAGGGTTGAATTGTTCCGCCTATAGGATCACCCCACTTATAGGTTCTGATTTTTCTGGACCACTTGAGTTTTTCTTTGTCACAATGACTCCCTTTTAAAAGGACGTAGTCGAGAACCTAAGAATAACTTTTGGAATCTGAACCAAGTATCCTAATTTAAGTAAAGTTGCATCTTTCTTTGGCTGTAGGAATTTGCATTTTAAACAATGAATATAATAAGGAAACACATAGTTTCCGTCTCCATAGCAGTTAGTAATTATGTACCCAGCGAGCACGGAAGAGTTGGAATTTCGTCGGCTGCAAGTTGGCTGTTGGTCTTTGGTTGGGTAAACGTTGAAAAGGGGAAATGAAATGAGGGTATTTAGCCGGCAAAATGTCTCGTTGGACATCGGTAATTCTGAAATGTTGGAAATTTTCTGTTTACGCCTCTTGCACAAATATCGGCATACCATTGGCTAAGAAATATAAAAGTAATCGACTATATCGACGCCAAACGAGAAAGTTGTGTATCAACCGCCATTTTTAGTGTTACCGCTGCAGGATTTCAAATTCGAAAGGCAAGTTCTCTTGTTATTTTTGTGTTTTATCATATATGCCTTCATTATTATTAACGATATTTGGCTATCTGAACTGTAGTTTCTCTTTTGTGTTTTTAATAGTAACGTACCATTAAACCAAAAATACATACATCGTTTTAGTACACTTCGATATTTAATACCTTTTAGTACACTTCGATCTTTAATACCTTTTAGTACACTTCTTTAATACAGATTTAAGAAAATAGCAAATTTTAAGTCAATTTTAGATAGTTGACTTCATTTTTTTAATATTAGCGAGACATCCATTCCACCACTTCACTCGAAAATAAATAAATCAGTCAATTGCATCACTTTCCAAATCCAAATCACCTCAAGCAGTCGACACCGACCTGTGAAGCGCGAGCGTGTCATAAATTGGATCCAAAACCTAAATAAAGAAAATGATAATATGTGCTACAAAAACTAGTAATTTAAGTAAAGAACACAAAGACTAATTATTGACAACTATTGTTTTTTATTGATTAAACTTTTACTATTGTTGCAAGGTTTACAAAAATGGATAGGCAGAAGGCGAATGGGAGGCAGAGCAGTCGGTGTGGGCAGAAGAGAGGAGTCGATGCTGGTCGTGTCACACATGTCCGTATAATGGGGTCAAAAGTCAAGATCGAGAAATGAAAGTCACAAGTATGTGGCAGCAGAAACGGATGGTAAGGCCACATTCGGGGTTCGTAAAAGTCATTTTCGGTACATAAAGTCACAGTCAGGTGGAGAGTCTAATGACTTAGTCATGGTCGGATGCAGGAAAGGAAACGATTTCTCCTACGCTCCAATTTGAGTTCGAGCATGTAAGCGTGGAGATCGGATGTCACCGAATTGGCCCCTTCGATCCAAGAACTGATTTCTTCTTTCAGTCTGTCGTTGAAGAAATGCCACGAAACACAGTTTTCGTTCAGGCTCAGCAAATATTCATCCAGTATCTGAAGTCGGCCATTTTCGTCCGAAACTTCGTCCCAGGCGTGCTGGGCCATCCTCTGCTGGACGCGAAACCACTTCTGGCATCGTAAAGTGTACGAGGGATGTTCGTCCTCTTCGAACGATAGGAGGCGGCGAGAGATTTCCTCCCCGTGATCCAAGATAGCATCCATTCCACTGATAATTCGTTCTCTTTCAGTTTCCAAGTCTCTGAGCCTGGCTTCTTTTTCTAATCGTTTGCGTTCGAAGTACCCTCGAAAAGGCATTGCATCCAGAATTCTTTTTCTTACGTTTTTCAGCATGTTGAACGAATAAAATCCAATTAAAAAATCGCTTTCGTATTTTTTTTCCCCACAAGTTCGCTCTTGAACGTCTTACTCGCTTAGAGATTCGTCAAGAACTGAGAAACAACAAAGAAATGTCGCACCTCTTGTTCGCAACAATAGAACCAACAATGATAACAATTTTGGAAAGCTTGCATTGATTACTTCTGAAGATATTCCCTCTGTTGGTGTCGTTTGTTTGACTAACAGAGCAACACCTTTGAAAATAGCCGCGCATGTACCGTGGAGCAGGGGAGCGCATCAGGTCGATCTGGATCAACCGGCGAACTACAAAGACATGTTGGGGTGACCGCGGGACTACTGAAGAATTGGGTTACCCTTGGCAAATTGGGCGAAATTATTGGCGATATTTTTACTAAAACACAAATGTAATCCATCCAAACATTGTATTTCTTGCTTTTTCTGGCGACTTTAATGAATGCAGAGTGCGCCATCGTAATAGAATTATAAAATCTTACTTAATGAAAGAAAACGAACTGAAAACCGGACATTTATATTTATGGGCCATGAATCCCTTAACAATTTACAAACGCAACCGCTCCAAATTGTTAATAATCAACCATAGTGGACATTTAATGGTTTGTTATATCTAAAATTTTTAGGCATTTCGCACTTTTAGTATATAAGAAAAAAGTGACACAAGGAGAGTTAGATGCAAATATCATATAAATTGTAATATAGATACAGATGGTTTGTACACGGTGAGATCAGGAGAAAATGTTAAGCGACCAGACTCAAACCATTATCGCCAAGTTGGCGGGGGAACCCAATTCTCCCAATTCCGAATCCAACACAAAATTAGCAGTTAGGAATTTGGTGCCGAAATATTCGACAGTCAGAAAACTAAGTCATGCACTAACTATAACTACGTGAAATAACTATAAATGAAAATGGTTTATTTTTTTATGTATCTTGGATTGTTTGATAATAAATCCATCATTTGATATTATTACGTTACATACTGTTATTTATGTCTGTATCTTGCGTTTTGCTCTTTGTAGTTACGTAGGGAAGTAACAGGTGGGTTGAAAAGTTCGTAGGCTGACAGATAGATGACTCTACTAGTATTAAATGCATATGATTTTCAGTTAGTCGTAACCTTCGAAAGACAAGTGTATAAATTTGACAGCTGTCAAATTATTTATAAACAGCAATATAGTATTTTGAGTGAAGCAACTTTTCTTAGTTTGAAAACAATGGATAATAAGGAATTTCGCGTGTTAATAAAGCATTGGTTTTTAGTGAAAAAAGTAGTGTTGAAGCCAAGACTTGGCTTGATAAACATTATTCGGACTCTGCACCAGGAAAATCAACCGTTGAGAAGTGGCTTGGTAAGTTTAAACGAGGCAAAATGAGCTCCGGGAACGATGCACGCAGTGGACGCTTCGTTCAAAGAGGCTGTTACCAACGAAAACATAAAAAAAGGCCACAATATAATTTTGGATGATCGTAAAGTTAAGTTCATCGAGGTATATGAGACTCTAAAGGTATCAAAGGAACGTGTTGGACTTATCGTGAATGAATATTTGGGTATGCGAAAGCTCTGTGCAAAGTGGGTGCCGCGCGAGCTCACAATCGACCAAATTCAACAACGAATTGATGATTCTGAGCTGCGTTTGAAGCTGTTTAATCGTAATAAACCCGAATTTATGCGTCGATAGGTGACAATGGCTGAAACATGGATCTGTCATTTCACATCGGAGTCCAATCGACAGTCGCCCTAGTGGACTGCGCGTGACGAACCAACTCCAAAGCGTGGAAAGACGCAACAGTCGGCTGGCGAGGTTACGGCATCCGTATTTTGGGATGCGCATGGTATATTATCCATAGACTATCTTGTAAAGGGAAACCAACCGTCGACAGCGACTATTACGCAGCGTTATTGGAGCATTTGAAGGACGAAATTGCGGGAAAAATGGCCCCATTTGAAAAAGAACGAAGTGCTGTTTCATGCAGACAATGCACCGTGTCACAAGTCATTGGAAAGGATGACAAAATTATTGGAATTGGACTTCGAATGGCTTCCCCAGCCACCGTATTCTCCAGATCTGGCCCCCAGCGACTTTTTCCTGTTATCAGACCTCGATAGAATGCTCGCTGGAAAGAAATTGAGCGCCGATGATGAAGTCATCGCCGAAACTGAGGTCTATTTGGAGGCTAAAGACAAATCGTACTATAAAAATGATATCGAAAAATCGTTTGACCGCTATAATCGTTGTATCGCCCTAAAAGGCAAATACATTGAAAAATAAAATAAAATTTTATCAAAAAAAGTTTTTTTTTCTGTGTTAGCCTACGAATTTTTCAGCCCAACTGTTAATTCCAGAACGTCCTTACATACCTGTTCTCCCCTCAATGTACTTGTTTCCGAAAATAAAAGCAACCGTTTGAAAATAAAAGAAAAGATTGGATCAAGATTTCTATTTTGTCTTCTTTCGTTTTGGAAGATTTTTTTCGATTTTTTTTTTCGAAAGCAAAAATTTCTTCGACGGTGTTCACTTGACTGCAGAAAAGAAGAATAGGGATAGAAAATCAGCTTTCAGCCTTAGATAAATGCTAAAAATGAATGTTTAGGGGATCCAACAAAACTAAGGCGTGTGTGTGTACACACACATATACACATATATATGTGTGTGTGTGTGTGCGTGTACATATATATGTAATAAGTTATTTCCTCTAATCACAATAATTATGTAGCCCCTATTCTTTTTACTTGCCAGTCAACGACAAAGGAAAGACACAAAACTCGCTCTGCTCGAACAGAGATGCACACAAAAGCGAAGACAAAAAGAATTTTCCCACTAACTTAAGCTAATTTAAGTGTAAGACCAGGAAAAACGCGGAGCCATGGACTGGCGACGGCTAGGAAACGTGTCGAATAGACAGAAAATGGACATCTTTAGGACAGAAACCTTTGGGAAATGGATCGAAAGAAGTTTAAGTCGAGGACGCTCCTTCGATGAAGACATCGAGAGGCTGGGAAAAAGATTTTATGGAATGAGAATGGGAGAGGAGGTTTTTGAGGAAATATTAAAGTTAAATAATTTTGATATATTGCATATGTATGTGTATCTATGTTTATGTGATATATATATATATATATATATATATATATATATATATTTATTTATTTATACACACAGACACACGTGTGTGTGGGGGGGGGCGAATGGAAAACAGTGTTTTTAATAATAATAGTTTTATTAAACCATCGTTTCTTCTAAAAGCAAAACCTGCTCCATTTTCAGCGCCATTTCCCTTTTTAAAATCATTTTTAACTCACATAATTTCCAACTATCCCATTTTTAGACCTGAAATATATATATATATATATATATATATATATATATATATTATTTTATATATACACAATATAATATGTGTGTATGAATATGTATGGGGTGTGTGTGTGATGATAAAACGTGTTTAATATTGCTATGCTCCCATATTTGATCCTATTTTACAACTTGA
>CM063507.1:87862108-87877108 GCA_032207245.1 Pardosa pseudoannulata | reverse complement strand
CAAACGTAACACCACCCGACGCCCGCCGTTGCGGTGCCTCATCCGGCTGCTCATTGGTCTCGACAAACCGAAAGTCTAGTCCGCGTGCAGAGGATTTCACTGCACGCTGGCGCAATAGAACGAACTCTTTCTTGTTTGGTCAATAAGGATTAAATTTTATTTATTAATTGTTTTTAACATTTGGAAATCATATATTCTACGAAGAACATCTTGACAATTTTTAAAAACAAAACCAGGGATAGGGTGTTACAGATATAACTTATATACTGTCTGTAAGACACAATGAATGGTAAAATTGGGACTGTTCTGTTAGAATTCGTTTCTTTTTTGTCTAACAAAACAAAATTGTTTTTCACCGAATTATTTCTATAAATATAATACATCACACTAAAACATTTCCCTTTATATTGATGAAATACTTCTTTTATGTTTCCATGAAAACAATATCTTACAATATATAAATTTAAACATGAACCGTCTGCAAAATCGTATGGTCAGTTAATCGATTAAAAAACCAGAATCTCTTCAGCACGTAAGTCCCTGCTCTAATACAACGCTTAATAAACCGTACCTTCGGATGATTCTGAGTGCCAAGTGCAGGAAAAATAGCTGCACTTGCCTCAGTGCCATAGTATGCTGTTCATCTCCAGTAGCCCATACATATAAAGCGTGATTTTCTATTAGTGCGCAGTGCGTTCACATAAAAATTTCTTATGTTCGTTTGCTTTCAAACGCTCTACGTGGTGCAGAGCGTAGTACCGCACGCACTGCGAGAATACAAGCAAGCAAAACAACATATTTGAATATATTATAAATAATATTTATTATATACCATATAAAGATAGGTAGACGTAGGTGCAGAAAATTATTGTCTCTCATAATTTTGCCAGGGTGTGCAGTGAACACCCTGCACGTATGGACCGCACGCCACTGATAGCTATATAATATATATATATATATATATATAAATATATATATATATATATATATATATATATATATATATATATATATATATATTTCTATGATGTAGCTATATATATATCTTCTACCTATTTTTCTATATATACATATAGCTTTTTATCATTTATCTATTCCATATCTGTCTATAATTTATATATATATATATATATATATATATATATATATATATATATATATATATATATATATATATATATATATAATATATAGGATAAACGTTACGTGATAAAAAATGAAAGAACTGTAGCGTTCATTTTTCATTTGAATTCGGTGTAATAGTTTTTGAGGGTAAAATAAAAATGATATCGAGGAAGTTTGCCTGCGAACTTCTGTGCGAGATCATTCCTTTTTCGGAAGTCTACATCGGCTCCTTTCTCCTTTATACGGTGCTTGAGAAAACGTCTGAAAGCAAAATGGCGCATATTTATGTGTCCGGCACAGAAAGAGGTTTAGCCACGGCTGGCTCAGTTTGAGGATTGCTCTTCTTTGTTATCACATTGACATCAGGGGTAAATGGTCGAATTCGGTATACAGTGTCGTAGGTGATTTGGCCAGGTGACATGTTCACCAACATTCTTAAATATCCAAAAATAATATTCAAGGATATATATGTGTGTGCGTGCGTAATGGGTAATTTGTCGGGAAGAGACGTGGGTGCAGTCGTAAATAAAAATGTCGCTGAAAATAAGAGAACAAAGAAAGACTTTTGGATAAAGAGAAAGTTTATTTTGGCCTTCTCTCTCGAAGGCTTCTGGGGTGTAAAACCCGTACTTCTGAATTTATAGGTATGTGTGCCAGCCAATAAGGGTTCATTACGAGGTGACGCTTAGTAACGTGTAGGAAGCGAAACTAGTTATATAAATCCTTATGTAATAAGACCTTTGGTGTCCTCGAGGTAGCCAAGGTTATAGAAAGAACGAAAGAGAGTCGACAAGTTTTGCCAGAAAAAGATAGAATAGCCCGAAAATTATTTTAAGATAGGCATTTTTACGTTGGTTAATTTTTAGGTTAAAAATATCATTACAGACACACACACACACGCACACACATGTATATATGTACATATACATTTTAAGTGGCTGTGTGTGTATACTTTCGTGCTAAGACTAGACTCATAGTAGAGGTGACATTGTTTTAAATACAAATGAATATCATCGACACAATTTAAGTTTGTAGAAGAAGTTGCCATCTGAACATCCTCGAAAGAAGCACTTCATGGAGGAAGTCGAAGATATTTTCAATATTTTTTTTGATCAGCTGCCAAAACTCGATAGAGTTCACTGAAAATTTATATTAACACTTCGCGTGAGGGCAACGTATTTTTACGTTTTTTGCAGTCTGTCACTGGAGCTCGGATCACGTAAAAATACGTAATGAGTAGATTTGGGGTGGATACCCGCTCACCACCAAAAATCTACTTAATACGTATAATTATATGCATGTGTGACATTACATGCGTGTTGTTTGCATTTTTTCTTTCCACAAGTGAGGATTGTCGAGCGACTCGGTCTTGGGTCGCGTTATTTCGTCTTCCATCGAATTCCTGGCTCCAGAACATGTTTTGTCCATTGGGAGCTTGGTCTTTTATGGATCAAATGAGTCAAGAGAGTGACGAAGAAATTGGCGTCGACAGATGATCGGACTTTCATTTTAAATATCGTTTAGTTTTGGGATTTCGTAAAAATAATGTATTTTTTTGTTAAATAATCATACAGTCTATATTTAAGTGCAAAATAAAAAAAAAATTTCGTTCCTAAAAAAAAAGTAGTTTTCGATGGACTGCGATTTTTCTGAATCACGTAACTTTTGCGCGATTCACGAAAAAACGCCCGCTGCAATCGGCGCTGAATTTAGACCCGCATGCCAAGTGTTAAGTGAATAAGGGTTGGTTTCACCAAAACTCGCTTAATGGCTAACCGCGATTATCCCACCGCGCCCACCAACGGTGGGACTCAGTTCTTCATTTAAACAGAGATTAATTGCGGTTAACCGTTAAGCGACTTTGGTGTGACCGGCCTTAAACAATTTTTTCTACATAATTTGTCAAGTTATTACTTTAAATACGATGGAAATATACACTTTATTCCATATTACCCGAATCTGCTGTACGTAGAAAGTAGAACAAATGATGTTTTAGACTTTTTGTGTCATTACCTAGGATTGACGGAAATAAAAACTGGTTTTCCATATTATTCCGACCTATTCTATATAAAACAGATGAAGATTTAGACTCTATTGCTATTAATTTAGACAAGAAGCAAATAAAAACTGTCATTTCATGTTACCCGAACCTACTTTATATAGAAAGTAGATACGAGGAGCTTCCAGAAAGTCAGTTACCCTGCCAAAAAGAAAAAAGAACTCCCACTTTCACGGACATATTTATGGGTAACAAGTACAGCCATGCTTATCTTAAAATAATTTTCGGGCTATTCTATCTTTTTCTGGCAAAACTTGGCGACTCTCTTTCGTTCTTTCTATCCCCTTGGCTACCTCGAGGACACCAAAGGTCTTCTTACATAATGCTTTATATAACTAGTTTCGCTTCCTACACGTTACTAAGCGTCACCCCGTAATGAACCCTTATTGGCTGGCACACATACCTATAAATTCAGAAGTACGGGTTTTTCAACGTAGCCACAACCAGCAATGGAGACACTTGTCGTATGGCGGGATCCCCTTTTGTATCCCTCTGTCGTGAAACTCTGCCGCCTGCGAACGGACCCAGCCTTCCCGTCCCAGAACACCTTGCACGTCCCTTTCCCTACCGACAGCGTCTGTTCGAATTGGGTCCTAACTTAAGATCCACTATGACGTCAATGCATTGACGGTTGCTCGGTTTCGGGGGTAAAATGCGACATTCAAGTCTCGTTGCAGGTGACGATCCCGTCGAGGAACTCGTCGCCGTCGTCGTTATACCGCAGCAGAAATGTTAACGCTGCTCCTAAGAGTCGAATTTCGTGTTCAGGTGTCCGTTTCGGCTCATAGACTTGACAGAGCGGACGATGAATTTCAATGGGTGCAATGCTTTGTGCATTCCAGATCGCCGACCGAACCTTGCTGGCGGCGGCAGAAGGAATGAGAGTTTCCATTTCGATACCACTGCTACCAAGCTACTGGCAGGAGTAGGGACCTGTCCATCTGGCATAGGATTGATACGTCATAGATCTATTAAGCACGCGCAATTGACACGGCTCATTACGTTTTCTTTAAAGGGGAAAATATCGAGAAACTTACTTTCAGGATGACCCTCGTAGATAATAATAATTTCGATTCTTATTGCTATTACCTTGGATAGGATCAGAATCATATTATTGGCACGTGCCCAGGGCTCACTGATTTCAGGAGAACAAAAATTTTTAGATCCAGCGGTAATTTTGAAACAAATAAATTTTGCAGACTTAAAAATTTCATGTTTTTATTCTATATACAAATTATGTGTACTAAAATTTTGCAAATTTTTTTATTATTTCACAGAATACCCGCAAGTTTAAATACCCACAGATTTGTCGATCATGGGTTTTCACTTTAAAACTAAAGACAAGAATGCAGGCCCTTTTGTAACTGGAATCCACCCATCAGATGGCTAGATATTGAGAACTTTTCTCAAAAATGTTCGCAATTCGAAAACGGAGCTTTCTGATGGGTGGATTCCTTTTGGGAAATGTTTGGAATATGACTTGCATAATAGCATTCCTTTTCAACCCCGTGGTCAAATAAAATTTTTTTGTTGCATTGGCTGCAAGATGTATAGGATAGATATGAATAGATATGCTGTAGAAAAACATATACAGTCAGTACCGACTATAGGGTCACCCGCTTTTAGGGTCAGTGTTCTTAAGTCCCGTCTAATTTAATAGGGAACACGTGTTAAAGTGCAACGCTTATACAAGTCATTTTCTTTTCCTTGTTACCGGTTATAGTGTCAGTTTCATGTTTTCAACGAGTTTCTGTTTCTTTTCTTTTCGTTTTTTTCTTAAGAAGTCAGTGCGAAATCGGAGAGGACCCGAATTCAGGCCTTTATTTCCCCCTTTCTTGTTTGTGTAGACATCCCCTCTCTCCGTTCTCTTGCCCCCCGACGAGAGGTAGACATCTGTCTTTTTATGGGTCGAAAGGATCTCTCCCTGCTCGAGTTGAAATGGAGACGAAACAAGGAAAGGAACATTTTGTTTCATTTGGATCCTACGCCACGAATAAGAACGTTCATTTTCTAATTATGGATTCGAAATGAAAGAATTCATCAGTTGCTGTCAAAAATGAATGGATTGAAAATTTTTAAAAATCTAATCTTTCAAAGGCTACTTTCCCCAAAGCCAATCCGATTCCCCGGACGACATTAAGCAACATTTTAGCCGCCAAACTTGGGTCCTCCAGTGTTGAAATCGGTGATCAGCGCTTATCACCTTATAGGAATGTGGATAAGGCTCTTCTATTATGGGTTAAAAATGCACGGTATATGCACAATAGGGATGTATCGTTCCACATATATGGTAACCCCGCTTATAGGGTCTGATTTTTCTGGACCTCTGAGCTGACCCTATAACCGATACAGACTGTACTTTCTTCGAGCGAATCATAATGTTAGTAAATACTATGTACTCAGTCATCAATGCAAATCTTTCATTAATTACATCAATTAAATGTAATAATAATCTACAAGGGCCCAAAATATATTCCCTGGGCCCCATATATTGATAATCGGGCCCTAGATAGGACGGAAATATGTATTCCATGTGTATTATCCGAACCTATTCTGTATAGAAAGTAGAATAGATGAGAATTTAGGCTCCCATCTAATCATTTATTGCCCCAGCACATAAAAAACGACGAGTGGTCAAGTTAATGCGACCACGGATTGTATATTGAAGATGCTGACTAAAATTGACCCTCCCCAGTTCCTACTCGGTCTCGAGTGCAGAGTGACCACCCCTCTCGTACCTCTGCATGGACATCGAACACACACAGGGTTCTCCATCGACCCAAGTGGGGAAGATGTTCCCAGATACACCCCCCCACCCCGAGCACTCCGGGGAGTCAATTATCGACCGTCATGAGGGGGGGGAGAGTGGGCGTCACCCGAGTGGGTGTTCCTGGGAGTGGAGGACCCCCGCATCCTCCTCCTCCTCGTCTGCTCTCTCTCCTCCATCAGAGGGAGGGGGAGTGGGGAGGTGGAAATCGACGGCTACCGTTCGCGGAAGAGCACATCTTCCTGCTTCGTCTTTGTTGGGTTATTCAATTTTGGTTTTCGTCCTCTTGCAGCATTACATTATTTATTTCTGTTGAGTTTTTTATATACGGGTGCTTTGTTATGTATACATAAATTTATAGAAATGAAGATAGTTTAAAGCGGAAATCAAACCTAGATTAAAAAGGTACAAAGAGGATTAGAATGGATACTATGTATATAAATATCGTTAAACGTGCATTCAAATGTATATACTCACACACATGTTCGAAATTAAGAGAATGGACAAGTTAAGTTTCATGAAAAGAAAATTATCTGATTATCTGAATTAACCTGAAATTAAATCTATAAATTTTAATCTAAATACCTTCCATTATTTTGTCATTGGATAGTGCAAACTCAATAAGATGTCCATTTAAAGAACAAATTAAATATTCTTTAATTGCTAATTATTTATTTAAAAAACAAATCCCAATTATTTCAATATTTTTTTAAGCACCGAATGATGGATTTAATGGTTTCAATAAAAAACAGTCGCTTGGATGCTTTATCCGCTCCTAATCGGTTAGGAAGGCTAGAACGAACGATACCATAAAATAAAACTATACCATAGAATAAAACTGTCTTTCCATTCCGGCAGACGAAGCCACGGCTGTCGTTATCGGGTAGACAAACTGGATTTCGAGTTTTGCAATACTCGCTTTACCTCTCATATTACATAAAATGAATTCCACCAGTCATAGTCAATCGTTGTACTAATCTTACTCCATACTTTCTGATAACAGCCCCTCCATTCTTGGAAAGCACATGCTACCTATGGACACTTATTTACTTGTTGGTATTTCTGTGCTGACGGATTCCCAATTCTCCTGTCTTTGGAATAAAGGTTTTAAAAGAAGTGAAAAAAAAAAGATTTAAATCAATGATTTTTTCGAAAAAAAAAAGATTTAAAAAAAAAATCATGATTTAAATCATGCCAACTCTGGTCAAAACGACTACGGGGTGGTGTCGGTACCACATGTAGTGTGTCGATGGATGGAACTTCGCAAAAATTTGGTTAAGTATCTATAAATGACTGTGTCATTTTCATATCGGTTGTAATGGAAAAGTAATAGATATTAAAGTACTCTCCCATTCCTGCAGTATTTGCAATTTGATGTTGGAGACGTAGCAATCTGTTGAGCAGGGGGAAAAGGTTATTAAATTCAGTGTGTTGGAAAAAGCAGGAGAAGCTGTAAAAGCATGGCATAAGATTTTTGATTCAATACGTAATAAAGAGATGATAGACATAAAAGTTTCATACGATGGGACACGGCTCGTATTGCGTAGATTGTGTTATCGACATTCAAACAGGTATTGTCAATGACTATGGAATGATACATTGGACACCGCTGAATGGGATGGCGGTTCATGTTATCCATCTCTTACTGTTATCGAAATCACTGGGTCCCGATTTTCTCTATTCATTCGTATGTTAACACATTGTTGACTGGCTATTTTACTGAAAATTTATCTCATGTCACCTGCTATTAGCACAATTTGATCCATAATCACTCGAACAATCAGATAAAGCGTCCGCGTATAATTCATTGAAAGATTCTTCATTACGTTACGTCATCGTTTTTTAAAAATTTTTTAATTGTTAAATATTTTTTACAACAAAAGATTTGTCGAGTCATAAGCGAGAGAAACAGCTTGTGTTATACTGACCAACACTTGCACTGTAGGGTCGCCAACAGAGAAAACAATAGCAATGCGAAAAAAAACGCATCACAAGTTTACTCGTGGCCGGTCAGCAACGTTCGGCCATAAAAACACGAGTTAACTCGTCGTCGGTCAACAATGATTTAAAATGATCGCTTTATGCGATCGTTACATTGGTTCATGGGATCCGTTTTCGAACCTCATTTTAACTGGCAAAGGAATAGTCACGACATATTCAGAAGGAACCCGTTCTTTTCTTTCCTTTCAATGCTGTTTGAATTTCCAAGAATTCTCTTCAGGAATGCGGAATTACGAATTTATACACGTTCCTGGAATATTTCAGAAATACGCACACCCTGCCGGTGGTCAGTGGTTGTCAGATAAGCAGAAGGCAACCCATTCTTATCGGAACTGAGAAGTATTCACAGTTTATGCCTTGATTTTGAGGAAAAAAATGGCTAGAAATCTGAAGAAATGATATAAAATCCTTCGAATATGACCTTCGCAGAGTTCGAGTCATGGGTTAAAGTAGATCAAAACATTCCAGTAGCTTCCCCATTAACAGAATCTGTCAGATTGTCATAGGAAAACGGACGAATGATGGAACTGATGAGTGAGATTAAAAATCTCTTTATACTGAGCACCCCCTACAAGTGCTGAAACGAGAAATGCATCGAAAGTGTCGAAACGGGGAGTACAACACCACTCCGATGACTTTATAAAACATTTTGATGACGAACCATTTATCCATGAGCTTCTGAGAAAAAAGTGTAGACAGCCAACAATTGATCAAATTTTTTTTAATTATGTATACAATTCTTATGTTTTAGAGGATAACATACAGTACATAAATATAAGGTGAGTTTTTTCATTTTGTTTTGAAATTTAGTACGTGTGAATTAAAGGGAAGGGGTTAATTTATCTCATTTTGCATATTGTTTATTGTAATAAATCGGTTATTGTTATCAAAATTTCGGTGTCCCAAACGGATCCCATTAAGCGGAGTCCACTCACTGTATGTCAATACTGCTATGAATTTCAGCAAATTGAGGCTAGCAGCCTCAATTTGCTGAATTTTTCGTGTAAGATGAAGGCCACGTTAGCTTTGTCCTATCTTAGATGTGTGAGACGGCCTAAGACTTCGCCTGCTGGAGCACCTTAAACAGGTTCGTGGTCACACTATTTGCCAAATTCAAATGAAACATTTGCATGTAGTATACAAAAATGGGCTAAGGTCACATTCCGTAAACATAGTTAAAATTGTTGAAGAAAGTTTTAAACTGTGCATTGTGTGTTTTGTTTTATAGTACATTTAAGAAGTTTCTGTCGATAGTTTAAAGGTAAGTGATATATTTGATTGTTCTTTTGCTTATTTAGACTTTAATAAATAAGTATTTAATGTTCCTATACAGTTAACAGGTGAAAAAAAGCCTCGTCCTGAATATACGTTTTTGAATTTGACTATTTGTATATCATAATAAAACAAAAATGGTGGTTAATATAAATATATGTATATATATATATATATATATATATATATATATATATATATATATATATATATAGTATAAAACAAAAATAATGAACCATTTATTCTGTTAACAGAGTAAAAAAAGTGCTTACTAACACATCAGAGTAATGAAGTTTATAGTTATTACAATTCTGTATTGAGTTATTCCATGTGAAATCAACACAATTTTAGAACAAATTCTACCTGAGCACCTCCAATTTTGATTAAATTTGGTATAGTAAGTGACTTTATGGTTATAAAGAAAGTCCCCAAATCTTATGTTCGAATAATAACTGGTTTGGGAGTTATAAGGCTTTAAAGTTGCCAGATTTGTCTAAAAAATACACTATCGGCATACCTTTAAATTACACTTGCTCGTCACCTAATTCAGCTAAAGATATGTGCAAGGTGTTATTTTAAACCTTTTTTAATGGGATTTCATATGATATACAAAACATGATGACTTGAAAAATTTTTTTTAAATTAAAATTAAAATTAAAATTTAAAATTTAAATTTCTCAAAAAGCCAAGTTTTTAAAATTTTGAAAAAATCTCAAAAATTGCTCATATTATTGTTAATTAATTCCCAAAGTTTCATGTTGGGATCATAATGGGATCACAAGCTACAAAAGTTTTTTGTTTGATGTATTACTATTGCAATAACGAAAATGAGAACTTGCATTTATTACTTTTAATCTAATTCAGCTGTATAGGATGGCATTAATGTTTACACAATACTTTATCAACATATACTGTAGTAAATAGTACATTTAACATTTGTGGAGATTTTAGAATAAAGAAAAATCGTTAAAGTGCAATAATTTTGATGGATGGTGCTACTTATTTAGTTGGAACTGGTAGAAAGCTTCATGTGTTTTGAGAATTTCTACTTCAGGAAGAATATACATTCGTCCTGTTGGAGTTAAAGGATTCACATTACACAAAACATCTGAAATTGGAATCCATAGTACATCTGGCTTCATACATTGGGACATAGTACATTGGGCACAGTACATTGGGATCATAATGGGATCACAAGTTATAAAATATCAAATTAGCTTCATTAACAAATGGAATAATTAAAACGTACAAGGACTGTCTTGATATGATGATTTGTAATCCAGCATCAGTCAGCTGCCACATGGGAGAGTGTACATCATGTTCTGGGACTACAGAATGAAAAATCATACTTGATGAAGCATTCGATGAAAATATGGTGGAAAAGGTCATTTTCAATCAGTGGATTTCTGTTGATAGGTGCTCTTTAGAAACAATACAAAAGTCAGCATCAGAAATTATTGACTTATTTTGTGAAAAAACGTCTGTATTAGTTTATCGTGACTTTGTGGTGAAACAACAAAGTTCATTTATAAACAATGTGAAAGAAAATTTAAAAGATTCAGAGTTTGTAGTTCTTGATTTTGCTGAAAATTATTTGTTATACAGGATGAGGCCTAGAGCTACCACTGGACTAATGTTCAAGCTACGATTCACCCCTTTGTCATATATTACAAAGGAAAGTTTGGAATTGACCACTTTACATACATTGTAATTTCAGAATGTTTGGAGCACAATACAGTAACAATTTACTGTTTTCAAAAGAAGCTTATTACTTTTTTAAAAGACAGAATTTAAAAAAGTGCAAGGAAAATATTTTATTTCTCAGATGGGTCATCTGCACAATATATAAATTAAAAAAACTTTGCCAATTTATGCTTACATAAGAAAGATTTTAGCATTGAGGTAGAATGGCATTTTTCGGCAACTACTCGTGGTAAAGGACCTTGTGTTGGGGTAGGAGGCACATTCAGCAGCTCGAGCAAGCAGACAACGACCATACAAAAATCAAATACTTACACAATGACGACTTTTTAACTGGGCACAAGACACCCTAACAGGAATACATTTTACTTTTTCAACACAAGAACACATTTCTACAGCTATATTTCTAGATAACCAATTTAAAAAGGCTTTTGTAATTCCTGGGACTCGGAAATATCATACTTTTATGCCCATAGAATCAAAAACAAAAGTCTTTGTGAAGACATTTTCCTTTTCAGAAGATTTATTGATGGAAACTGCGATAACATCACAATAAAAGCTTCTATTTGCTGATATAAATGGCTATATTACTGCTGTTTATAATTTCAACTGGTGGCTTGCATTTATGTTAGAGAAAGAAGAGAAAAACTCTGAAGAAGAGAAAATGACATTACTTCACTCATCTGGATCATCATCATCTTTTTTATATCTAGATAAGCCAGATGTACTATGGATTCCAATTTCAGATATTTTGTGTAATGTGAATCCTTTAACTCCAACAGGACGAATGTATATTCTTCCTGAAGTAGAAATTCTCAAAACACATGAAGCTTTCTACCAGTTCCAACTAAATAAGTAGCACCATCCATCAAAATTAGTGCACTTTAACGATTTTTCTTTATTCTAAAATCTCCCCAAATGTTAAACGTACCATTTACTACAGTATATGTCGATAAGGTATTGTGTAAACATTAATGCCATCCTATACAGCTGAATTAGATTAAAAGTAATGAATGCAAGTTCTCATTTTCGTTATTGTAAATATATCCAACAAAAAACTTTTGTAGCTTGTGATCCCATTATGATCCCAACATGAAACTTTGGGGATTAATTAACAATAATAGTAGCAATTTTTGAGATTTTTTTTCAAAATTTTAAAAACTTGGCTTTTTGAGAAATTTAAATTTTAAATTTTAATTTTAATTTAAATTTAAAAAAAATTTTCAAGTCATAATGTTTTGTATATCATATGAAATCCCATTAAAAAAGGTTTAAAATAACACCTTGCACATATCTCTAGCTGAATTAGGTGAGTAGCAATTGTAATTTGAAGGTATGCCGATAGTGTATTTTTTAGACAAATCTGGCAACTTTAAAGCCTTATAACTCCCAAACCAGTTATTATTCGAACATAAGATTTGGGGATTTTCTTTATAACCATAAAGTCACTTACTATACCAAATTTAATCAAAATTGGAGGTGGTCAGGTAGAAACCGTGTGTTGATTTGGTATGGAATTACCCTATTGCAGTTATTCTTAGTCATTTTTAGAGTAATGCTGTTTTACAAATAAGTAAACTTTCTAAAAAGACATTGCATTTCCGAATTTTACAGTTTGTATATTATAATGTATACATGTTATAATAAAAATAGTGAACTATTTATTCTATTAAGAGGGCACAAAAGAAATGCCTATCAACACAGCATCAGATAAATGCAGATTTAGTTATTACAACTCTGTATTCGATTATATTCTCAGCCATTTTTGGGTAAATCTGCATCACGGGTAAATAAACTTTCAAAATAGATTATTGCATCTTTTAACTTTACTGTTTGTACATTATAATGTATGTTTATCTTTTAAAATTCTTAGAAACAATTGTAGACAGTCAACAGTAGATCATTTTTTTAATTATGTATACAATTCTTATGTGTTAAACGATAATATACGGTACATAAATATAAAGAGTGAATTAAAGGGGGAGGGGTAAATATATATAATTTTGGATATCATTTACTGTTATTAAAACCATGGTGTCCCAAAATGAACCATTAAGCGGAGCCCTTTGTACTATCTTTACACACATATCTCGTTCATTTTTGAAACACAAAAAATAATTTTGTCAGAAAGTTTTAAATGAGAAACACTTTGTTGCCGACAAAAATGATATCGATGCTAACGTGAAAGATTACAAAAATATAATTCAGTTTAAGACAAACTTGTTGTTTTAAAACATAACTTTGAACCCAAATTTGTATGTAATTAACACATTGTATGCGGGACAAGTACTAGTACGTTTTCTGACGATGGACACTTGAGCACGTGTCACGTCCTAATACAATTTAGCGTAACAGGGTTTGTTGGTGGGTACAAAAATAACAGTATAGACAGGAAGACGAAGCAGAATGTTCTTGTCTACTATATCGATTCTGGAAAAATAGAGACACATAAAAACTAGTTTATACATTATTAGTTTTATGATTGCTCTTTTCAATTTTTTATAATGTAAAAATGTTTATATATAACATAATTCGAAAAAATGAAAACTATATGCTACTACTTCTATTTGGTTTTTCCTATTTACGATACTATTATAAATTTATCCACTAAAAATATATCTTTTGTTTACAAAAATCTTATGGTCGTTATTTATATATTTCTGTTTATATATTTCAATATAAAATACGAAAAGTGGGTTCAAAATGAAATCATTTTCGATCTATTGAGATTGAACTGAATAACTAAATTTACGCGCAAAACGCCCGGTACCATTCCGCTGCGAAAGGTACCTGCACACAATGGGTTAAGATATATAATTAAAAAAAATATTTTTAAAAGTTATCGTTGCAGAAAAAAAAACATTTGTGAAAAATACACGAAATCTTAGGTTGTCGAACGAAAATTATATTGTATACAACCTGTAAAAATTTCATGAAAAAAATCTTCACAATGTTTTGAGATAATACTTGCGTTGCACGAAAAAAGAAACACAATTAAAAAAAATCGAGTTAAAGTTTAAATTTGTTTACAGTCAACAGTTGGCACGCTTTTATTCCTAAGTCCTTTCAATATTGGAATTTTTTTAAGCGGATTGTTTTAAAAGGTTTAGAATTGAATTCCTTTTCATATATATTTTATATGAAAAATCGAATTTTTTCCCCCATTTAACAGTCGTATGACTCTCTAATCTATTGCAAGATACGAAGCATAGGAGCCCAGTTCCGCCTGTAAAAGTATTTCTACCACTGGAAGCGTCACCTCCCCGTGAAGCATCTCTCACGGTTACACCAAAATTACACCCATTCATGGGAAGGGTGTGCGTTTGCAGTCGAACCTTTACTTCGGAATTTTTATATTTTGAACCAAGAACATTTTGTGAAATTATTTTGTAAAATAATCTTCCAATACCGAATTCAATTCTTTATTTAACAAACTCTTTTTGTTCCCGATTTCTCGAAATATATCTGGACATTTCAAAATTAATCCATCTTTTAACACATTCTATGCGGGATACATACTAGTATGTTTTCGGGCGATTGATAGTTGAGAGTTAGACACGTACTAGTAAGGGTGAGTGTAACAATATGGTTTGTTGGTGGGTACAAAAATCACGGTATTGACAGGAAAACGAAGCCGAACGTTCTTGTCTACTACAGAGATTCTGCAAAAATTGATACAAAAACTCGTTTTGACATCAGTCGATGCGGAGCCACAGAACGGGAAGGAGGATTGAAAAAATCTATTCAGATTTAAAATTCACTTTTTATTTATCCTTGCGAAAATATTATACATATGTGTGTTCATACATTATATATATATATATATATATATATATATATATATATATATATATATATATATATATATATATATATATATATATATATATGTTTATTTCTATATTTGTTTATATATTTCAATATACAATACGAAAAGTGGGTTAAAAAATGAAATAATTTTCGATCTATTGATGGAAAATTATTTCATCACTGAATTTATGCGAAAAAAAAAATCGAAAACAGGAAATACAGACAGATTAACACATTGCACGCGGGATACGTACTAGAACGTTTT
>CM063507.1:87839608-87857108 GCA_032207245.1 Pardosa pseudoannulata | reverse complement strand
AAGAGTTCCCAAACTCACCGCTAGGGGAATATGGGGCGCCGTGTAATAGAAAATAGTGTTAACAAATGCAAATCGATACGGAATAAAATTATCTTTTATTATGCCCATCTTCTGATTTAGTTCAAATGAAATGTGGCAACACTTTTAAAAAAGCGTAAAATCGACATAAACACCGATAAAGTCTCGTGATCTGCAATATCACGTACGCCGAGCAGAGGAAGTTCTTTATTCAAATTTCACGTTACATCCATTGGCACAGTTAAGAAATTAATTTTTGTATCGATTTGCATTTGTCAACACTCTATTTTCTATGACACAGCTCCAAATCTTCCCCTAGCGGTGTCTTTTGGAACTGATTTGTTTTTTAGCGGAATCTTTCGTCTCCCGTCTTGTTCAATCTTCCTACTAAATGGGGAGCCATTCTCGCAAAGAGATTGAGCTACAGAACACTGTGAGCACTGCCACTTTAATTATGGACACCCGGTATATAAGTAAATGATTGCTGGGTACTTAGTTAACTGTAAATTTACCGACCAAGCCCTTGGATCACTATATATATAAAAAACTTTAATATCCTTTTTTAAAAATATACATTGGTTTTGAGTGAAGTAATAAAACAGATGTCAACTTTCATTCCTCTTCCCCTTCATTTCGCATCATCCAATGGGGTAGACCTATTTGCACGGTCGTGACTCATAGAATGGATATGAAAATAAATAAATAGAGTAATAAATACAGTATAAAGTTAATATAAAGTATATAAATATAGTATAAAGTAAATAGAGAGAAGTCGTCAAGAACACTTCCATTCCGACGACAGAAATGAGTGCTACGGAAGAATGGTCGAGTTCGACCATCCTGCCAAAGAAACAGATGTCGAAACCATCGTGTTCAACGGAATAGAAATGTTGGCGGAAAATGAGTTTCGAAAACAAATTTTATAGGTCAAAAATGTTTCCATGAATTTTTGGATCCTAAACATTTCATTTAAATTCATTTGGAACTATTTTCTTTGCCAAAAACTTGAATTTTCTTGTATGAGTCCAATGGGCTTACTTCAGTAAAAATAGGTATAGGATCAACATCCGTAAATCTGGTGTTAGAGTCGGATTCCGGATGGCTATGAATACCCCTATTGATTCCAATTTTCGAGAGGCCTGTTTGGCCAAGATATCTACCATCTCGTTGTAATATTCGCCAGCAAGGGCCTTAACCCATGTTAGCAATACATGATACATAGCAATACATAGCATACATAGACAGCAATACATAGCAATACCCTTCGGGTAGAAGGACATTTTCATTTTTTCCTAAGGTCAGCGCTTCGAGGCTAGAAGGCAATTTTTACTTAAATCAGATTTTTACTGGTCACGGAGCTTTCCCAATTCACCAAGCGCGGTTTTCCAATAAACCAACTATCTGTTGGTGTAAAAAAAAGGGGGAAGGTATAGTAGAACATTTTTTTACAATTGTGAATTAGTCAATGATTTGAGGAATAAATATTTTCCAAAAAATTATTTAACTGTAAATTTATATAATTTGTGTAACTCGACGAAATCTAGACGAGGTTTGTTATCTATTATGGAATTCTTTGTAAATTTGTTTATTGATTGTTAATGTGTTTTTTCAACTCCTCTTCTTAGCCCATTCTCCTGTTTCTAATCATGGATCTTGTTGGTGCTTCAACCACATTTGGCGAAATTGGCGTGCTTGCAGCTTGCGTGCGTGGCGTTTGAAATCTGGCGAGGGGATCGTAACTCAACAAATTGATACATAAACAAAAACAACATTTTGAGGAAAAATTTTACAAAAATTGAATATTTAAAATCTAATTGAATTAACAAAGAAAACACATAACATTCATACTAAATAGACTGAAACATTCACTTAATCACAAATTAAATAAACTGAGTGTGATTTTCATCACAAATTTGTGATTTAGTGTAAATTGTAAAATTAATTTAAAAACTCTTTGACTTAAAAGAAACTGTATTTTGAGTGGAGGTTGAAGAGGAGTTGTAAAATTGAAAATTTTTTTTCAAATCTCTTATTGTTATTTATGTGTATACATTAGAACCTCGATTTTTCGATCTAATTGGGACCGCTAGTACCTCGGATATCGGAAATATCGGTTAATAGAAACCCTGTATAAGAACCTTCCGTGCTTACGAATTTAACTCACTTTTAAAGTAAAAAAGAATAGAACGTTCTTTAAATAATAAAAAAATAAACATATATGAAATTATGTTTCATAGCTGAAAAGATTTAAAAAGGAAATCAACTCTAGTAGTAAATTTTAAAAAGTAAAATGGATTTTTTTTTTTAACTATACTTAGTTAAATATCGAAAGACGCATTTTCAAAAATAACACAAATCTCGAGAAAATATCGTATTTTTAAAATTTAATATACATTAATTTGATAAATTTGCATTCTTTTAAAAAAGTCTGTAACCTTTCGTTGCTAAGGTTCAGGATTTCTATCACGGGCAACCCTAACGCGTCCATTTTTGAGCAACAAGAGATCCATCGGTGTAGCATCGTTTCTTTGCTCCAAATATTTTAAGGCAGTTGTCGGTGCTTGAACACCTTCATTATGACTTATAGTCGTAGATCCTTAAAGTCTTCATCTTCATTTTCTGCTTCATTAATGTCTGTCGAAGGATTAACGGCTTGTACGATTTCTTCGTCATCGAGAATTTCAAGATTTGGATGTAGATGTTCAACGTCCAGCCACTCGCAAAGGTCTTCTTCTAAAACTTCTTCACATCCTTCAATTCCATTAATCTCAAGAAGTTCCCTGTAGGTGTGTTTTTGTTAGGATTCACCCCGTCTCATCTTTTCAACAATTATTTTGTTGAATGATTTACGAATTTGTAGCTGGATTCACTAATGGACACGCCTGGACAATCATGTTGTGGGGAAGAAGTGCCTGTAACACGGACAACGAATTAAAATGCTCATTTTGGAAAGGAGAAAAAAAATTAGACTACCCTATTGACTCGGTTAATCGAGGTTCTACTGTAATTGTTTATCTATGTTTGTAATTCGACATATCCAGTCTTTGATAAATTTTTATTGGTTAACATATTTAAATTGTGCCACTTGTCTTTGTTATGGAAAGAATTATAATGCTTCTTGGAAATATTGTTATATTTTAATATGTAATATTAATAATCTGGAAATGGCTGTCTACCTATAATTATTGTAAAAAATTTGTTGATTCCGATATATTTTTTTATAAAAAAAGAAAGTACGAGGCTTAAAACACTGGAAAGGAAATTTAGTTAGGCTGTTTCGCTCTTGGATTAGGTTTAATTAGTTAACTGTCTTGTTCTAATTCAGGTTTTGCTAAGTATCGATTCCTGTATGGCGTTATCTGGGCCGGGTTAAAAGTAACTTACATAACAAAAGTAAACAAAAGTGAAACTGAAAAAATATTCAGAAAACTATTTCTGCAGGCTTGCGCATGCTCAAACTATAATTTAGGGTTGCAAGGAAATCTTGGCAAGTCACATTTTAAAAATTCTTTAACCCTTTGAGAGTTTCATTTTTTTTTCCAGATTTCGGTCAAAAAAATGTCACATTGTTTTATTGCATTTTTTTGTTCATTTTGCATTTTTAAGTAAAGATATGTTATTAAAATTGACATTTCTAATATTTTTAAGCATTTATTACAACTTTTTTTCTTTCTATGAAAGCATCATAGAACTGAAGTTTACCTTTAGTCTCATCGATATCCAAATTAATATTTGGAATTCCAGTGAAAGCAAATCTAGGAGGCGAATCCGAAGGATTATCGCAATTAATTTAAAAAAATTGTCTTGCTTGGCCGAATCCATGTGTTCTACTATCAGAGTCACTACTATCCAGGTCATCTAGTCAATTTTCGCTACTATCATTGACAGATAATTCAGTGTCTGATTCCGAGTCACAGTTCGAATCGGAATAAATGAGCTCCATACGCTCTGAATTATCCATTCATTTAAAGTAAAAATATATTATTCAACTCTTACATCAATAAAACTATCAGGTGGTTAGTAAAATATAACCAGAAAGCTTTACACTGAAAGATAACAATTCGTCTTCTGATAGAAAACATGCGACAAAACCCGCGCTTTTGAACCCATCAGAGTAGAAAATACAATAAACTGCAAACTATCATTTACTGGACATCTGTACTAATAATTTGTTACTAAAATTGGAAAAAATACGGCCAAACCGTACGGGCAAATCAGTAAAGGCCCGAAAGCTGTGCCCGTACGGCGTACGGGCAAAACAGGGAAGGGATTAAATAAATTATACCGAGTGATAGAACAGAAAATTCTGTAGAATGCCCTCTTTTCATTTTATTAATTTATGTCTGTTAAGTGCACTTATTTGCGTTAAAAACAGCGCGTACCAAAATTTCTCACAAATAATTTAAAATGAAACATAATTTTCTCTCTTGTTTTTTGAAAAAGAGACAGATGACATCCAAGAGAATTGGCTGTTCTGTCCATGGTATATGTTTTTAAAGAGTTCTTAAATGAGAGTCGACTAGGTGGAAATTTATTTTTTCCATAGGCTAACATGAAGTAGCACAAAATAGGCTGCACGTTATACTAAGATGCGTAGGAGAGAAAATTTTGACCGCCCATGAGTCATAGCTATGAAACAGAAGAAATTTTACGCTCGAAAGTCAGGGTCGGCCTCGCCTGCAGAACGTTAGTAACTTTTGCATTTTTCGCATAGTCATTAGATAAATGTTAGGTTAAGTGTAAGAAATTTGTATATTAGGTAGGAAGATTGCCTACCTGGTCTACACTCATCCATACGTTCTTAACCATGAGTTATGCATGTATACCCTTCTCTTGCTTCCGTCTTTAGCACGCATGCGCCGCACAGACACACTCGGGACATCTATGCATACATAGGTGGCTATTTATTCGACGCTCTCTGCCTCCGGAATAAACTGCGGCCCCACAAAATCAATAAAGCGTAAGAGAGTGCAGAAAAAGAGAAACGATTTGTTCTTTTTTTCCAACTCCCCCCTTTTTTTATTTATTCTTTTGTTCTTCGAAAGTGGGTATCGTTTGCACCTTCCGAAAAGAACAGGAGGTTAAGGGAGAGAGGGGGTGTAGCAGCGCCGAAAATGACTCTCTGAGGGGGAGAGGGGAGGGAGGGTGGTTTCGCGTCCCCAATCCATCTTCCGCCTAATGCCAGGGTGTCGGAAGTCGAGAGCGCAGGCGATATTTTGTCCATACCCTCCCCTCGCCCCTCTTCGACTCCCTCTCTCCGAAATTTCTCGTCTGCTCGCTTTGTTTCTGATCTACTATCGAACCCCAGAAATGGACACCTTCGCTCCCACGTTCGCTGAACACCCCCTACTTTTTAGTTATTTATTTACTTTTTTTAAGGTCCAAAGCGACTCTTCGAATTCCAGCCGTCGGTGCAGTCAGATCTTTGCGAATTTCCTTCGAATTTCGAAGCATCATCTTGACACAAATATTCTGAGATCAGAGGACAGTTAAAAATTTACAAGTGCATTTTTCTTAAATTTACAACACATGCATACACACGCATGCGCACAGTCACATTAATGGGACCAATTCCTTTTTTTGGCTTTTCTTCGAAGTTCTACGGCTTTAAGTGGTAGGTCCCGGTCTCATTAGCCCCCGAGTTGCAAAAAGTAGACCATAGCGCTCGAAAAACTAAACCAAGCCAAATCTTCGATGTTCTAAAAAACTATTTGATGAAATGTTTAGAAAACGTAACGACAAGTAGGATATGCATTTCCTCTAACATTTACAGAGGAAATTAGTCTCTATTGCATTTAGGCAACCATCACTTTTATTTTCCGATGGAAATCTCAATGCTGTGACAACTTCAATGTTCTTAAGTGAGAAGTAGCTTGAAGAAGGATCACAGCCACAATAGAATTGGAAAATCACTTTTATTTTTCTGGATTAAATGCTAGTTATATATACAGAGATTCTAATCTTCCAAAACAAGTCGAAAAGTGAAAGAATGGTTCTTGCGTAACATTACCATGACGATCACAGTCGGAAAAAAAAAAAAGATTAAATCATCTCACAAATCGGAGAGGCTCTTCCAGGGTGCGATGCAAACCCAAACTATCCCCCGTTCGGTGTCCGAGACCCTGCCGAGCGGATTTGACGAGTCTCCCGAACGAAATCACTGAAAAGCTAGCTCCGGTCAAAAATCACGGAAGCCTCCACGAGGACAAAGCACCTGCGTAAAAAAAATGTCGAAAAGCCCCGAGGTGAAAAATTCTAGGCCTTTTACCAGGAAAAACGCAGAGAAAAGGTACCCTGGTTGTAAACGCACCTAAAGAACATATGCCCCTGGGGGGCAAGAGCTTCTCTCACGCGTTTACCATAAAGATATTTATGTGTATTGTGTAGACCCCCTTTGTCCAGCACTAACGACCGAAATCAGCTGATTTGAAGAATCCTGTTCCGACCGGCTACAATAGCGCGGCGACAGGGTGTCTGGGATGTTGACAGTTCAGTTGAATAGGCGTCACGACCCTGATCAGTTGCGGTAATGACCCCCGGTGGATTGCCAGGAGATACCTGGGTCTCAATGACGGTACCGATTCCAGTGAGAACTCCAGCTAAGTTTACAGCTAGTTTTTTAGCTGAATTCTCAATCGTTGGCTCCCGATTGAGGCTTCTCCAGGCAATCCGCCGGGGTCATTACCGCAACCGATCAGGGGCGTGACGCCTATTCAACTGAACTGTCAACATCCCAGACACTCTGTCGCCGCGCTATTGTAGCCGGTCGGAACAGGAGGCTTCAAATCAGCTGATTTAGTGCTGGACAAAAGGGGTCTACACAATACAAATAAATATCTTTATGGTAAACTCGTGAGAGAAGCTCTTGCCCCTCAGGGACATATGTTCTTTAGGTGTGTACACAACCAAGGTACCTGAGTATTCTTTTCTCTGCGTTTTTCCTGGTAGTCTGCAGTTTATATCTGTACAGTTTGCTCCTTACCCGGTTGGACCCCATTAAACTTAAACCATGAACGACCACTCGCAGGTCAGCATCAACTTAGCTGGTATGGATTGCTGCCGTGATTGACTGGGATAAGTAGCAATCTGCTGCTCTATGGACGCAAAGTCTGGGTCAACTTGAAACCAAATTTTGTAACTCATTTAGCACCACCGAGAAGCACGCGTAGCTTAGGGAATGCTGAAGACACTAGTAACACTGCACCCGCTGGGTCTTCGTAATTTAGGAGCAGAAACCACGAAAGGACCCTCTGCAGCTTGGTGTGGCAACCTCCGGATCTATCTTTTCAGCAAAGAGGACACTACAACCACAAACTTGTTTCATGTTCTTCAGGCACCATTAACGAACTTGAAAGATTTTTGACCGGTTCGAACCTCGAAATCAGAACCCCCCGGTTATGAGATCGAGACCTATGCAGACTGAGCTGCAGCAGGACCCTAAAAAGTTAAAGAATAAAAAATAGAAATGAGGTTCTCTGTTTAAAAAAAATCACGAATGTTCTCTACATCTCACGAACTGTAAACTATGGTTTGAGCAAGATAGACTGTAGAGTGGAATACTGTCCTCTACGACGCATGATGGATAATTTGCTTACGTTTTGGAAATCCCCGACGCCAAAGAGGAAGTATCTGCTTTCTCGTCCCATCCGGTCCCTGCACTAATCACAACTGGATTTCGATTGGCGCTGTCTTCGGCGCGTGCAAAAATTGTCGGGAGGTGAAATGAGGACCGACATCCTAATCCACTCCAACTACTTAGTGTCCTCTTCAAACTTAAAGGACACCAAGCTCGGTAGAAGAGCAACAGCGCCTGCGAGTCTGATGTTACAAGACAAAGTGAATTCTCAAGGTTCCTCTCTGAGATGGCTACCTTAATGATAGGAGATAGGATACTATAGCGATCTAACCTGACCCCTCCGTTCTTGAATCGACTCATGTTTTTTCTCCGCTAGGCAGTCTCATTTTTTTAGCGGACAAGGTTGTGACCAGAGGAGAGCTGAAGGCGAACGCTGCTGCCGTCCGCGGCTTGAGGGTTAGACCTTTTGGGAAAAACCATCGCCCTATTGTTTTTTAGGGGCCGATGTCGACTCGAGAGCAGTCTTCGATATCTATAAATGATAAGTGGATTTCAGTTGTATTCCTTAGGCATTTAATTGTATAAATTTATTTAATCAAGACATATTTGTCCATGTGTTTTTTAATGTGTTTTAATTTCTTCTTTCTCAAGCACGAGGCTAACTTAACATTTTTTTTTTATCTAACTACGACACTGATCACAAACATCTACATTCTATTCTGAAATCGTGCTTCTGGATAGGAAATCAGAAAAAAAGGGGGCGATAGAAATGGAATAAAGATGTCATAGTGACAAACTGAGTAAAAAAATGTTTTTTTTATTTACTTTGTAGATCATTTAAAAAGGAAGAACTTTTCCTTGTAAAAATTCGGTGCCTTCTCGACGTTGTGCCTGAGAGCAGATGCTCCCCCTTACCCCCTCTCAAGATACGCCTCTAAGAAAACGAATTCACTATAACTTATCTTTGAAATTTTGCACTTTTAAAACCTTTTAAATCTTTAAACCTCTTTTAAAACCTTTGCGAAATACTGTGCTTAAAAAATATAAAAAAATTTGTTAATCTGTTCGAAGTCATCGAACGTTGAAAATGGTTCCACTTTCTTAGGCTTCCTCACATCTCGTTGGTCAATTTTATGTCTGTCCCTCTCTAAAAGCAATCCATAAGGAGGTAATACACGTGGTTTGAACCAACTTTTTAAATATTTCCCGCGATAATGACCAGTTGTGGGCTTAATATACAACCACCCCCTTTCGTACACCTCTCTCCCCTTCTACGCATTTTTTCCCTCCCTGCTTCGAAGCGTCCCTTTTGCGAAAACGGGCCATTTTTCAACCCCACAAAACTTTCTGGTCTACTCCCCCCCCCCCGAAAAATAAAGGCAAAAGTTTACAAAATGAGCTTTCAATTTCATAATTGGCGTTTATGGGGTGGCAGCGAGATCGCAACACCCCCTGGCGAACGGAGAGAGCGAGCTGCGAAAGCGTGTCATTAACCCGTGATGGACGACCCCTTTATGCAAATAGAGCGCGCTCTCCCCCGTTCGATCGCGTTTTGTGGTTCCACGTTCCCCCGCGGTGATGAGCGATGGGATGCCGTCGAACGCCGAACAACAATCGCAGGCTACGGGCCTCCCCCCGATTCACCTGACGAGGAGGAAAAAAAATCGTTTGGCTAATCGTCGGTTATGCTGCGAGAACTAATTGTTGGACAAGGAAGTGGGGAGGGGGGAAAGGACGTTCGAAAATACGGAAAACAGGATTCAGGAACTTTTCTACAAAATTTATCGTTTTTAAACTTTAAAGTAATGTTTCGAATTCATTGCAAGTATATATGTGCGTATGTAATATACTAAATTATCCAAATGTAATAAAATTTCCATAATATCCCTTATATATAAAAAAGAATGAGTAAAACTGAAATCAGAATCCTTCATTAAAAACAAAAAAGTTCAGAATGTAGATAGCAATAAAAAAAAAGTAAAGAAATGGATTCTACGTTTGCTAATATCGTTGGAGAATTGGAACTCCCGTTTAGAGCGTTTTCCCACTGACCGACACGACAACGTGTGTATCGGGCGGCAAATAATGTAACGACAAAACGGTATCGTGTCGTCTAGAAAGCCGTTTTTCCACTCTACCGATATGGTCTCATTTAAAACAAGCACAAGTTTTAGAATGACTGAAGTAGTCACTTTTATAGACTTGGTACAACGATTATTGTTAGAAAAGTCAATTTTAATGCTGTTTCATGGCACACTTTTTAAAAACATGGGATGCTAATACTAGGCACCCATTTCTTATATTCTTTCCACCGGTGGTAAACTAGTGAAGCTTTGACTATGCCTTTTTTTTTTTTTTTTTTTTTTTTATTAGAGCCTTGCGCTAGCATTTTTCCGCATCGGGTTCGATTCCCGGTGTTTGTTTTTACAATTCCATTTTAAAAATTTTAATTTTTTTTTCTGTAACTCTTTTAAATCTGCTAAAATTCTGTCATCTCTTCTAATAATTAAAATGATTTTTGTTTAGAACAATATATTTAAAAAATACGAATAATTTTTTTTTTAATTTTAATGGCTCTTTTCTAATTCTATGTCATTAATTTTGTCCTTTTCATTTCCTTTTTAAAATCTGCTAAATTTTAACTATTAACACATTTACCATATCATTTTTTTCTTTAGTAATTTTACCTCTTTAAATTTATTAAACCCTCTTAAATCAAAATTGGATGCACTTAGCAATTTGCTTTCGAAAGCCACAGTACGTGATACATGAACTTATTAATTATTGCAGACGACAACTTAATAGAACAGATGGGAAATTCGAACAGTCATAATAGCAAATCTACGATAAAATTAAGTAAAATTAAGTAATGATCAAGCAAGTGAGAATAACATAATATTAAAATTTGAGCAGAATGTGTCCATTGAATGCGTAAGAAATCTAAGTATTCAAATATTATATTAATAATGAATTTAAAAACAAAGTCACGTAACAACTGTATTACAAAAAATATAATTTATGAATCCAAAGCAAACGACGCGACTAGCGACAGCTCTCTAAAAGTCGGACCGATTCAAAAGGAATCGACCCAACTGCCCGATAAACGATATCGGCCGTTCGAAAACGACCCAATCGGGATTGAATCGGTTGGTAGGAAAGCGATTGTCTCATCTGCGTGCATTTGACGTGCGCGAGCACGACAGTCGTCTAAGATTTACCGCTGTCGAGTCGGTGAGTGGGAAAACGCTTATAGGCTTAAAACGTTTTGACTTGCACCCAAACCTCACTCATGGTATAAACGATGAAATAATTTTTTATCCCAATGTAGCAGGAGATACAGACATGATCCTAACGCCTTAACAAGGCTGTGAACCTGTTACTCATTTAGCACCACCCGAGGACAACGTATAGCTTAAGGTATGCTACGGACGCGAATAACATGCCCCAACTGGGTTCTCTTAATTTAGAAGCAGGGACCCAACAGAAGACCCCCGGCTTGGCCTGCCACCCCTTCGCCGTCATTCATCCCCTTTGCATAAGTACTAACGACTGTAGATCGCGAACAACCCATGAGTCGTGCAGTTTCGGAAATACTCGTTCCGAGCCATTACTATCTGCCCTCTATCAAAATCGCTTAGATCCGCAGCCTTTCCCGTCACACACAGAAGTGAGTGAGAAAAGGATTCTTCAGACTCTCCAGCATAAGTTATATACCACTTCCACGTCATCCAGGAGAGTTCATTGCAAAATGTAGGGGTGGGCAGAATGTTTTGGCTCTTGAGTGTATATGTATGTATATGAATTTATGTAATCTCTCTCTCTATATAGATATATATGTGTGTGTGGAGGTTTGTAGAAAAAGAGATAGAAAAGTGGGCCAATGAATAGGTATAGATAAATATTGGTCAATTGTATAAACGAATAGACGTGTGTTGCAGTGGAAATGCCTCGTTCTAGTGTCGTCGTCTGTTTGTGCACGCAAGCGATCTGAGAAGACGGTGCGAGCCACCTGTCTGTTTTCCCAGGCACCTCTCTTCAAAATGCAGATCCCGCCCTTTCGGCGCCCAATTAACCCCTATCAGATCCACACGACCCCTTTCTCTGCGGGGAGGTGATAATCGACGGAAAAACACACACACACGGTGTAGAAAGGTAAACCTGCCCTTCCTCGATGCAAAAATCAATAACGTTAATAACTGAATTATAAATGTACAGGCATTTTCCTTTCAGGGATAGACTAACCAGGAGTCTTTTCAGCCCACCGTGCAAAATTTTACCAATCTGGAGTCGCCTTGCTTCTCCAGAAACTGTTTGCAAATTTGTTCCCAAAGCTTTGTTCATGATCTTTCCATTCCACGACTCCTATGCGCTGACAAAACCCCGAAATGCCACGATACTGTAGCGTCTTGAGCTCTAATTGGGCTCGAAAAAAGATAGCGGAGGCCTGCGTACAGACTAAAGATCTTTATTAGATAGAAACACAATGTTGAAGTTATGATGAAGACAGATGAAACGATGAATATCTACAAATGAAAATGATGATCGTTACAGGAATCAGCTTCCGAATCGGTTGGAGAGAAAGTTCACAAGAGACTCGATCGGTCAAAAATCACCGTGGGTCATGAACTCCGGTCTTTTTATATCGCCATCTGCCCGCAGATTTCCATCTCAAATGATCGGACATCTATTTGATGACGTGGTGAGGAAACTGCTGGTAGACTAGCTCTCGCCGGACAAGTGCAAGCCCGGTTCCAAGGCGAGTTTGCAGTCGTCGGGAGTAATCTCGCCGATCCTGAATCGATGTCTCCGGAGAAACCTTTGAAGAACAAGGTAGGGAAGTATTGCTGCTTCCCTTACAATGTCTGTCGCGCGAGACACTTTCTTCGGGATGCCGTTGAAACTGACACTTCGCCAGCATCCTAATGAATTTCTCAGAATGATCGAGATGGTCCTCGGTGTTAAAAATCCTCTCTTCATCATCCTATTCAGTTTCCTTTCACCAGGTAAAAGCTCAGTTCAAGGGCTCACAAAAGGCCCGTTCGCTATTTCCACCTTATGCCGGTTTTTGTCACGGTCGTAGATAAGTCTGTATCTGGAAATTTAATGTAACGAGAATTCGTTACAATGCATAAATATCGGTCATTCCATGTCAACAGTTACTCAATGATCAAGTTTCAAAACTAGTTCCAGTCACATGTGTCATACATCAAAGTGTTGCTAATAGTTCACTGATTTGCTTCATGAAAAAATATATGTTTGAAACACTAAATAATTTATAGAAAAGTGATAAAATTCGAACGACACCCGTAATCACTGGCAATGCAGATTCACACAGATGGGTGAGACAGAAAACAGTGTTAAATAAAATGCAACTTCCTAATAATTAGAAAACTTCGTCCTAAAACCTTTGGAATGAAATTTCCAAAAGTTATTCTTAGGTTCCAAAATACGAGGAGCATCCAGAAAGTAAGTTTCCTTATGTAAAAGAAAAAAAGAACTCACACTTTCACGGACATATTTATTGGCAACAAGTACAACCATGTTTCAGCTATTTTTCAACATAGCCACTACCAGAATGGAGACACTTGTCGTATTGGGGGATCCACTTTTGTATACCTCTGTCGTAGAACTAAACCGAACCAGCGTTCCCGTTCCAGAACATCTTGCACATTCCTTTCCGTACCGACAGCGTCTGTTCGAATTGGGTCCTGACATAAGATCCACTACGATGCCGAGCACCGGCTGCTCGGTTTCAGGGGTAAAGTGCGAAATCCCAGTCTCGTTGCCCGTGACGATCCTGTCGAGCAACTCGTCGCCGTCGTCGTGATACAGTAGCAGAAATGTTAACGCTGCTCCCAAGAGTTTAATTTTGTGTTCGGGTGTCCGTTTCGGCTCATAAACCTGACAGAGATGACGATGAATTTTGATGGGCGCAATGCTTTGTGCATTCCAGATCACCGACCGAACCTTGAAGGCATCGGGAGAAGGAATGAGAGTTTCCATTTCGAACCACTACTACCCTTCTACTGCCACGAATCGAAACTTGTCCGGCTGGCATAGGATTGATACGTCATAGATATGTAACGCATGCGCAATTGACACTGCTAATGTCGCTTACTTTGAAGGGGAAAACATCGGAAAACTTGCTTTTTGGATGCGCCTTGTACATACTTTGAAAATTATACAATTTTGAAAGAGAAAAACCCATGAGATAAAGAGAATAATTTGTATTTGTAGTTATTTCTCTCACATCAACATTGCCGTCAAATGGGTTACAAATGAATGCAACAAATTGTTTCAGTTTAGTAAATGACTGAGAATGTGTCTAATTGAGTTCCTCAAATATTTTCCTTAATGCTCGTCCTAGGTCTTTGTAAAGGCGGTCGCTGGTTGACTAAAGAATTGGGTTCCTTCGCCAACTTGGCGATAATGGTTCGAGTAGGGTCAGCTAACATTTTCTCCTGATATCACCGTGTACAAACCATCTGTATCTACATTACAATTTATATGATATTTGCATCCAACTCTCCTCGTGTCACTTTTTTCTTATATATTGAGTGCGAAATGCTTAATAAATTTGGATATAACAAACCATTAAAGGTTCACTATGGCTGATTTTTAATCATTTGGAGCTGTTGCGTTTGTAAACGCTCAAGGGATTCATGGCCCATAAATATAAATGTCCGGTTTCCAAGTCGTTTTCTTTCATTAAGTAAGAGTATAGAATTCTATTACGATGGCGTCCTGTGCATTCATTGAAGTCGCCAGAAAAAACAAGAAATACAATGTTTGGATTTATTACCTTTGTGTTTTAGTAAATATCGCCCATATTTTCGACCAATTTGCCAAGGGCAACCCAATCATTCCGTAGTTCCGCGGTCACCCCTAAATGTCTTTGTAGTTCGCCGGTCGATCCCGATCGACCCGATACGCACTCATGCTCCACGGCACATGCACGGGTATTTTCAAAGGTGTTGCTCTGTTAGTCAAAGAAACGAGACCAACAGTGGGAATGTCTTCAGAAGTAAACAATGCAAACTTTCCAAAATTGTTATCGTTGTTGTTTCTATTGTTGCGAACAAGAGGTGCGACATTTCTTTGTTGTTTCTCATTTCTTGACGAATCTCTAAGCGAGTAAGACGTTCAAGAGCGAACTTGTGAGAAAAAAAAAACACGAAAGCGATTTTTAATTGGATTTTATTCGTTCAACATGCTGAAAAACGTAAGAAAAAGGATTCTGGATGCAATGCCTTTTCGAGGGTACTTCGAACGCAAACGATTAGAAAAAGAAGCCAGGCTCAGAGACTTGGAAACTGAAAGAGAACGAATTATCAGTGGAATGGACGCTGTGTTAGATCACGGGGAGGAAATCTCTCGCCGCCTCCTCTCGTTCGAAGAGGACGAACATCCCTCGGCCACTCTACGATGCCAGAAGTGGTTCCGCGTCCAGCAGAGGATGGCCCAGCACGCCTGGGACCAGGTAGCGGACGAAACTGTCCGACTTCAGATAATGGATGAATATTTGCTGAGCGTGAACGAGAACTGTGTTTCGTGGCATTTCTTCAACGACAGACTTAAAGAAGAAATCAGTTCTTGGATCGAAGGGGCCAATTCTGTTACATCCGATCTCCACGCTTACATGCTCGAACTCAAATTGGAGCGTAGGAGAAATCGTTTCCTTTCCTGCATCCGACCATGACTAAGACATTAGACTTTCTACCTGACTGTGACTTTATGTACCGAAAATGACTTTTACGAACCCCGAATGTGGCCTTACCATCCGTTTCTGTTGCCACATACTTGTGACTTTTATTTCTCGATCTTGACTTTTTACCACATTATACGGACTTGTGTGACACGACCATCATCGACTCCTCTCTTCTGCCCACATCGACTGCTCTGCCTCCCATTCGCCTTCTGCCTATCCATTTTTGTAAACCTTGCAACAATAGTAACAAGTTTAATCAATAAAAAGCAATAGTTTCAATAATTAGTCTTTGTGTTCTTTACTTAAATTACTAGTTTTTGTATCACATGTTTACCATTTTCTTTATTTAGGTTTTGGATCCAATTTCTGACACGCTCGCGCTTCACAGGCCGGTGTCGACTGCTTGAGGCGATTTCCATTTGGAAAGTGATGCAATTGATATTTTCGAGTGAAGTGGTGGAATGGATGTCTCGCTAATATTAAAAAAATGAAGTCAACTATCTAAAATTGACTTAAAATTTGCTATTTTCTTAAATCTGTATTAAAGAAGTGTACTAAAAGGTATTAAAGATCAAAGTGTATTAAAACGCTGTATATATTTTTGGTAAATGGTACGTTACTATTAAAAACACAAAAGAGAAACTACAGTTCCGATAGCCAAATATCGTTAATAATAATAATGAGGGCATACATGATAAAACACAAAAATAACAAGAGAACTTTCTTTTTGAATTTGAAATCCTGCAGCGATGGCGCGGTAACACTGAAGATGGCAGTTGATACACAACTTTCTCGTTTCGCGGAGGTTCTGTACGAGCGCGTCGATATAGGCGATTACTTTTATATTTCTTACCAATGGTATGCCGATATTTGTGCAAGAGACGTAAACAGAAAATTTCTAACGTTTTAAAAATTACCGATGTCCAAACAGACATTTTGCCAGCTAAGTACCCTCATTTCATTTCCCCTTTTCAACGTTTACCCAACCAAAGACCAACAGCCAACTTGCAGCCGACGAAATTCCAACGCTTCCGTGCTCGCTGGGTACATAATTACTAACTGCTATGGAGACGGAAACTATGTGTTTGCTTATTATATTCATTGTTGAAAATGCAAATTCCTACAGCCAAAGAAAGATGCAACTTTACTTAAATTAGGATACTTGGTTCCGATTCCAACAGTTATTATTAGGTTATCGTTTTACGTCCTCTTAAAATGGCTTCATTGTGAAAAAGAAAAACTCAACACACGAAGAGCATATATTGTAAAGTATTTAGGCCCTAGACTAAATTGCAGAGGGAGACCCCTCTGACGTACTGGAGTAAGGTAGGCGAGGCCGTCAATGATACAGGCTGGACATCTATCTACTCTGGATTAAATACTTTATTCATAGGAATAATTATGTACAGGTTTCAGTAAATTCCAGTTCTTCTGAGATCTCGTGCTGAGATAAACGGTAACACAAATACAACACGTGGGTACAGTCAAGCTAGTCCTTCTCGAACACGGGGACAGTTCGCTAATGAGTGCCGGTAAGGGACGCTGACACTATAATCTGACGATCAGTACAGTCGACTTCCACACTGAGCTCAAAAGCTCAGAGTGCGTGTCTCGCTGGAGTTCGTTGAGGAAACGAAGGATGCAAGACGATCCAAAATGAGAGTAAGTGTCACTCTCAGCGACCTACTTCTAAGCACGAATTAGAAAAAAAAATATTAAAGATAAAGGGAATGAGATCCAAAAGTCGAAAGTCTACTTATTAGCAAAAGCAGAGACGGTCTCTAAAGCAAAGGAGATAAAAGGATAAGGATCCGGCAATAGGAGAGACGATCTCCACAAAACAACTTCGAAGCAACTCTCAAGAAAAAGCCCTCTTTTTGGCTCAGCCAATCTTCGGTTGTCCCTCGCGTGATTCTTCCGGAACCTTCCAGAACCAGGGTGACGCAATCTTGCTGTCAACTCCCCGCCTGGATCAGCTGATCTGTTTCCAGATGTCGTCTTTAAGTCAACCGACCAAAACAACTTAAATTCCTTTGCGTCACCGGTAACTCGGCCCATACGTGCACTACAGCGTCGCTAGATTAATAATTATTACCCGAGTCTTTTGAAGGCAGTAGATATCATAAAGGCGTAGACACACTGGCTCCGACGTACTGACAGTTTTCAGTGTACCGTCGCCTAAGCGTCTGCCTCGGCAT
>CM063507.1:87807108-87837108 GCA_032207245.1 Pardosa pseudoannulata | reverse complement strand
AATTTTTTAATAAATTAAATTATTTCAATATTTTTTTATACAACACATTTCTTATACACTGGACTAGCGAATCCCCTAAAATCATTGCTTCATTTACGTTTGGTAAAAAATTTGGGTCCTTCAAAATCGTACACGCTGAATTTTTAAAGAATTTTCATTAGAAATCTTTATATCTGACTATGAGTGTAATATCATTAAAAATGATCCAAATTTAAAGCCTTTAGGTCATTCGCTAGTAAATACTATCAAAAGCATTTATAATAATTTTCAATAAAATATTTTTAAAATTTTTTGAGAAATCACGTTTTAAGTTTCAACATTTTATTAAAAATACCGTCCCGAGAAAAACGCATTTGAAGTTTACGAAAGCAACTTTAACTATTAAAAAATTAAAATACATGTTTAAAACTCCTCACACTTTCTTGCTTCGAAACTTTCTAATGGCCAAGTTGCTAATCATTAAAAATACTAGAAAAATGTTTAAACTCATCTTCATGAAAATTTAAAAAATTTTGTCCAAAAAAATGCTCTTTAAATTCGCAACTTCCGGTTCCGAAGTTGCTACTTCCGTTTTGTTTTGAAAGCTGTCACTGATGTTTGTTTATAGCTGTCACTTTTCTTTAAAATGCCGTAGAGACAAAACAAAGCAGATTTAGAAGCCTAAAAGTTGAAATTTTGCAATAGAGAAATATAAAATATTATGATTTTTGGCAAAAAATGACGTTTTTAAAGTAGACGGATACCTTAAGCAAAGTAAAAAGGGAGATGCCTATATAATGTATAAACATATATTTTAGTTTGCCTCGGACCGACAACTTAAAATTCTAATCCGGATAAAACCTTCCGGCGGGCAGGAGTTGGCCCACGTGCCGTAGTTAGCTCATCCTTGTTCTGAAACATTGAATGTATTTCGTGGATCGTGCAGACCCTTTGGACCACCCTCCCTATAAATACATCCTTGTGAATGACTGTACCTTTTCAAAGCTCCCTTTTAGATAACAGTCATCCCACAGGCGCGCGTAATCTGTTGGTAGTGGAACAACTCTTTCGCTTCTGTAGATGACCTTTAAAAAGTAGCGGAAGTTTACGGTCGCGTCTGAGAGCGTTGCGCCACTTCCACTTTTCGCGTGTTTACGCGGAGATAAGGCGAGCAACAGACGTCACGCGCTCTCCAAAGACAGACTTGCACACACACAGCTGTTTCCACGGTAAGTGCCTTGCATTGCATCTTCCTCCACTTTTTTTCGAATACGTGCTCGCTTCGTCCTTTGGTTGTTCGAATTTGTTATAATGTGCGTTAGATTTAAAACTTTCATTTGTCTAACTGAAAAATAACGCTAAATTTAAGAAGCTACGCTCTCTTATTTTCCATTTAAAATCGAGTTTCTCGTGTGTCGCTTGGGGTATACGAACGTATGAAGCATTAGATGTGGGATGGATAGAACAGGCGAAGGCTTAACACGTTCGATACCTGAATGGGAGACTTCTATTTTTATGTTAATCTGTGTACTGTTCTGTTTGCTTAATATATACTTTCTGTGTAACTACTGTAAACTCCGCTTAATGTGATCTTGGTTAATATCATCCATCGCTTATTGTAATTGAAATAAATCGGTCCCGATTTTTTCTATTCACTTGTATGTTAAAATGATCGCTTTATGGGATCGTGGAATCGGTTCATGTTATCCGTTTTCGAACCTCATTTTAAATGGTAAAGGAATATTCACAATCTATTCGGAAGGAACCCATTCTTTTCTTTCCCTCCGCTGTTGTTTGAATTTTCAAGAATTCTCCCTCATCCCCTTACGGAAATGGAAAATGATCAAAGGAGTGGGGTATGACACGTTTCTGGAATTTTTCAGAAATAGGCACACCCTGCCGGTGATCGATGGTTGTCAGATAAGCAGAAGGCAACACATTCTTATCGGAACTGAGAAGGAGTTTGTCGATAGGGAAGCCAGAAAGCGAAATGATTGAACATTAAAATAAAATATCGAAATTTTAATGTCGTTATGACAGGTTACCAAATAGGAGTTAGCGCAATGCTGCAGCGCAGTTAAACATTTCTCAGCCTCTGAATTGCATTGAAAGTGGCGAAACGTGGGGTACAACACCGGTCCAATAACTTTAAAAAACATTAGGATTAAAAAATTTTACGCAGTCGACAATTATTAACTTATTTTAGTTTTGTATACTGTACGTGTAGACTAGATAGAATAAGCAATGTTTCTTTTATTAACACAGAAGTTAATCCACAAATTCGGGTCGGTAAGACCGCTTACTGAGATAACTTAAGATAGAATACGTGGGTCGGCGACCGCTGGCGAGAACAACCTCGCAATATGAAACACATAAACAACATTTTTAAACACAAAGAAGAAAACAGCGCATGCGCAATTGCTGCGCTCGCAAATACCTAAGTGGCGTAAACATATACAATTCTTATGTTTTAAAGGATAATATACAGTACATAAATATAATATGCGTTTTTCATTTTGTTTTGAAATTTAGTATGTGTTAATTAAAGGGGTGGGGTAAATTTATCTCATTTTTCATATCGCTTATTATTATCAATCGTTTATTGTTATCGAAATGACGATATCCCAAACGGATCCCATTAAGCGAAGTCCACTGCATATATTTATATATCTATCTTTAATTATGCTTAATATAAACGTTGTTTTTAATTTCTATATTTAAGTAAAATGGACTCCGCTTAATGGGTTCATGTTATCCATCGCTTATTGTTATCGAAATCGCTGGGTCCCGATTTTCTCCATTCATTTCTATGTTCAAATGATCGGTTAATGGGATCAGTTTTCGTCAAAGGAGTGGGTTATGACACGTTCCTGCAATTTTTCAGAAATACGCACACCCTGCTGTTGGTCAGTGGTTGTCAGATAAGCAGAACGCAGCACATAATTATAGGAACTGAGAAGGTTTTATGCCTTACGTGCAGCTTGTCGATAGGGAAGCCGGAAAGCGAAACGATTTAACGTTAAAGCAAATAATCGAAATTTTAAACCGTTATGCAGGTTACCGAATACGAGTCAGCGCAATGCTGCAGATCACTTTAACATTTCTCAGCCTCTATTGTGCAAAATTTTAAAAAATCGTGATGAACTTACTAGAGATAAACAATATACGGAGTACAACAGCTTCTTGGAATCGAGTATCTGCTCAAACGATCACAAACTGCCTCGCCTACGCAGGATTTAAAAAAAAAAAAAAAAGACCAGAAATCTCATAAATGACAGAAAATCCTTCGAACAATGGTATGGATGTTCGCAGCCGTTTAAGCAGTAGGCCTTGGTCTCGTAAGCCCTCGTGTTCGAAACAGTAGACCGTACCACTCGAAATCACACTTTACATATGCTCAAGGAGTCATCCTATTGTAACCTGGTAAAATTTTAGATCGTGAATTGAAAGATCCATTGCGGTTGCAAATATATTTTTCAAAATAATATGAAATGAAGAACTCGATCATCTCGTTTATGACTATGCTTGCAAAGAATGGCTATAAGACTTATGTATGTTTGAACTTTCTGTGCATGTAATAAAATTCATTTTTAGTTTGGATTAGAATTTTGGACCTTAACCGAAATTCTGGCTACGGGACTGGTATCTTCCATTTTGAGAGTAGTAGAAAATATTCCACGACTGTATATAAAAACTACTGACTCTTTAAATGTGTGACTTCATTATTTAAAAAAAAAAAAAAAAAAAAAAAAAAAAAAAAAAAAAAAATGCAAATAACTTCTGAAATATGCGCGATGCTAAAATAAATTTCAATTCTATTTCAATTAAATTTCAATTCTATTCTTTCGGTCACTTCAATCTGTGTCCGGCCATCTACCGAGGACTTGTGGCATCCACGCCAAGGCGGGTGGAAGCTGTGTTGCACGCCAAAGGTGGGCCAACTCGTTATTGACAAGTGGTCATGTTTGTGCTCGTCCGTGTATATGTTTGTATATATATATTTCTTTAAAACATTTAACATAAAATTTTTGTTCTCGTCCCACGTATAAAATTTTATGACTTCAAAAAACGGAATGTTCTGAAGTCGACTCCAATTTTGCCTATTATTTATCATTACTTTTAAACAGAATGAGATAAAATAGGGAGGAGGGGGGGTTGTGCGTATTTTGTACTTCGAATAAACTCTTCTATCACCCAGTTTCGTTTGGCGGTATGACACTGCAAGTGTCTATCGGAATCTCGGATCGTTCTGTTATCGATAAAGGGCGATAAGGGTGACGTAACGCTTTGTTTCGAATTGGGAGCTCATTAGGAATATTCTCCCTTCCAAAGTTCGAAGCTTATCGTGTGATATCGATGTTTTCATTTTTTGTTGCAGATTGCATCGGGCAGACACGGCAGCCTGTTGCAAAGCGTCCACCCTGGAGTACTTTCTGCAGTTTAGTATCGGAATTGTTGCAAAAGAAAGGGTGAGTTAAGCAAGTCTTATTATAGTACTAGCAAGTGTGCCCGTGCTTCGCTACGGTGAACTTAATAAATCACTTTTAAATAAAATATTTTTCGTGCATAACTCTCTCAATTCGTCACAGTTCATTTCGAGTCATTGGCACGCTTATATATTTCTATTATAAGCGGATTATAACAGTATTCAGTTTTTAGACTTCAGCTTCCATTAAACCTGAGTTATACATCAATAAGATGTGAAAGCGTGTGCAGAATAAGAGTGCAAAAATTAGCCAATAGTTTCGAAGAAATTCTACTGTTTTCTAAACATTCCGGACGACCCGGAAGCTGATCGACCATCGTCCAATTCTCCGAAATGATCAAGGATCAAGCGTCGCTTTCGCCTCAGGCAACATTTTTATTTAGTTTTTTTTTTCGAATCATGACTGAATGGCTATAGATGTTCGTAGCCGTTCGGGACCAGTTTCAAACAGAGGATACTGGTCTCATTAGCCAATAATAACGCAGCAAAGCAGTAAATGGTAGCGCTCCAAAACAAACAAACAAAAAAAAACAGTGCTAATTTTGTTGGTATTCATAAATGTTGTCCAAAATTAAGGATATTTATGACAAACCACATTATTTTATATGAAACAGAAACACACATTCGTATCGACAACCCTATGAATGTAAAGTTAACTATATAAAATGATAGGTTTTTCTTTGCCTATGAGAGTCACTGATTATTGTACTTTTTGTTGTTAGAATATGGTCGATAAACATTTCATTGTAACGTAAAAATGAACCAAACATTATATATAAAATGAGTTCTCATATAAAAATGCTATAATTGGCGTTCCATAGAAACGAAAGTGAATCTTCTTTATATCTCAATTTCCAGGTCCAATCGAATGGATACTACGTAGACGATGTTTAAATAATATAAAATAAGAAATGAATAAATCAGATATTTAAAGGAAGGAAGTCATAATGATAAAACAAAATATCGTTTTCACCTATTTATTATGGGATAAATTGAAAATTTTAATCTCCCGCTTTTAACCGAACAAAACGGCGCTTAAAACAATGACAAGGAATGACGTCACATTGATAGAAATGATTGCTTCTTTCACTTATTTTTGATGCGATCAATTAAAAAGTTTAACCGGGGAAAATAATGCTTGGAATAATGACATAAAACGCTCGAAAAAGGGGGAAGGAATGGATTTCGAAAGTTAAAAATTTTTAAAAACCTTCCTAAGGATATACCTAATAATTTCCCCAATGTTCACGGCGATTGGATGCATGGTTTTTGAGTCTATCGAAAACATACAGACAGACACAAATTCATTTTTATATATATAGACTAGTTGCTTCGCACCCAGCCTTCGGTCTGGGTAATAAATGTCCCCATGTAAAGTTTTAGAACCATTATTATAGGTATTCATATTCATAAAATTCTTAAACCTCGTACACAAGATTGTTCAAAAATATGACAGTTTATTATTAAGGGTAACCACAGTTATAATTAATATGATCTATGTTGCTCATAAACCTCTGTGTTATGATGCCAAATTCCACAGCTTTCTCTGTTAATTGACTCAATAGTGTGTTATATTTAGCACCGGTGGATTCAGATATAGAAATATGCAGAGCTTAAAAACAGCCTCAATTTCATTTTTTGAAAAAAAAAATAGTAATTAACCTGGTGTCCCATAGATTTTCTCGAATATTGCGTTATTTTAGTTGTAGATCAGTTGACTTATCTCTCTCTCTCTCTCTCTCTCCACATATATATATATATATATATATATATATATATATATATATATATATATATATATGAATTTGTGTCTGTTTGTCCGTCTGTCTGTCTGTACTCGATAGACTCAAAAACCATACATCCAATCGCCGTGAAATTTTCAGAAATTATTAGGTACATTTCTAGAAAGGTTTTTGAAAAATTTTACCTTTCGAAATCCATTCATTCCCCCTTTTTCGAGCGTTTCACGTCACTATTCCAAGCATTATTTTCCCCGGTTAAGAGCAAACGATTCACTTTTTAATTTATCGCATCATAACTAAGTGAAAGAAGCAATATTTTTAGCAATGTGACGTCATCCCATGTCATTGTTTTAATCGCCGTTTTCCTCGGTTCAAAGCAGGAGATTAAAATTTTCAATTTATCCCATAATAAATAGGCGAAAACGATATTTTTATTATCATTATGACGTCATTCCTTTAAATTTTTCATTTATTCATTTCTTATTTTATATTATTGAAACACGTTCTGCGTAGGATCAACTCGATTTGAGCTGGAAATTGAGATATAAAGGGATTCACTTTCGTTTCTATGGGACGCAAATTATAGCATTTTTATATGAGAACTAATTTTAAATTCAATTCTTGGTTCATTTTTACGTTACAGTGAAATGTTTAACAACCATATTCTAACAACAAAAAGTACGAATTTCGGTGACTCTCACGGGCAAATGAAAAATCTTCATATTCCCAGGGTTGTCGGTATGAATGTGTGTTTCTGTTTCCTACAAAAGCATGGGGTTTGTCATAAGTTTCCTTCATTTTGGACAACGTTTATTACTACCAACAAAATGAGCACTGTTGTTGTCAAAACCTCTTCTTCCTATTATACCACGTAATATGGCAAGGTATATGAACGTTGCTAATCAGCGTACAGTAGTAATGCATTAATGTAATTTAGGGTTAAACGTATATTTTATCATAAAAGAAGTTTGAGCAAATTTAATATAAGATACAAATTTGACTATAAAAACTTAATATTTTTATAATACGCTTATAATAGAAATATATAAATATGCCAATGCCTCGAACTGAACTGTGACGATTTAAGAGAGTTATGCACGAAAAAAAATCTTTGTTTAAAAGGTATATATTAAGTTTACCGTAGCGAAGCACGGGCGCACTTGATAGTTTAAAATAAAAATATTAAGATAAAATATAAGAATTATTTCTACCAAATAATAAACATATAGTTTAATATATCAAAACCTATATTATCTTCAGCTATTTGGCATTCCGTGACATATAAGAATGCATTTAAGGTATTAAAATAGTAAGAATTAAAGTTAGTTTTTGTTTAAGAAATGGCCACTGCAAAATACAAACAAAAATTGGGTAGAACTTGGCGAGTTTTGAATGACTGAAAATGAAAATCTCGCCAAGAAAAGAAAAAAATGTGATTTTCTATAAAAGTTGATTTTAGCGTTTAGAAGATAAAAAAAGTATTCTCTCATACATATATATTTTCAAAAATATATTTCTTTAGACTTAAATTTTAATACCGTAAATAGATTCTTATATTTTTCTGAATACCCAATAGCACACGATAATAACGCCAACGTTGAATGACACTATCACTTTTTCACTCCAAATCAGCAGTGGAAATGCGCGTGCCACAAAATTAAAATGTCATTTTGATCGGTTTTTCGTTGATATCTTTCGAACTAATTGGAATATCGGAATGACTTTCTCATATCGTTCTGCGTCTTCCGGTCGCGAAAAGATAGACTCACATACATAGCTACAATCAGATTTTAATATACAAGAAGATTAATGTCAACTTTTATCATTTAGTCGTACATTGTACTGATTTGGGTTACTCGGTAAGAGTGTGTTGTGACGCCTTCGATGTTCTTGAGTGAAGAGGTAGCGCAAAGAAAGATCACAGACATCACAGAATTGGAAATCACTTTTATTTCTCGAGTAAATACTGGCTATATACAAAAAGAACCGAACGATTGCCGATTGGGTGTTGCCTTTCTGTACCGGAGTTCGTGGGTTCGAATACCACTATGGCATGGATGTTCGTAGCCATTCGGAATCGGCTTTAAGCTGTAGATACCGGTCTCATTAGCCCTCGTGTTGCAAAAAGTAGACCGTAGCACTCCAAACCATATAAAAAAAAAAGATTCTAATATCCCAAAACATTTCGAAATGTAAAGGATTGCTGCTTGGATATCATATCCACGATTATCATATCCACGATTATCGAAGCAATGCTCCGGAATCATTACAGCGACCGATCAGTGTGTGACCCCTATTCAATCGAATTGTCAACATCCTAGACATTGCGTCGCCTCGCTATTGTAGTTCAGCCAAGCAGGTGAGAAACAGCTCGGCCGATTTCGGTCATTAGTGTTCTGAACAAGGTTGGGGGGGTAATTTATATTTACATATATATAAATTACATGTACAACATATATATATATATATATATATATATATATATATATATATATATATAATATTGTTGCGAAATACTTGTTTAAAGTTCGTTGATTGAATAGACTTTGGGTAAGATAAAAACAATAATAATTTATTAACACGCCAAATGCATCAGAATAACGACGGATGGCGATTAGACTTGGTATCCTTTTGGCGAACTTTTTCAGAGCGATACGGAGAGCATCAACACAGGTCCTGTTTTCACCAAATCTGAGCTTTAACTGACTTTTCAAATGAACTCACGGCCCCTTTTTATAGCTTTCAGGTTTCTGGAAATTTCCTCAAGCTTCTAGTAAAATCCAGAGAAAGGGGGATCGGCAACAAATGTCACCAAATTCCAAATTTGGCGAATAATCACCAAATTTGGGACCAAAATAGAATCTTCCAAAATTTCGCCAAGGAGCCAATATGTCGCCATTTTGGCGATATACCATACAAAATACACGTTTACAGCATTTTTAACAATAAATAGAGAACATCAAATATCTTTAGAATATCTTTTCCTTTTTTATTTATTCCTATTAAAGGATTTTTGTGTTTGAAAAAGAATAGTATACCGAAATATCTCACTAAGAATTAAAAATTTATATTTTTTTTTGGTGTTTTTTTTTAAGAACAGGAAGATAGTATTCTAAAGAACCTGTTGTTATTTTCTATAACATTTAAAGGATTCTTAAAATGCAAAGAGGCCAGTGGGAAATTTATTTTACCCTTGAGTTAACTTGGAGCGTGAGGAAACCAATATGACACAATGAACCAATATGACCAATATGACTTCATTCTTTTTTTTTCTTATCATAATATTCATTTGTGAAAATGAACAAAAATTATTCAAATATTATTCAATAATTATTCATTTTTCTACATTTTTTAAAAATTTTCCTAATGACCGAATTTTGTTTTCCATTTGTGGTTCTTTTTCAGAATGCGATGAGCGAAGAGTTGGACGTGGGTACGGAGGCAAAGGAGGACAACACTTTCTGTGTGGCAGGTCTCCAGTTGCCCCAATGTTCTCTATTCACGCGGGAAGGCGTCTCGAGGACTTTCATGCTCAGGCCTGCCCCCTCTGACGTCATCCTCTCCTCTTACCCGACCTGCGACAGCCCCCTGGTGGACCTCATCCTCTGGAGGCTGCTCTACACCGACCTCCTTCGACCTCCTGTAGACCCTGTCAGCAGACGATTCCTGCCCTGCCTCGAGATGGCCGGCGGGGACTTGGCGCATGCGCAGAAGCCTCCGAGGCTCTACAAGACCTACTTTCCTTTCCGACTTATTCCCTTCTACAGGCAGGCCAGGTACATCTACGTCATCAGGTGCCCTTGGGATATTTGCAGGGACTATTATCGATTCTTGACGACAGCCGGGGCCCTTGAGGACTCCTTCGATGACTTTTTCGAACGTTTTTTGGAAGGCGACATTCCCTACGGCTCTTATTTCAGGCACGTGGCTCCCTGGAACAAGCGGCTGAGCGAGTCGAACGTCCTGGTGCTGTGCAGGGAGCACGTCGAACACAACCCGAGGTCGGCCCTCTTTAAGGTGGCCGCTTTTCTCGGCGACTCCTACCTCAGGTTGCTGTTGGACAACCCGGAACTGGAGACGAACTTACTCGGGGAGTTATTTTCCTTCCAGTCTGAAGGATGTTCTCCGGAGCAAAATGTTCTTCTCGATCCCCCGGGATCGAACAGACCCTTTTGCAGTGAACGTCAGCTGAGCCAGATCATGCGCAAAGTGTCTCAACACTTCGCCAACACCAGCCTAGAATTCCTGTGGACGAACTTGTTCCAGAAACAGGTGCCCATCTTAGCTTTGTAGAAAGGGATTGCAGATTTTTAAATGTATAGACCTTTTTACAAAACACCTGTATAGAAGTGTTGTTTCTTAAATTCGTTTTTTTTTTCGTTCTTCTTTATTCGCATATTTCTGGGACTCACTGTAAGGTACCAGTGTGATATAGTATTCAAGCGTTTAAAACACTTTCTTTTTTTTTCACATTTTTTTCCTATTTTAAACTAATAATTTCTAAAATTAATTTGTAATGTTCTTCACCAACTTTATAGTTGTTTGATAGTTTTAAAATTATTTAATTAAATAGCAATAGTGTTTGAGCGATGTAACCCGAAACAGGAAACAACCAAATCCAAACACTGTCTGTATCGGTTACATGGTCAGCTCAGCGGTCGAGAAAAATCAGACCCTATATGCGAAACAATACAACCGTATTGGGCATATACTTTGCATTTCCAATCCATAGCAGAAGAGCCTTATCCACATTTCCGTAAGGTGACGAACGCTGACGTTTTCTTTCTTGATTTTAACACTTGACGAGCAAAGTTTGGCAGCTAAAATGTTCTTTAATGTCGTCCGGGAAATCGAATTTGCTTTGGGGTAAAATAGCCTCTGAAAGATTAGATTTTTTAAAATTTTCAATCCATTCATTTTTGGCAGCAAATAATAAATTCTTTCTTTTCGAACCATAATTAAACAATGAACGTTCTAATTTGTGACGTACGATCTAAATGCAACAAAATGTCCCTTTACTTGTTTCGTCTGTATTTCAATTAAGCAGCGAGATTTCACTTCCACTCATAAACAGACAAATGTCCACCTCTTGTCGAGAGGCAAGAGAACCGAGAGAGGGGATGTCTACACAAACAAGAAAGGGGGAAAGGGAGGGAAATAAAGGCTTGAATTCGGGTCCTCTCCGATTTTGCAATGAATTCTTAAAAAAAAAACGTAAACTCTTTGAAAACGTGAAACCGACCCTATAACCGATAACAAGAAAAAAATGACTGTATAAGCGGCGCACTTTAACACATGTTCCCTATTAAGTGAGACGAGACTTTAGAAAATTGACCCTATAAGCAGGGTGATCTTATAAGCGGGTGACTCTATAGCCGGAACTGACTATAATAACAAAATATAAAGAAACATAACCAAATATAACCAAATGATGTTTATATTGAGCTTAATTTCTACGTATTTCAAAAATTTAGCACTGTTTAGTTGGAAGAACAGTACAAAAGTGCATTTAAAAACATTAAAAACTTAAGTTTGTATTTGTATTTATTTTACTAAGATTTCAAACCTTGAAAATCGGATATAAACTTAATACAAGACGAAACACAAAGTGTAAACATCACTTAGTGGCGATCACTTGAACCAAAAAGATCGCCAAACCATGCAAGCCGGCCCATTTTAAATTGGATTCCACCAAGACGAGTATTCGAGGACGAAAATTGGAAGGGAATTAAATATCTTACCCGATAGAAGTGTTGCTTCATCTATATTTCATAACTACAGTGTTCCCTCGACACTTTGCGCTTCATGTTTTACGGTTTCAGTGCTTCGAGGGTTTTTCCAAAATATTCATCAGGAAATAAAAATGAAAAAATACAACCCTGTCGGCAGCCACATTGCGGAAAGGAGCGTTGTTTCCTGTTGATGCACGAGAGAAAAGGATCCCTGCATGTCGAACAAAGAGACGAGTTGACTCACAGTACATACCACGGGCTCTCGAGACGACAAAGTCTGCAAGTGAGGAAGAAAAGGAAGAGGAAGAAGAAGAACAAACTGAAAAGCGTGGCTTTACCCTGCTAGAATCTGCAACAATTGTACAACATGGCAATAATTTACACAAGACATGGACAACAATAGGGTTCGAGCTGTCGAGTTCAGCCATCGCGTGGACGAGGTTATGTCCTTGTACAGGGGAATTTTGAAGAAAAAAGAAAAAGACAAGAACTACCCGTCACCATGTTTCTCTCCAAGGTGAAGCCCCCCGGCTCTACCGTCGGCTCCTCCAGCAGAAGAGTTTCCGAGTGAGTCTAGAACTTCTACGAGTCCAGCGAGAGCCTCTCCTCCGCTACCCACACGAGACTCTTCGCCTCCCTCAGAAATCGCAATCTTGATGAATGTTTATGACTCTATAAGGTTTCGTAATGAACCTTATTAATGAGCACTGACACGTTTAAGTAAATACCTACACTGTTGTCATTTTTGTCTTAAATGTATAAAGTATAAATACTGTTGACATATTTGAAACATTCGTGTACCCGCATACACGTAATTTATTTTTTATTAAATCCTACTTTGCAGTTTTACAGTTTTCGCTGAAGGTGCTGATCCCCATAACCGCGAAAAATGAGGGTAGTGCACTTCTTTTAGTCATCACTGTTCGAAACACTCATTCTTTACATTGAACGCCGAATTCGACTTAAAGCACGGTTCACATTTGCCTGTTGCTCTGCTTAGCTATAGTCGGTGTCTTCTGAATAGGCGGTTCATAATCTCGCTTTCTCGTTCTGATACATTTATATGGCAATGCAACTCTGCAGTCATCAGGGCTAGAAAGGCTCTTAGAACTCAAGACCAAGTCAACTAATAAGAAATTCCTAAATTTCATCTTACTGACAAACACGTTTTACGCAAACAAGAAACAAGCGTCCATCTACTTGATCTGTCCCCAGAGGAGGAAACTCACGTGGCTGACTTCTCATGAAAAAGAGTTTTAGATCAGCGTTTCTTTTGTGGCTTGTAAAACATTATTGTGAAACTCCAAGCAACATCATTAGAATTGTAAAGATCTTCCGTTTTTCCTCGAAGAATGAACAGCTGCGTTAGGGAAGAAACAGCTATACGGTGCAATTTTGCAAAATGCAAAAAGAATGTCAGTCTCAATGATTCCCTTCCTTGACTTATTTTGGGTGGATGGTACAGTTAAGATTAAGAAAACTAAAACGTGGATGGGGAGAATTTTGAAGGACTTTAGGAACAAAAGTTATATATATGTGTGTGTGTTCGTAGAGGCATCTAGATGGTTACCAATCGAATCCATGGACAGACCAGCCAGCGAACATTCGAGATTCCATTCGGAAGGCAATCGACCACTATCCTCCTCCTTCCCAGCAAGGAGGGAAGAGGCGGGGGCGAGACGAACAGATCGGCAACCACGTTGTCATAGCAACAGTTGGGAAGGACAGAGGGCGTGGCCGCGTGGGCGGAGGGGGGAGGAGATGCCGCCGCCCGCGGATGAAGGAATGTCACGCAATCACACACACACTCTCTCTCTCTTTTTCTTTTATCTTTGTTCGGAGCATCCCCAGTATCGTCTGCTTGCCATCGATCACGGCCACCCTATCACCACCCCCTCCTCTAGCCCCTTTCGGATGGATCTTGAGAAGGAGAGAGGGGAAAAAAAGAAGCAAAAGGGAGTTTCTGCCTTGTGCATGGGGTGGTTGTCTAACCCCTTTCACCGTAACCACCCCCTTTTTGTCCGAAGATGTCTCGCTTTGATTTTTTGTTTTGTTTATCGGGTCGTTCCATTCGAATGCGGTGGGAGAGCCCGAAATATCTTGAAAGTGATTCATTTCCTCTTATACTGGGAAGAGGTTTTTGAAGATTTTAGTAAGTTGTCATATACTAAATTGCCATGACATGTTCCAGTGTTAAGGCGAATGGAGAACAGTCTTTCTTGATAATAACAAATTTATTACGTCATACTATCATTTAAAAGCAAAACTTGCGCCATTTTCATTTATTCGTGGTTGAGTTCGTGGTTAAGGTGTTGAGAGCTTCATGTCCACAAGCTGACTGACTCATATCGGTTCTCTTAATCATCAGTTTTTTAAGTATCTTTCCGCCTGACCGGATGATCTCAAAAGCTTACGCGAGCGTGGGTCTTTTTCATTCATTTTATTATTATAAAAGAGTTCCCTTTTTAAAATCGCTCATAACTCACGTCATTTTCAACTACCCCTTTTTTAGACCTGACATATATATATATCGTGATCCAGTGTTAAGGTGAATGAAAAACAGTCTTTCTTGATAATAATAAGTTTATTAAATCATCGTTTCATTTAAAGCAAAATTTGCGCCATTTTCATTTATTCGTCGAAGACACGCTTAGAGTGTTGTTCATAGTTCCATGTCCACGCGCTCACTGACTCTTATCTGTTTGCAAACTCATAATTCCAAATACTTCCAAAATGCTTCTGCCTGACCGGATTATCCTAAAAGCTTACTCGAGCGTGAGTCTTTTCATTTATTTTATTATTATTAAAGAGTTCCCCTTTTAAAATCGTTTATAACTCGCGTCATTTCCAACTACCCCTTTTTTAGACCTGACATATATATATATATATATATATATATATATATATATATATATATATATATACACACACACATATGAGTGTGTATGTATATATACACGAGAACGTATCCCCCAAAGACCTGGTATTCTCTTTTTTGTTTTTCGAGTTTATTGACATTTGCTGAGGGATTCAAAAGTAATGGACCAAACTTTTAAAAAGGGTAGACAACTCAGAATCACATAGTAATGCAGGGTCGGAAATGCAATCATAACGAGATAGGGGGATTGTTACGAATTGTGTTTTCGCCATCCTAATTCCGTTGTCAAATCTTGTCTTGACCTGATTATTCCTTGATCTCTTCCTGGTAGTGAGATCCTTTTATATTTGAAGTTCCTATTAATTAAGGGGAACATCTGGACATCTTAGATTTACCAGTTGATCTATTAAGTCCTACGTGTAAATCAAGTTCATATCTTGAAACCTTAATGAAAATTCGATATGGAGATGACCGTCAGGGATGAACCTGCAATGCGCAGCAAGTCTAAACAACAATTCTGATCAACTGTGATCATGAAGAATAAATTCTTTGCAAGGAAATCGATGGAAAAGACAAACATCGTCTTCTTCCCTTGTAAAAAGGACTTTACTCCTCATAAATTTTTATCAGTCCATCAGTACGTAATAGGAATCCAATATGGTAGTTACAGATCCATCCTAAATTGTTCTTGCAACATGTCCTTTCATAGAAGAAGACGACTTGAATATTCTAAAAGCAAACGTCTTTTACAGTGGCTTTGCTTTTAATAGAACCACAAAACAAACGCACATCGCTATTTCTTAAACGGCAGCCATTTTGGTACCGTGTCTCAATTTTTTAGTTGTTTGTTCCAACGTTTGATAGAGTTCTAACTTGTGGGACATCGACGAGTTGAGTATTTTAATTGAAAACGTCTCGGAACAATTTCAACAGATTTGCTTTCAAGCCATCGCAAAACACACTTTGCATTTCTTTGTACGTTTGCAGACTAACGCAATTAGTAAATTTTCCTCTCGAAGTCTTGTGAGTCACCTACCAACTTGGAGAAGTTATTAAATGTATATAATTTTATTCTGTTAAACTGTTCTTAATGTTGTCTTTCCAAGAAAACAATAGGTACATGTGTAACAATAAGTTACATTCGGTTCAGTTTCTTTACCTCTTCCTGTGAGTCATCGTCCAAGACACACCAGAACAGGACCGGTCTGAACTCGAAAGAAACTTCGGACTTTTCCCTACCCACAGAAGGGTCCGTCGGTTTGGGGAATTCTGACTCCCCACCGTTCTGGAGTGGACCCCTGAATTTTCTCCGTGAGGCAGTCTGATTTTTTTTAGCGGACAAAGTTGTGACCAGAGGAGAGTAGAAGGTGAACGCTGCTGGTATCCGCGGCTTGAGGGATAGGCCTTTTGAGAAAAATCGTCGCCATATTGTTTTTTAGGGCCAACGCCGACTCGAGAGCAGTCTTCGATATCTACAATTGATAAGTTGTATTCCTTAGGCATTTATTTAATTGTATAAAATCATTTAATCAAGACATTTGTCCACGTGTTTTTTAATGAGAATTAATTTCTTCTTTCTCAAACACTAGGCCAACGTAACATTATTTTTACAACGTATCGTATGATATTGCTGCATGATATTTTTGCATCTCTCTCCCTCTCAAATTTGAGACATCCCAGTGCAAGAACCATCCCCTAGTACCGTGAGTTGTTCCCTTGGCAAACTGTTCTTGGTCAAGGGGTTCCTATTTCCGAATCTTCCCTGCCATTTTATTTCGCCCCAATTTGCCCCTGGCCGTTCCTTGACTCTTACATGAGGATCTTGTAACGCATCGTTCGGCGTTATTTATTTACTTTGCAGTAAGTAAATCAAGGCAGATTAGCTCTTCAAAATGAAGCAATAAAGAACAAGTGAAAAAATGGGTGTGTGGCTTTAGAAGAAAGTTGGGGAGGTAGAAGGAGTTATTGAATGGACGTACTCTATGGAAAACCCATTTTAACGAACCCAAACGGATAACTTGAGGAGTGACACGTTAAGAGACAGTGTCACGTAAGGACTAAAAGGTCAGGAGCTGTCGCCACTTGTAACTGGAAGAAGTTTCCATGGAAAATTACTACATTGGACTGTTCCTAATATGATTCGTTCGGGACACTGTGATTTCTATAACAATAAACAATAAACGATATGCAAAATTGGATAAATTTACCCTCCCCCCCTTTAATTTACATGTACTAAAATGAAAAAACTCAGCTTATATTTATGTACTGTATAGTATTCTTTAAAATGTAGGAATTGTATAACAACAACAAAAAAATGGATCCATTGTTGACTGTCTACCATTTTTTCTAAGAAGTTCATTGATAAATGGTTCGCCATCATCATCAACCTGTCATAACGATTTAAAATTTCGATCTTTTGTTTTAACGTTCCATCATTTCGCTTTCCGGCTTCCCTGTCGACAAGCTACACGTAAGCGAGCAATGCATCAGATGGGAATACGCTCCTTCTCAGTTCCGAATAGAATGGGTTGCCTTCTGCTTATCGGACAACCACTGACCACCAGAAGGGTGTGCATATTTCTGAAAAATTCCAGAGACGGGTAATTAATTCTCCAATCATATTTTCATTCCTCATTTTCCTAGGTGGAAGAGGGAGAATTTCCGAAAATTCGAACAACAGCGAAGGGAAATAAAAGAATGGGTTCCTTCGGAATGAGGTTCGAAAACGGATCCCACGAACCGATGTCACTGTCCTTTAAAGCGATTATTTCAACATACAAATGAATAAAGAAAATCGATGTGATTTCGATAACAATAAGCGATGGATAACATGAACCGCGATCGCATTAAGCGGAGTCCACTGTATAAGGAAACATTTGGAGGAGGATGCAGAATGCTCTTAGTAAGCAAATAGAAAAAGGGTTACACCACAAAATATATTACTATGTATATAAATATATTACTAAGAATGGATATGAAACACGATTGGGTGAAAAGTAAATGAAAGAAAGAAGATTTAAGAAAGAGAAGATGAGAAGAGAAGGTGTCTTCTGATCTGTGAGGAGTGTGCGTACTGGAGAACAAAGTTCCAGAGAAGCCCCTGAACGTGACTCCCCAGACTTGTCGTTCTCGAATGTGCTTTTCAGTCGTTCTGCATATGGCACCGGTTTTATCCATAATTTTCTTGTGACTCGTCACATTTCGTAGTCGTGCCTGAATTTCGTCCGCGCTTGAAGAGTTTCCCGAGTAAGTTACTTCCTTCTATCACTCGATTTATCACCTCATATATTAATACTTGGCATGCGAGTATACTTCACCGCCAACTTACGCCTGCAGCGGGTGTTTTTTCTTGAATCGCGCGAAAGTTTGGTTACTCAGAAAAATCGCAGTCAATCGTAAAAACTACTTTGGTCTTGATGAACGAAACTTTTTTTATTTTACACTTTAATATAGACTGTAGGATTATTTAACAACAAAAAAAAAAAAAAACACTATTTTTACGAAATCCCAAAAATAAACGATTTTTAAAATGAAAGTCCGATCCTCTGTCGGCGCCTATTTCTTCGTCACGACGACTCATGCTAACCATTTTGTATTCAACAATAAAAAACTAAACTTCCAATGGACAAAACACGACTCGTACGTTCTGGAACTAGGAGTTCGATGGAAGACGAAATAACGCGACCCGAGTCACTCGACAATTCTAACTCGTGGAAAGAAAAAATGCAAACAACCCGCCTATAATGTCACACTCACATATAATTATGCGTATTGAGTAGATTTGGGGTGGTGAGCGGGTAATCACCCCAAATCTACTAAATGCGTATTTTTACGTAACCCTTGCTCTAGGGACAGACTGCAAAAAACGTAAAAACACTTTGCCCGCATGCCGAATTGTTAATGATATGTGCCTTTTATAGTCTTCATTTATGGCCAGTCAAGATATTCTGGGTGAGAGATATAGTCCACTCCATGTTAGGATTACATGTCATTAACCACATGTACATTTTAATATATTTAATTATTTTGACTGATCTTTTATTGCTTTCTCCTAAGTAGCGCTCCTTCCAAAATTTTCATACATATTCGTTTCCGGAAAGCTAAGGCAGGGTGCGATGTCAGCCTATTTCATGAAAATACGTTTGACGAATGTATCCATTTGTATCGACGCCGAACTATAGCCGAATGGTTAAGGTGCTGACCTTCGGAACCAGAGTTCGGGGGTTGAACTCACTATGGCATGGATATTCGTAGCCGTTCGGTATCGGCTTTAAGCAATAGGTCCTGGACTCATTAGCCGTCGTGTTGAAAAAGTAGATCGTAGCACTCCAAAACCAAAAACCCTTTGTATTGTTGATTTAACAAACAAACAAACAAACAAAAAAAGGAGGGGGGCATTTATTCATTGTTTGAATAATTTTATACTGCTCAGGAGTGAATTTCTTAACCAGTTTTCAAATTTTGAACTGGAGTCGTTGAAAATAGTTCCTGGGCTATCGCTTGCGCTTTTATATTTTAAACGATCACTTCAATATCTATTTCCCAGCATGCACGGGCCGCATCGTTTTGCTTTTTTTTCAAACATAAAGTTGCCGAACGATGGCCGATTGGTTAGGGTGCTGATCATCGGTACCGGAGTTCGTGGGTTCGAATCCCACTATGGCATGGATGTTCGTAGCCGTTCGGAATCGGCTTTAAGCAGTAGGTCCCGGTCTCATTAGCCCTCGTGTGCAAAACAGTAGACCGTATCGCTCCAAACCAAACCAAACATAAAGTTTGTTTATACTGTTGGATCACCCTGTATTTTGCAGCTTTTTTTTCAATTTTGCTCTTTCTCGAAGTTAAGCAGCTCGCAGTTCCCGGTAACGACACATAATCCTACGGAAATTACTTTTCCCTGTTGATAAAAAGGGTATCCTCAACACTGTCCGTCATTGCTTTATATTTTGAAAAATATATTTGCAGCCACAATAAATCTGATCTGCTAGCAACTTTAGAATGGCTGGACAAATAACGGAGGATGTTTAACGGACGTATTTCCAGACAAACTTAAACTTAAAAAAAATAAATAAATAAATAAATAAATAATAATAATAATAATAATAACTAAGCAAATGAAATTATTGAGAAAGAAATCTTTTAACATTTCTCTTACAAAATAGCATACCTTGTATGACAACAAAATTCAGAAACAGTATGGCACCATCAGTCATTTATAAATTACTGTTTAATAGGTTTTGTTTTGTTTGGAGCGCTACGGTCTACTGTTTTGCACGCGAGGGCTAATGAGGCCGGGACCTACAGCTTAAAGCCGATTCCGAACGGTTACGAACATCCACGCCAAAGTGAGATTCGAACCCACGAACTCTGGTACCGACGCTCAGCGCCCTGACCAATCGGCCATCGTTCGGCTGCTGTTTAATAGGAGTCTATTAATTCTTCTCGTTTTTATGACTCATTTGTTCAAACCTTCGCCAGCAGTCATGTACCGAAAGGGTTGCAAAATGGGTCAAACAAAATTCGTTACGACCATTACTGTTGCGAAGAAATATTTTGACTGACTTTTCAAAACTTGCAGTGAAAATTATTGCACACAAATTTCAATAAGTTTAAAAGTCTTGCAATGCATACATTGAAAATATTTCGGGGAGAGTCTAGCCTACATTGTCCCTCCCCTTAGATATACGTCCTTTCTTACTGCTTTTTATTACCTTCTCACGTAAAAAAAAGACTTTTTTCTATTTAGTTTTACGACTATCCGATCGCCGACGGCAAAGCACGTATGCTACATCTGTTTCTACGTAACCCTTAATTTGACAAGATGTATTTTCAAATATTTTTTAATTTCTGTTATTTTCCCATGTCTGTATAGATATTAGGATCTCTGTAAAATAAACAAAAAAAGATATATCATTTTCCATTTTGGAGATAAGTAATGTCCGCTGTGGTGAACACTGACAATTATGTTATATATTAGTTATAAATATACATGTCCGGGGTAGCGGACAGACTTAACCAAATTAAGGATTAAATGCTAAAAAAGGAGGGAAGGGATGGATTTCGAACGTTGTTAACCCTAAGTCATCAAGAATCCAATATGGCTGCCTTTATCCATTCCAGGTCCAACCGCTTTATAAATTCGAGGACAGATAACTTAGGCTATTATTATATAGGTTATTGGTTCTTTAGTTCGATCATAATCGTTTTCATCCCAGTGGCATTGTTGCTTCTATTCCCATGACTACACCCATCACTTCTGTTTCTACTTAAAAAGTCTCTCTAACAGAAAGTTTGCAATGGCTTAATAGGTTATTTTAAAATACGGCTGATCTACTTTAAATATTGTTTTAGAATATCATTTTAGGGTTATCGCTTTACAATTAAAAAAAATTTATTGGCGAAGGTGTTATAAATTCACGAAATTTGTACAAAATAATATCACATGTCATGAAATTATAAAAAATGAAATTGAAATTCATTGCAATAGTGTTCAGTCTTCTCAATTTTTAAGAATCCCCCCCCCTTTTTTATGTCCGTCACTCTATATACCTTTGCTTATATGGTTTCTAATAGTGTACTATAAACACAAATAGAATATCCATTTTATGAGTATTTGGTCTACAACGGCAAGACAGAGATGCAACACTACTCATTGTTGTAGGCAATATTAGTTCCATTGTTGGTATAAGGCATTTTTGGTGTTCGTTTGAAAGAACATTTTATTAAAAGCGAAATAGTACAAAAAGATGAAATACATGTACTGCAATCCTGTTTAATCTGTTTTACTTAACTCCACTTGTGTGTCAGTTGTCCATTTTTAACTCCCTTCCTGACTACCTACAGATCTGAAATGTTCCACATATTTTCAGGTGACACTACAATATTCAATCATAAAAAAATTAGATAGGAGAAAAAAAAATAAAATGAGTTTGTTAAATGCAAATAGTAGTTCATCGTATTTGAAATCCTAATTGAAAAGATTTTAAACTAGTGTCGCCATCTATTTGCAAGCAGCATAGCTAAAATCTCAACAAGTTTTTTTTTCTTTTTAGTGCCTTTCTTATCGTTTTTTTTTGTTTGTTTTTGTTAAATAAAAGGGATTTTTAAAAAATATTTTGCTCTATTTGTGTGCCAGTTAAATTACGATTTATTATTTTCCTGTGTCCACTGTGTTACATCATAGATAGATTTTTAAAAATCTTCACTGAACCCTTGTAATCTACATAAAAATGTTTCATTTTTAAAATTACTCTTTGTTTTCTTATCCCACGGCTCTAATATTAAGGTTTAATGTGACATTTTTAAAAAATTCAGTTTTTGTATGGTAGAGAGACATATTCTTAGACTGTTACATTTAGAAAATCAAATTTTATGAATGAATGGAAGAGACGCCAGTATTCATCGTTGCTCTTGTTCTCCTATCTCGAAACCTCTGGGGTTGTCTTATCAAAATACAGGAAACTCAAACCCAAGCTATGCCATTATTTACAATTTAGTATAGGTTCACTATTTAACTAATTTCTCCCGCTCACGTTCTGTCAGGGATCTGTACTGGTATTTTTATGCTTTTCTTGCTGAATTTAAATTGTCAAATACAGCTCCTTAATTCTTTTAGCTTATATATCAGAATTATGAGAAAAAGAATTAAACTGAAATAAAATGTGTAATTCGTTTTACGAATAGGAGTTATTTTAGTTTCGAAATTACCTGAAAGATTTTCTGGTATGTAATACAATCAATACATTCTATATAATACAATGTTATGCAAGTTTTAAAATAAATATGTTCCTGTCCGAAGATTGGGTCAAAGCGGTATACAGTATATTTGGTCGTATGCATGCATATAGACATTCTGATTGTCAGTGTACGTAATAACTCCGTTCCATTCTTCGCGGCCGCTTTCCGTCCACCCCCCGGACCCTCCCTCGATTTTATGGCATTGTCCGACCACGACAGCGATCCGGTCGCCATTAGCGTCCGGACGTATTCATCGTCCGCCACCATCTCGAAACCACCACCGTCCCTGCAACCACCCCCTCCGGCATTGTCCGACGACGCAATCTTCCTTTTTCCAATTCGGTGAAGGGGGAGGAGGGGGTGCAGAAAGAAGACAAAAGGGGAAGACCAGAGAGAGAGAGAGAGGGAATCCATCCAGAAAAGAAGGGGGTGGTATGGAACGCCATTTTCCCCCCTTTCTGGCCACGCCCACCACAGTTCCGCGATTGTGGAAAAGCACATTTGACATCGGGGGGAAAAGGGGTCGTTTCGGATTCCTCCCCCCTCTTTCCTTCCGAAGAGAAGCAAGGGGGTTGCATTCTCCTCCCCCCCCATTCATTTTCGAACTCTATTTGAATATGAAACTTCCTCTGGCGGCGTTCGAATTAATCTCAATTTTCGGGCAGTCATCGATCCTGGCCGCGGAATAACACGAGCGCGCCCCGGAGAGAACGAAAACGCCGGGCGTTTGTTCCGGGACCACCCCCTCCACTCCCCCGTTCCATCCGCAATCCGAACACTTTCTCAGCCATCTTTTCGCCTCCCATTAAATTTTCCGGATCTTCAGGGATCGAGGGGGAGGGAGACGGGGGATGCATTTCGAACGCTTTTGCGTGTTGGGGAGAGGGAGGGAGTGTCATTTCGCATTCAACGCTTTTCTTGGCGAGTGGAGTTTCTTGGTCGGAATCTGGTTTTCGATTTTTGGGGTGGAAGGAGGAGGGAGGGCGACGATATATTGGCGGAACTCCTTCTGCTCTTTGATCTCTGTTCCTCCCCCCCCTTTTCTGCCTTTTCCTTCTGTGGCTCTGTCGTTGCTTTCGAACGTCATGCCATCCGGAATGTTCCCAAGCTTTGCTTACGACGATTTTCTTTTCTAAAGATATATATATATATATATATATATATATATATATATATATATATATATATATATATATATATGCATACATATGGATACAAAAAAAGTATATCGAACGTTTAGGCATAGTTAGTTAGGAACGTGCTAGGCATACATTTTAATATATATATATATATATATATATATATATATATATATATATACAGTCAAACCTGTCTATCTCGAAACCTGCTTATCTCGAAAACCTGTCTATGTCGAATTTTTTCAATTTCCTTACATTTTCAATAAAAATTTAACGTATTTTCCAAACCTATCTCAAATTATTTTTTCCCGAACCTGTCTATCTCGAATTTTCATAAGAAACACAACATTCCAGTTTAAAACCTTATTGGTTTGACAATCGCACAAGTTTCAATTTCTAGGAAATAAATTTCTAGTTTTCTGTCTCGGAGGGTTATTTGGTCGGGGACTGGGTGGGAATTGTACAAAAATCGGGTTTTTTGCTCTGCAATAAGGTATCGGGGTTGAGGAGGGGGGAATAGGAAACGGGAGAAATTTCTTTTTGGAAATAGAACTGGTTCTCTGTCTGTAGTCTGATGACTAAAGTATCCTCTCGCATCTTGCTATCTCAATTTTAGAGCTAAAAATGGCAGGTGTTAAAAGAAAGTTGAATGAAACCATCGAAAAAAAAATGGAAATTCTGTCATTTTTGAAGGAAACCCTTCTGTGAAGAAAACCGTAGTCGCCACTAAATTTGGAATTCCACCCAGTACTATCTCCACTATCATGAAAAACAAAGATGTCGTACAAAAGAACTTCGAAAACGGCTGCAAAATAATGAAAAAGAGCCATGCATATAAATAAAACTAAAAGTACTTCAAACTTTCAATCTTTTGTATTGTGTAAAGACATTTTCTTATTCTGTTTTCATAAAAGCTGTTTATCTCGAATTTTATTTTTACTCCGAAGAGATTCGAGATAGACAGGTTTGACTGTATATAAATAAGTTTATATATCTGTAATATATCAAAAATGATTGTCTCTGAAGTTTTTCGAAATCCTTCCCATCGACGTTCCAATTTTCTCAATCTGAACTTTCCCAGTCAACCGAATTAAATCAAGAATACTGATAACTGAATTTGGCATCCCTTCCCCACTTTCGAAGTTGAACTGATCATTGCTAGATGTGGTCATTGCATTCTATTTTCTAATACAAATGTAAATTCTCCCATTATTAACTAAAGATCTTTACCATCTTAATGCCTTTGTTTGCAATTTTGCCACTCATGTTTTTACAACCTACTAAGAAACGCCGTTCTACGGCTCATTCTCGTAAGAATATATCCGTGTAATTTTCTTCTCGGCCTTTTCACAAATCAAACAGATGCACGTTCGTCTCTCGTCTTTGTGAGACTCGTCCGTTAACAGTGAAATAAAGGACAGTTACGAAGTACATTGGACTCCGCTTAATGGGATCGTGGTTCGTGTTATCGATCGCTTATTGTTATCGAAATCACTGGGTCCCGATTTTCTCTATTCATTTCTATGTTAAAATGATCGCTTTATGGGATAGTTAGGTCGATTAATGTTATCCGTTTTCGAACCTCATTTTAACTGGCAGAGGAATATTCACAATCTATTCGGAAGGAACCCATCTTTTCTTTCACTTCGTCTTTGTTTAGAATTCCGAGAATTCTCCCTCTTCAACCTAAGAAAATGAGGAATGAAAATATGAGTGGGGTATTAAATACACGTTCCTGGAATGTTTCAGAAATGCTCACATCTTGCTGGTGGTCAGTGGTTGTCCGATACGCAGAAGGCAACACATTCTATTCGAAACTGAGAAGGAATGTATTCCCATTTTATTCCTTGCTCGCTTACGTGCAGCTTGTCAATGTGGATGGCAGAAAGCGAAACGATTGAAAGTTAAAACAAAAGATGAGAAATTTTAAATCGTTACGACAGGTAGATTATAATGACGAACCATTGATCCATGGGCTTCTTAGAAATAATTTTAGATAGCCAACAGTGGATCCATTTTTTAAAATTACGTATACAAATCTTATGTTTTAAAGGATAATATACAGTACATAAACATAAGGTGTCTTTTTTCATTTTATTTTGAAATTTAGTATGTGTTAATTAAAGGGGTGGGGTAAATTGATCTAATTCTTCATATCGTTTATTGTTATCGAAATCCCGGTGTCCCAAACGGATTCCATTAAGCGGAGTCCACTGTATTGCACCTTATCCTCAGTTCTGAGTTTTTCTCGTCTCATATAACTTGCCAATCAAGCTTTGGCGACAAAAATACTGGCTCTTTCTCCCGTGGAATCTGGGAAGAATGTTTTGACTGGTTTTACACGCACGGAAGCACACAACCACACATATGTATACATACATATATATGTGTGTGTGTACCAAAAAATACCAAATTACATTATTGAAATGAGAAAATATCCACATGTTCCACTGCAGCACAAAAGCTGAAATCGACCGCAAATGCGAATATTCGATACAGAGCTGTTACACTCTTAATAGTAATGCATTTTTTATTCTCAATAAATGTTAAGCTCCATGGACATGGACCGTGGACTTTGTTTTTCGGATGCTACGACTGTAAGTCGTTTAACAATTCCATATAAATATATGGAGGCATAAATATGCGTGTATTTATGGCACCTCCATAAAAATGTACCGTGCGTCCATAAATAGTTCGCCGGTGTAGGGGGCTGGAAGATTCTATCCCCCGAAGGTTTTCGCAGAAAGTCGTTAAAGTGGACGACCTCAAAAAAGTAGACGAAATGAGGGTCGGGCTGACTTAAAAAGTCGGCACTCAAAGCGAAAATCCGGATGGACGTAAAAACGGCCAACCTTTTACGCCCGTTCTGACCTTTCTTCTCTTAAAGAATATTCGCAGCCAAGCTTTCGAATTTCACGGCAGATTCTTTTGCAAGGAAAAACGGGTAGCGGCTTTCACCTAGATAAACAGTCGATACAGTGACACCATTCGCGCGGGTTACAAATTGACACTAAGACGAGTTTGGCGAAATGTGTATATATATATATATATATATATATATATATATATATATATATATATATATATATTAATTATTCATAGATAATTGTATGTATTATATATATACGAATACGTATAACATGCAGACATACATATATAATATGTACATATATTATGCATATACACATACATGTATAGATCATATAACATATGAGTGTATATTTATTATGTATGCATATGTATATATATATATATATATATATATATATATATATATATATATATATATATATATATATATATATATATATATATGTATAGGTTAGGTACATGATTATATAGTATATATACACGCCCCACGCTTACAGAGACGTAATTGAAATCTGTACGTGTGCTGGAGCCAGCGCGTCTGCGCCATTGTAAGAGCTATTTGAGCGAAAAGACTCGGGTAATGACTTATTAATAGAGCGACGCTGTAGTGTCCGTTAGCGGTGCCGAAAAAGGAATTTAAGTTGTTTTGGTCGGTTGACTTAATGACGACATTTCGGCCACATCTGGAAACGGATCGGCTGATCCAGGCGTGGAGTTGACCGCCAGATTGCGTCACCCTGGTTCTGGAAGGTTCAGGAAGAATCACTTGGACCCGGGACTACAATAAAAGAAGATTGGCTGAGCCAAGAAGGGAGCTTTTTCTTGAGAGTTGCTTTGGGTGCTGGTTTGTGGAGCTCGAGAGTCCACTCGTCTCTCCGATTTCCGGAGTTTGCTTGTTTTAAGAGACCGCCAGTGTCGCGGTTCAACTTTGGGATCTCATTCCCGTTATCTTCATATTTTTTTTCTACTTCGTGAATAGGAGTAGGTCGTTGAGAGTGACTCTTACTCTAATTATGGATCTTCTTGCATCCTAAATTTCCTGAACGAATTCCAGCGGGATATGCACTCTGAGCTTTTGAAACTTAGTGTGGAAGCCGATTGTACTGATCGACAGACCGGAGGTTATAGTGTCAGCGTTTCGTACCGGCACTAATTAGAGAACTGTTCCAGTATTTAGAAGCTCTAGCCACATTGTACGCAGTACCCACGCATCGTAATTGTGTGAATGTGATCTCAGCACGAGATCCCGGAATATTTAACATCCTACTGAATCTGTACATAGCTGTACATAAACTATTCGATTGAATAAAATATTTAATCCAGAGAAAACGGTTGTCTAGCCTGTGTCATTGACGGTTTCGCCTACCCCCTACTCCAGGACGTCACACCAGAAAGCGAAATGACTTAACATTAAAACAAAAGATCGAAATTTTAAATCGTTATGACAGGTTACCAAAGATGAGTCAGCGCAAGGCTGCAGCGCAGTTAAACATTTCTCAGCTTCTGAATGGCATTGAAAGTGTCGAAACGCGGAGTACGACACCGCTCCGGTGACTTTATAAAACTTTTATGATGACGAACGATTGATCCATGAGCTTCTTAGAAAGAAATGGAGACATTCAACAATGGATCAATTTTTTTTATTATGTAAACAATTCTTATGACTTAAAGGGTACATTAATTAGAGAAGGTTTTAATGGTTACAGTACATAAATATAAGGTGAGTTTTTTCATTTTATTTTGAAATTTAGTACGTGTAAATTAAAGGGGGTTGGTAAATTTATCTCATTTTTCATATCGTTTATTGTTATCAATCAAAATCACGGCTTCCCAAACTGATCAGTATATATATATATATATATATATATATATATATATATATATATATATATATATATATATATATATATATATATATATATATATATACATATATATATATATATACATATATATATATATATATATATATAAAAATAGAATTGCGATTTATTTTACCTTCGCGTTCATGGCTTTCAACAAGTATATGTCGTTATATAAGAGCGTGAGCCAGCCAGTGAGTGTGTTCATACTTAGGCATGTGGTGCCACGGAGCGACTCAGTTATATAAGGATTAGTGACGAGTGGGTGACTAAGTTATATAAGACTTGCTCAGGCAAGAATGAAATAATTTTGTTGTATGCGAAGTCTCCAGTTCCAGGAGAAAAGAACCAAAAACTTCCGCCAACAGTTGCAATTTAAGGTAAGAATTATTCAAAATTTATTTTAAAATACAATTACGTTGGTTAGTTTTAGGTTAAAAGATGATTACATATATATGTTTGTATAATGTCCACAGAAATGTCCACGTATATATACATAAATAAAAGCAGCGTGGGAAGGAGCAGTGGTTAATGTCATCAAACAGTTCAGTGGTTTTGTCATTTTCCACCACTTGACTCCAGTGCACCCGCTTTTGTCGTCTGTCCATTATTCGACGAGTACCGTAACCAATCGTCCCCTTCCCAAGTATTGGGTTTGGCTACCGCGATCCAAAAAACTTCCCCTACTCTGCTCAGAAACATCAGGGATCAGCTATCAGGGATGATTCTCGGCAAGTTCATTATTTACTGCAGATTTCACTTAAAAAATACATACATACATACATACATATATACACACACAAATATGTATGTCATTACTTCCGTGTTTACCGAAATGGTTGATCCGAACTATTTCAGACACATTTGTACGCCATTTTTATTACAATAACATGTATAATATGCGAAAATTATATTGCTTGGTAAAAAATATTCATTTAACTTTTTTTTTCATTTTTGTATCATATATGAAAATTATATTAAATAAAACTTTTAAGTAAACGCAGTTAACCATTTCTCAAATACACACACACACACACACACACACACACACACACATATATATATATATATATATATATATATATATGTATGCCAAACATCCATTCCTTTGTATATATGTATATATGTGTGTATGTGCCTATGTATAGTGTATACACACACACATATATATACATAAATACGTACTTTATGTATTCTTAAATACAAATATATATATATATATATATATACACACATAGACATATACATATGAGTGTGTGTAATATGTAAAAGCTTACATAATTAAGTGACAAAATTCTCTGACATAATTTTGAATTCTGTTTAATGCAAACGAAACCGCGTTTATTTTTTTTTTTTTTCGAGTAAAAAAGAAAGCACGTTATAAGTATACAGGTTACTTAAAAATAATGCTATCAGGTTCAAAATTGACAGACAAGCCGGTTGGTCGGGAACCGCATTCTTGGCTGTTTCGCTACACGAGAGCGACCTACGGCTTAAAGGGGATTCGGAACGGCTACGAACATCCATGCCAGCAGTGGAATTAGAGCTCGCTCAATGCATGCCGAATTTTGAAG
>CM063507.1:87799608-87802108 GCA_032207245.1 Pardosa pseudoannulata | reverse complement strand
ATAAATTTGATTATTCAGTTAAATCTCAATAGATCGAAAATGATTTCAATTTTTAACCCACCTTTCGTATTTTATTTTTAAATATATAAACAAATTTATAAATAGAAATTTATAAATAACAACCCTAAGATTTTTGTAAACAAAAAATATATTTTTGAGTGCATAAATTTATAATAGTATCGTAAATATGAAAAATCAAATAGAAATAGTAGTATAGAATTTTAATTTTTTCCCGTTCTGTAGTTCCGCATCGACCTATGTGAAAATGAGTTTTTATTGGTCTCCATTTTTCCAGAATGTCTGTAGTCGACAAGAATATTCGGCTTCGTTTTCCTGTCTATATCGTTATTTTTGTACCCATCATAAAACCCTGTTGCGATACTAAGCCGTACTAGTACGTGACCCGCGCTCAAGTATCAATCGTCAGAAAATTTTCACCAATGGTACCAATGGTAGGACGTAATTCTCTGTTTAAATATAGATTAATCATGGTTAGCAGTTAAACGACTTTGATGAGACCTGACCTAAAAATATCTTCCACTGAAATGCAATCTCTTTGGTTCTTTGAAATTCACTTATACGAATATATTCTTAGGAATGCACACGACCACCGATTCGCCTATGATTTATAAGAGCTGTTTTGTAAATATTTTATTCAAATAGAAACAGTTTCAAACGATTATATTAAAACTGCCAAAATGTTACTACAAAATGCTAGCGAGAAACGCAAATACAAAATGGTTCTGCAAACGACATTCTATAATTTTACATTTGTATATTTCATCTTAGTTTCCGCATCAGCTCTTTATTATTTCAAATCAATCTCCATTTTTCAAAAACAAATCAGCAAATATATTCTTTTGCTCATTAAGATTAAAAACAATTAATATTGATCCAAGTATTTGACGTAAAATGAACGATAAAGTACCATGTGTACGATTTTTTACCTGCTTCAGTTATTAGTTTTTATAAAATTAAAAATATGAAAATGATATCCGTTTTTTTACTTCACAAGCACATATACCCTTTTTGATTATTTATCGTTAAAAATAAATGCGTAGTTGCTTTTTACTTCACAGATAAACTCTTCCTATGTTTGGAGGTTATTTGTAAACGTCATGTTTAAACCTCGGAAAAGAGAATTTTATTTTGCAGTTTTGATCGTTTTAAGAAGTGAAATGAAATGGAAATGTGGAAACGCCTGCGAAATGAGATCGCAATGTTGTGGGTATAGAATAATGCCGGATAATTCGAAAGTATTCCGTGTTTACAGTCAAAGGTTTTTTTTCGGTCTGGAGGTAAATAATATATATGTATTTCTTTTGCTTATATTTGTATATTAATGTACACGAATGCTCACACTTGTGCATATATGCATTTAATGGTATAATTATTTATGTTGGTTTAAATGTTTTGTTTATAAAATATATGGATATATAAGTATCTCTATTTATACATAATATATATATATACACACACATACATATATATATGTGTATATACACACGCATATATACACATCTACCATATATATACACCATATATATACATATATATATGTGTATATACACACGCATATATACACATCTACCATATATATGTACCATATATATATGTAAACATATACACATATTTGTATATATATATAGATACATACATACATACATATGTATATATATATATATATATACGTATATGTATATATGTGTGTATATATACATATATATGTGTATATATGTGTATATATATAGATATATATATACACACACGTACATACATATCTGAGTTTATATACGTATTTATTAACATGCATTGCTATATTTGTATTTGCATTACTAAACATTGTTTGTTTACACATACAGACATTTGTCTAGTATACATAATGTATACATTACCTACATTAGACACGTACAATCTTTGTAATATATGTGTTTGTGTCTATGAATTCATGTACATAAATATGTATAGATATGTGCATATATATACATATATATATACATGTATATGAGTTTCTATATAAATTCATATGTATAAATATATATAGTTATATACATTTATATGAATTTTTAATTACATATACAGCAGACTGACAGGATAATGGATTTCTGTCAAACCAAATTGGATGACACCTATTGAAAATATCTATGCCTTGTACGGTATGTACGGATTCATATGCGCACATGTATTCACAAACAACCAGATGTGTGTGTGTGTGTGTGTTTGTTTGCTTGCTTGCTTGTTTGTTTGTTTGTTTACAGAGAGTGAGAGAGAAAATTCTTTAAAAAAATTATTTTTTCCCATGTAACACACACTATAAAATGCATTCTAAAGCAGATCAAAATGACCAAAAAGACGGTTGAAGATCGGAGAGTGCAAAATGACCATTATATATTCATCTATTTCGAAGGATTTTCTTGGGTTATGTATTTTTATAATTTTAGATTAGGTTAGTCATTTTAACCGTAGTGTACATGGGGGATTTAATGCCTATATTACAATA
>CM063507.1:87777108-87787108 GCA_032207245.1 Pardosa pseudoannulata | reverse complement strand
AGAAAAGCGGGGGGATATTTAGCGAAGGATTTTTATGGCAGCATAGACGATTCTCTTAAAAAAAAGAGCAATTCAGTGAGAACATTTCAACAGAGGCAGGGGTCGTCCTTTTAACGAGCCAGTGCAGTGGCTATTAATGTTTCAAACGAATTTCATGCCTCATTTATACCAACTCATTTTACATTGGATTCAGTGTAAATTACTTTTGCTTTAAGTGTGACGCAACCAAAAGTTTTTGGGGAGGGTCCAGACTTAATCCATAGTACAGTATAATTTCAATTTTAAAAAATTCGTTTGCCTGTAATAATATTTATAACCTAAAAAAATACCAATGTTATTATGCCTACCCCCTATATAATAATAGCCAAAGCTATCTGTCCTTCTGTCCTCGAATGGATGAAGCGGTTCGACCTGGAACGGATTGAGGCATCCACATTGGATTATTTTTAAGTTAGGGTTAGAAAAATTCAAAGCATGTGGGTCCATTTCTCAGCTGAATTGTAGCGGGAGCGGGCGTTTTGTGCGTCCATTTAGTTATTCATTTAAATGTCAATAGATCGAAAATTATTTCGTTTTTGAACCCACTTTTCGTATTTTATATTGAAATATATAAACAAATGTATAAACAGAAATATAGAAATAACAACCAGAAGATTTTTGTAAACAAAAAGTATATTTTTTGTGGATTAATTTATAATAGTATCGTGAATATGAAAAATTAAATAAATAGTAATATATGGTTTTAATTTTTTCGAATTATGTTATATATAAACATTTTTGCACTATAAAAAATGAAAGAGACAAGAACATTCGTCTTCGTTTTTCTGTATAAATCGTTATTTTTGTACCCACCAACAAACCATGTTGTTACACTAACCCGTACTAGTACGTGACCCGCGCTCCAGTATCAATCGTCAGAAAACGTACTAGTACTTGTCCCGCATACAATGTGTGAAGTTTATTTTCTCCTAAACTATCCATCCGATTCTAAAATAAATTGGTTTAAATAGGCTTCATGTCACGGAGAAAAATATTGTTGTCTTTTAAGAGTAGCCGATTCAATTTTTCCATTTATCACAAATAGGTAAGTTAACATTTTTTGTAGCATTATGATGTAGCATTATTGCTTTAACCATCTCTTTTAATTATTTCTTTTTTTAAATTATTTAAATATCGTCTGTATTATTTTCATGCATTTTATCACTAAACTTAGATAGGACGTCAATAATTTTCTTTTATAAGGCTTAAGTAGTAGATTATTTACATATATGGTCCTTTTAAACTGAATCCTCGATTATTTTTTGTTGCCATGAAAATTTTATCGCCTGTATTAACAACCAATTCTTTTTATAAAAGTCCAGAAGACTATTTTACGGACTCATAAACATCTAGCTTTTAAGTTATATATCTTTGAAAATTAAGAAGTTTGTTCGTTTGATTTTATACATAATTGGATCAAATGAATTCGACGTGATTCTACACTGTATGAGACTTTAGGGAATTATGAAGACAAACCAATTATTGGGAGTGTACCAGATAATTCTCAGCCTAAAAAAAACCATTTTTTTTACTTGCCTCACAAGGTATTTTACGATTCTGGAAAATTAAAATTTTACTGATCCCGTCATAGAACGGGCTATATGCCAGACTTAAAATAGTTTTCGGGAGATTCTGTCCTTTTCTGGCGTTTTTGGCGACTCTCTTTGTTCGTTTTATCCGCTTGGCGATCTCGAAAGCACCCAAATTGTTCTTGCATAAATGCTTTACATAAGTAATGACGCTTAACACTAGATTTACGGATGTTAATCCCATACCTATTTTTACTGAAGTGAGCCCATTGGACACACTTCAGCAAAAATAGTTATATATATATATATATATATATATATATATATATATATATATATATATATATATATATATATATTATATATATATATATGCATATATATATATATATGCATATTATACATACAATAAAGATACACACATCTGTATGCAATGTATATGTATGTTTTCCGCTAACTCATCTGACGGCGCCCCTTTTGGGGTGGAGGGGCGTGTCCGAACGTAAAACTTTTTAACGACTTGGGGGTCTGCCGCGATTTTAAATCGGCTGCCATCGCGCTCTCTCTTAAAACTAAAATGATGGAGAAGCATCCAAACTCGGGAGAAAGAGAGAGAGCGCGTTTTAAAAGCCCTTTTCCCAAAACCGGAACCTGTTATTAAGTGCAGCCACCACCCCCCCTCTTCATCTCGCAACCCTAATACACTTGTATCGCCTACGGCGTTCTTTTATCGGAGACGTGCTGCTCCGGGCCAGGAGGGGGTGGGGGTGGGGCGGAGGCCATTTTTATGGCGTTCGGACCCTCTCTGTGTGAAAAATGGTTTCGCAAAATGTGGGGAAATTTTCGGCAAACTTCATTTACTTGTTTGCTCTCGGAAGCTATACTTAAAACTTAATGCCCGAGGTGGGAGGGGCGAAGTTTTTAAAAGTGAACCCTCTTTAAAAAGGCCAACTCTCGAATAAATAGTAAGTTGTGAAAGTATACACTCACACACAGAGAAGATGAGAGTATTTAAAATCGTGTGTATGCATACAAGTCCAAAACTAAAATTACTAACACGTTATCCACAATTATTAAAATATTATAGTTTGTCCCATAAGTAAGACCCATTTTGTGTTTTTCGGATCTCTTGGTCGGACGCTATTCAATACTTAGGCGTCACTTTAGACGAAATCTTACTTGGAATCAACGTAATCAACAAATTTCGTAAAGATAAGCGAGCTCTTCACCCGCAATAGCAAGTTGAATATTCTTAACACTTCCTTCTTATGTGTTATAATGACGTATGCTGCAGTAACGGGGTCGTAAGCAACTGATTACAACATCTAAATTTTAGCTTTAGCTCAAAACATCATAATTCTCCTTCAAACTACAAGCTGTCCATAGTATTTTAGAAATAATGACATTCATTGCGGAGTTAAAATTTCTTCTCTTCCAAAATTCATACTAAATCAATTCGCTAAATTCCATTAAAATCTACTCATTTATTAACAATCGAATCAACTACGAAGATACTTATGCTCAGTGGCAATGCTCACTGAAAAATCCTCCCCATTTTGTGAGATTATTTAATTTTTTTTATCGTCGTGGTAATTTTACTCAAGCAACAGTCCTCTACATTTCGACTTGTTTGGGAGATTTAGAATCCTTTTGTATATAACCAGTATTTACTCCAGAATAAATAAAAGTGATTTCCAGTTCTATCGGGACTGTGATCCACCTTCAAGCTACTTCTTCACTCAAGAACATGGGAGGCGTCATACTATATAAAATGCATTCGGAAAACATTTCAGTTCTATTTCAGGTGGAAACAGGTGACTTTTTCCGATGAATCACGTTTTATGTTTCATCAGACATGCACGTTGGCGTATCCTGCGTGAAAAGTCTGAGAGCACACATCCTGCATCAATTGCTGGAATGTTCCAAGGTGGAGGAGGGAGCATTTCGGTCTGGGGAATGTTTTCGTGGTGTTCTCTGGATTCACTCATCGTTGCGGAAGGCACGATGGATCAACGCAAGTATGCAGCTGTCCCTGTTCACCGCTACGTGCGAATTGTTTTGCCGCAGGATGTTGGTATCTACCAGCAGGACAATGCGACGTGTTATAAAGCTCGCAGCGTGCGTGCGTGGTTCAAAGAGCACCAGGAGGAGTTTATCGCACTCCTTTGGCCAGCAAATTCCTTGAGGCCAATCGATAATCCGTGGAACCCCCTCGATCGGGTTATTCGCACCAAGGGTCCTGGCGCAGCTGGTAACGACGCTGGAGTCGATATGGCTTGTAACAGTGTGCCTACATCAAAGACTTTGCTTTGAAAAATGGACTTCGCTTATGTGGAGACAAAGGGGTTGTTTACCCCGGCACCACGATGTCTAGACTTTTGTGTCCTACAGGAGTGAAACAACAGACCAGACTGACAGCCAGAAAGAGGATCGTCGAAACCACAAGTCCTCGAAGGAAATGCCGCAACGTTGGATCTTTCGCCGACATGAAATTCCAGAGACTCCCGGGTTTGCGGCCGGTGATTGTCTAGCCCAGATCAATCCAGTTGGTTGAAGGGGAGATCATCGCCAGGTGAATCAATGATAAAATTGTGGGTGAGGCCCTCTCCCTTAGAGGGGGCCTCACCCGCAATTCACCCCTAAAAACAGACGAGATGAGATTTTTTTAAAGAAGTAGTTAGCTAACAACTACCTAATTTGGAGGTCACCTTGACCAGTCTCTCTATCGGAGAATTTTCTTAGCTATAATCCCACCTTGGGATCTTTTCTTTTGAGAGTTAGCCAACAACCAGCTAACTCGGAGGTCGCCTTGACCAGTCTTTCCATCGGAGAGTTTTTCTTAGCGAAAATCCCACCTCAGGATATCTCAGATTGTTAACGATACCCTGTGCCTTGGGTTTTCTTTTAATTCGATCTTCTCCAGGATTGAACGTGTATTCCTCCTAGGAATTCTGACTTTGTTTTTATTTTCTTCGAAGGTACCCATTGCTACTTCGAACACCCTCGTCTAATTGAGTGTGCTGTCTTCATAATTACTACCGAGAACTATTCCGCGAAGCTACCACTAATTGTTATCTTCCGTCGGTTACTAAACCATTCGGAAGGGACCTTGTGTGTACGTCTCTATTCAGGCCTACGTCTATTTTATCTCATACTTGTGAACTGCAATTATATTTTGCGTATATAGCTGCATGGTGTAAATAAATCAATTATTCAAGAAACACCTGCTTCTTCATTGTGTCACCTAAAACAAGTCTCGACGTCCTAGGAACTTAATAGACTCTCTTCCCGCCGCTCTGCGAAAGGGAGTTGTTCTAGATTTTGACAGGTGGTCACATTAATGGGACAGTGTATGTGTTTACTTGGCCAAATATTCGGGAAGACACAAACTTGGGTAGGATGATTATCTCCAGAAATGAACAGACAATCGTGTGTGTCTAATTGAAAAATTTCGGTCCAAAACCGAACAACGTTTCTAAGTTCGTGTCACCTTTTTCTACGGGTTCCGAATAATTCGGCCAAGAACATTTTTTGTTGTCATACTTTATAATCTATTATATAGTGCCCAGTCTATTTCAATTTCGTAATTGTTATAAATTTTTATTAATATCTAGGTCTTTATCTAGATTTATACATGGGCAACACAAAAACTTGAGTCTTGAGTCGGACAACAAAAATGGGGCAACATGGATTAGAATGCTAAAGAAGGGTAAGAGCCGTCAGGCTAAGGGTGTTTGGGCGGTCCAGAAGAAAAAAATAAAGAAAAGAAACATGTTGAATTGTGGAGTGACAATTCATTTAAAACAAAATTTATTAATATGGCATTACCTGACCTGGACTTTGAATTTTTGATAACTCTGCTGCTACAATTTTAAGTCTCTTTTCCATTGGCAATAGTGAGAGAAGTTTTGCTTTTTCCAAATTCGGATTCCTGGTTTTCTTATTTAACACTTTGCGTGCGGGCAACGTAATTTTACGTTTTTTGCAGTTTGTCACTGGAGTGTGTGTCACATAAAAATTCGTATTGAGTAGATTTGGGGTGGATACCCGCTCACCACCACAAATCTACTCAATACCTATAATTATATGTATGTGTGATATATGCGTGTTGCTATGCAACGATTTGCATTTTTTCTTTCCACAAGTGAGAATTGTCGAGTGACTCGTCTTGGATTGCGTTATTTCGTCTTCCATCGAATGTCTAGCTCTAGAACGTACCAGTCGTGTTTTGTCATTTCGCAGCTTGGTTTTTTATGGTTGAATACAAAATGGATAAAATGAGCCGTCGTGACAAAGAGAGCGAAGAAGAAATAGGCGCCCACAGATGATCGAACTTTCATTTTAAAAATCGTTTACTTTTGCGATTTCGTAAAAATATTGTATTTTTTTTTTGTTAAATAATCATACAGTCTATATTAAAGCGTAAAATAAAAAACGTTTCGTTCCTAAAAACAAAGTAGTTTTCGATGAACTGTGATTTTTCTGAATCACTCAACTTTCGCGTGATTCGCGAAAAAGTGCCCGCTGCACTCCTTAGTGGGCAGTTAAGAAACCCGTATGCCAAGTGTTAAAAACGAAATTTATTAGTATGGCATTCATTGACCTGGACTTTGAATATTTGGAAAAAGCAAGCCTTCTCGGCTTGCTTTTTTCAAATTCGATTTCCTGGTTTTCTTATTAAAAAAATATTTTTTATTTAAAAATAAATATTCAGAAAACATATGGTTTATCGATATATACTAAGATTATAATCGCTAATAAGTTGGACGTCATATGGGAATGAATAGAATGAATGAATGCAAAGTCGTCTCCCCCCCCCCTTATCGAGGCGACCCTCTGCAGATGACGGTGGAAACGGTTTCGGCTCAACAAGCGCAGGCTGCCGTTTTATCGGAAGAAAGCCCACCTTAATGACACCCACAGAGAGACGTTCGATTCTATCGGGTGTGGGTGTGGACGGGACCACGCCCGATCGCGCACCTTACACCCCCTCCCTCGCTACATTTTTTTCTTCTCGCTAATCCTCTGGGGCGACAGTTAGGGCAGATAGATTGTCCGCCCAAATGGCAACTCTCGGGTTCATTTGGGAGACGGTGGTAATGGAAAACGTTCGATCCACCCTCGTCGATGTTTGTTTTTTCCCCTGCGAAACAGAGCTGTTTATGTCGGGTTCGAGCCCCATGGTCCATGCTTGTAGACACTGTCACCGAACCGGGACGGACTGCTGGTTGTTGATATCTCAGAAAAGGTGCGTCAATTTTCTTTTTAGACCGAAGTCTATTTATAGAACGCGTATGTTTGCTTGTAGGTCGATTTGCCGCCGGTGACAATGTCGCGACAAAACGCACCATAATTCAATTTTTTATGGTTATATTTTTTACTCAAGTTATTTTCTAACTTACAGAGTGATTAAAGTAACCCTTTCAAAATGCTGTAAAAAAACCACTGTTCAGAATGATTTTGAACCGAATGTATTGGAAGAAAAGCGAAACAGTACGGCATAAAAAAAGTGTAGCAATTAAAAAACAATTTTTCCCATTGCAACGTATCCGGTCTCTGTTTCAGGTGACACCATGAAGAAATAGGTGTTTCTTGATTCAATGGTTCATTGACACCTTCCAGCTATATACACATTTCTATATACACAAAATACCATTTCAGTTCACAAGTATGAGATACCATAGGCTTAGGCCTGAACAGAGACGTACACATAAGGTCCCTGACGAATGGTTTAGCAACCGATAACAATTCGGTAACTTCGCGGAATAGTTCTAGGTAGTAATTATGTAGGCAGTACACTCAATTTGACAAGAGTGTTGGAAGTAGCAAATGGTATCATGGAAGAAGATAAAAACAAAGTCAGAATTTCTAGGGGGATACACGTTCAATCCTGAAGAAGATCGAATTCAAAGAAACCACCCAAGGCACAGGGTATCTTTAACAATCTCAGAAAGAGATTTATCCCAAGGTGGGATTTTCGCTAAGGAAACTCTCCGATAGATAGACTGGTCCAGGCGACCTCCGAATGAGTTGGTTGCTAGCTAATTCTCAAGGAAGTGATCCCAAGGTGGAATTATCGCAACCTATCAGGTGCGTGATGCAAATTCAACCGAACTATCAACATCTGAGATACGTCGTCGTCGCGCTATTGTCGCCGGATCGGAACAGGAGGAATTCAGACCAGCTGATTTCGGTCTTTCGAGTTCTGAAGAAAGGAGGGTCTTCAGAACCCTTCCCTCCTTAGAAGCCATGTGCGACATCCGCAAGGTAATATGTTAAGCACACAGGTATCGGCAAGTTTTTCCGATCCTAGAGGAAGCATTTATTTTCTACTGTGGTTTATCGTTATTTACACTTTACTCTTTTAAACACATTACAAAGGAAAAAAAATACTTACAACATACCTAAATATACAATAAACAAAATATTAGCGTCTATACATATTATTATAATTTTACATATGCCCTTCATGGTCTAGGTTAGGGTTTTCTGCTTATACAATCAGCATGCTTGATGTTTTTCCCCGCTCTATGAACAGTGGTGTCATTAAAGGGCTGCATTGCCTATCTCACAAGCCTATGATTGTTTCCTGCATTATTTTTTAAGAATACTAAAGGATTGTGATTCGTTTCGATTGTAAATTTTTGTCCGTCTAAGTAATGTCGCAAGGAGTCTTCGCAGTATGTATACATGCATGCATGCACGCACACAAGTGAGTATATAAATATATGTACTGATACATCCAACAGTATATGATAAATAAACAAGGTCTTTGCCTTATTTTGATCAGACGATATGATTGGTGTGGAAAGGGAGGGAGGAAGGGGTTGACCAGCAGCCGAGGTTGAGAGCCCGGCGTCGATTTTCTCGCCGATTATGTAATCGATGCATTGATCCGCCCCGGGATTAGGAGGCGCTCAATCGATGACCGCGATACGACGCCCGAAAATAATCGCTACAGGTTCAAGCGGCCCCATGCATCTGTGTATATACGTACATGGGCACATTAGTGCACATCTGATTTGTATATTCGAATATTTAAATGTACACACGTGTCCCGTCGAACATTTCGAGGGACATCACGGGAAGATTAAGCAACTGAACATCCCGGGCCACGACTTCTAGCTCCGGTTTTAATGATAACTGTACACAAACTATCGAATCGAGTGGGCATAACATGAAGTTCGGTGTAACGTTCGATCCTTTTCATAATTTATATATAACTTTACGCGATACTATGAAAAAGTTTATAAGTACCGAAAAAGTATAAATTTGATATTTTATTTTTATTTTTAATAACAGTAAGAACTAAACCAAACTGAGATTAATCAGAGAGATTTTTAAATTTCGTTAATTAAAGTTGTAAAAGTTGTATAAAAAAAAAATTGGGTTCTCAAAAATCGGGGGGAATAGTGCCCAATCGGACCGTGCTGTAATCAGGCCTTGAGAATAGGGGGTATATCATTGATCAAATATAACTTCTATTGAGTGGCATGACAGCCCAGGATGGGCCCTTACCTTCTCAGTAAGCATTTTCCAAGACATCCTTCTGTAGGCCAAATTCTTCCAGTTTTTTACTTGAAGGTCTCTTTCCAGGTAGTCTATCCATCTCAGGTTGAGTCTTCGCGGTTTTGCATCGAAAACCCTTTTTGTTACTCTGTCATTGTCCATTCGGATTCGATGGCCTTCCCACTTTATTCTTTGCAATTGGATGAAATTTATTATGTCAGGTTCATTATATAAATTATATACAGTCAAACCTGTCTATCTCAAATCTCTTGGGAGTAAATAAAAAATTCGAGATACGCAGCTTTTATGAAAATAGACTAAGAAAATTTCTTTGCACAATACAAAAGATTGAAAATTGGAAGTACTTTTAGTTTTATTTACATACCTTACAGAAAGTAATCCGTTAGGAGTTTTGGATGCAAAACTTTTTGAGACTAGACAATTTTTTGTAGTTTTGACACAGTGGCGAAACAATCCTCATCAATATTTTCTTGGGATTCGAGAAAAATTCTTAGTGTTTCAATGACTTTTTCTGCTTCTTTTGCCGTAAAAACTCTTCCTACATCGATGTTATCCTCTTTGTCATGATCCTCTTCATCATCGTAAGTTCCAAGACCGTTTTCTAAAATTTCGGAATCAGTTAATAATGTTCCGCTCGTTACCACTGATTCATCTACTTCTGTAAAATCTTTAAATGAAGTGTCAGTTTTCAGTTTCTCTCTGATAATTGTCCATTCCTTCGGGTTTTCATCAGTTTCCTCGGTTGCTCTTCGATTTCTTTTGGATGTTGTTCTCCGACTGTGCATTTTTAGTACAATTCCCACACAGTCACTGAAAAAATAACCTCCCGAGAGAGAAAACTAGAAGTGTATTTCCTGGAAATGGGAAAGTGCGGTTGTCAACGCAATAAGGCTCTAATGTTG
>CM063507.1:87759608-87767108 GCA_032207245.1 Pardosa pseudoannulata | reverse complement strand
AGACATAAACTGGAATTCAGCATCCTGTTCCTGGAACCACTCCGACACAATTATAGCCTTGTGACACGGGGCGTTGTCCTGTGGGAGAATTCCATTTCCAGCTGGAAAGACAGAGGCCATGGAAGGGTGCAACGGATTCGCAATGATATTCAGATACCCTTTAGCATTCGTGGTCTGCTCTACCACAACTACGGGTCCCAGAGACGCTCGAGAGAACGCCCCCCAAAGCATAAAACCGCTACCACCGGGCTGTGTATGACCTACTGTACATTGAGGGAGCCACTGTTCGCCTGGAAGACGGCGTATCCCGACACGACCATCGGCGTGATGAATGACAAACCGTGATTCGTCTGACCAGGCAACTCTCTCCCACTGATCCATGCACCAGTCGCGACGTTCCAGGGCCCAGCGTAGGCTCAGTTGTCTACGACGCTTGGTCAGCAAAGGGAACTTTGCTGCGTAGCCCCCTATCCGACAGTGTGCTCCGATACTATTCTACTGGGCCCTACTTTGTATTGGGTTGTCAGCCGAGCCACTGTCTGTCTCCGGTTTGGCTTCACCATGCGAGACCTTTTTCTTTGATAGTGTGTGGACGGCCAACACCATGTCGTCTACTGCATTCATCCACTTTGCATAAGTACTAACATCTGTAGATCGAACAACCCACGAGTCGTGCCGTTTCGGAAATACTTGTTCCGAGCCATTACCATCTGCTCTCTTTCAAATCGCTTAGATCCGCAGCCTTTCCCATTCCACACAGAAGTAAGTGAAAGAATGATTCTTCAGACTCTCCAGCAGCCGTTCAATACCACTTCCACCTGATCACGTGCCTTCCACGTCATCCAGGCAAAATGTAGGGGTGGTCATAATATTTTGGCTCTTGAGTGTAGAAGATGTTTTTCCTTACTTTTTTTTATATATATAGATATATTGTTTCGGTAGAATATTGTTCTTTACAGAAGTTTTTTATAGAATATTTTTTCTATAGAAAGGTTTTTCTAAAGAATTTTTTCTATAAAGATTTTTTTAATATATTGTTTTCTTTGGAGATATTTTCATTTTATAGTTTGACGTTTTCACTCCCATACCACTGGGTTGTACCACTTTGTAAAAGTGACTCTATTCCCTGAAAATTGTTCTTGCGAATGTGTTTTTTTGCATTGTGACGACTCCAAGGTTCTTGAGTGAAGAAGTCGCTTGAAGAAGGCTCACAGTCGTAACAGAATTGGAAATCACTTTTATTTTATTTTTTTCTGGAGTAAATACAGGGTATATTCAAAGGGATTCTAATTCTCCCCCAAACAAATCGAAATGTAGAAGATTGTTGCTTGCGTTAAATTACCACGACGATCACAGTCGAATAAAGATTAAATCAATCTCACCAGATGGGGAGGCTCTTCTAGGGTTCAACGCAAACCCGATCTATCCCCCGTTCGGTGACCCAGACCTTGCCGTTCCTTACGGGAGCGGACTTGACGAATCTCCCGAACATAACCACTAAGCAGCTGGATCCGGTCAAAAGTCGCGGAAGCTACCACGAGGTCGAAGCACCTCCGTAAAAAAATCTCGAAAAGCCCCGAGTCGTAAAATTCTAGGCTTTTTATTATACCTGAGGGTCAGTGACAGTCCCGCCAACCGTTTTGAGTCAGTTACGATTCCAGTTACCTGAGAACTCCAGCTAAGGTGACAGCTAGTTTTTTTAACTGAATTCTCATTTGCTGGTTGCCCCGATTCTGGAATCTCGAAGCAATTCTCAGGGCCCATTACCGCAACCGATTAGGGAGTGACGCCTATTCAACCGAACTTTCGACATCCCAGACACGGTGTCGCTATGCTATTGTCGACGGGTCGAATCAGGAGGCTCCAGATCCCCTGATTTCGTTCGTTAGTTCTGGACAAAGGGGGGAGGGTCAGCATTATACATTTTATAGGTCACCATACACATTCACATCCCATAATGAGATAAATTTCAATGCAACTTCATTCCAAATTAAACTCGATGTTCGATTTTCGGTTTAGTTCCGAAAGAATCTTTTTATTTTACGGATATTCTTATTTGTACCGAAATTTCGCACTCATAGTCCGCGGCCTATCTGTGTTTAACCCATTGTGGTGCGGGTCCATTTCGCAGCGGAATGGTACTGGGAGCGGACGTTTGGCGCATAAATTTAATTATTCAGTTAAATCTTAATAGATCGAAAATGATTTCAATTTTTAACCCACTTTTCGTATTTTATATTGAAATATATCAACAAATATATAAATAGAAATAGACAAATAACAACCATAAGATTTTTGTAAACAAAAAATATATTTTTGAATAGATAAATGTATAATAGTATCGTAAATATGAAAAATCAAATAGAAGTAGTAGTATATAGTTTTCATTTTTTCCCGTTTTGTGGTTCCGCATCGACTGATGTAAAAACTAGTTTTTATTTGTATCTATTTTTCCAGAATCTATGTAGTAGACAAGAACGTTCGGCTTCGTTTTTCTGTCTATACCGTTATTTTTGTATGCACAAAACAAACCGTGTTGTTACACTAACCCGTACTAGTATGTGACCCGCGCCGAAGCATCAATTGTCAGAAAACGTACTAGTACGTGTCAATCATACAATGTGTTAAAATGTAAATTTCTTCAGCCGCGGATTGTCTGCCGGTGCGGAATATCTTCTGGTTGTTCACTGCTCAAATCATCGAAATCGGAATAGGGGGGAAGCACGTGGCGCGAACGGCAGATGAAATGGAAACAAAAGCACGACTCACGAGACGCCAAGAAAACATCTTATCGTATCGGTAATAAACCATGAAACAAAATATACAACCCATAAAGCAGAACGAATCAGTAGTAGCCAGTAGCGCAACCTTAAATTGTGTCCTGGAGTACCACTATTTACAGCTTTGATTGACAACACCGACTGGACGGGTTCAAGTTCGAAGGTTAAGGGTGGTAGGTCATTTGACCACGGGGATCACTCGCGACAGAGTGTTTTGTTTTCAGAGTTTTGATTTGCGGTCATAATGGTCATTCATCATGTCTTTAAACCATCGTCGCAGTCTGACTGCTGATTTCAAGATGAAAGTCATTCAGAAGGTCGACGAGAAAGCAGTCAGAAATGGGCGAAAGCAAAAGGAAACATTAAAAGTATGAGATGAAAGCGATCCAATCGTCGTGTAAAAATACGATGGCCTACATTAGAAGACGATTTCCATAGCTGGGTTCTCGAACAGAGACATGTAGGTCGCTCGGTTTCTTCCGTTCAAATTCGTCTCCGAGGTTACGGCAGAAGAAATGGTTTCAAATTTTAAAAGTTGGAACTAATGGAGTCGAATTCAGACTTTTCGGCACTCTACTGTACTAACTACTGTACTGTTTTTAATCTTAAAACGATTTCATAGTCATCCTAAAATACATGTTTTTGACACAAAAAATAAGCCTGGTTTCACTTTGCTGCCGTTTTCTCTTCTTTCCATTACTCTGAGCTTAATTTGGCATTTCTGTTGAAAAAATCTAAATATGTATTTTACATGTATGTTTCATATGTATAATTATACAAACTAAAGTTATAAATTTTATGCTAGGTACTTATTTAGTCCGCGGATTATCTAATAGTGCGGACTATCGGATGATTTATGAAATTTTTTAAATAAAAAATAGAGCCCGCGGACTATACGTGTGAAATTACATTAATTTTTTATAAATGGGAGGGAGAAACCTTAATTACCCAGACCCAAGGCTGAGTGCAAAGCTGTTAGTGTACATATAATGTATGTATATGTATATATAAGTATTATAATTATGTATGTGTGTATATCTACATCTCTCTATATGTATACGTGTAGCTGCTTACGAATAGTGATAAATACAAAGGGAATCAAGAATAAAGAGTATAACGGAAAATAAAAATAAAAAAAAATCCATTCATCCCCACTTTAGGAGTGAGGGGCAAAAACAGAAAGAAAAAAGAATGCTCTCTCCGAATAGATGGACTGCCAACAGGCCCGGGCTCCTCCCAGAGCGGCGGGCGCCGGCCTCCCCCCCTCCCTGTCACGACCAGAGAAGAAGACTCTCTTCTCTCTTCCCGTCTTCGTCACTACCTCCCCTCCTCCCCGATTCTTCCTGCCATAGAATTCGCGGTGCTAAGTGCCGTTTCGGAGAAAACCGTGTTCCATTACTTTTTTTAATAGCATTGATATACAAATAGAGGCATGGTTATAGAACTGTGCCAGTATATGCATATAATATTAATAAACAGTAGCATACGTACATATAGCATACATACACACACATACATGTAATCGGTAAAATTTATTCTAAACGAATCAAAAGCGATGCAGTCATGTGGAGGAAGGCCAATTTCGGCCGATCTGAAAAACTGAGACCAGATCAAAAATCTTTTATTTTTATCTTAAAGTCGGAGAACGGACGAACAGGTCTTACACAGACAAGAGACAAATGGACATAGGATGACTTGTGACAGTTCCATCCGGAGCAAGCCGAACGATGGCCGACTGGTCAGGGTGCTGGCCTTCGGCACCAGAGTTTGTGGGTTCGAATCCCACAGGGGCATGGATGTTTGTAGCCATTCGGAATCGGCTTTAAGCTGTAGGTCCCGGTCTCATTAGCCCTCGTGTTGCAAAAAGCACTCCAAACCCAAAATCCATCCGGAGCAATGGTTGGCGACGAAACTATTAATTTTAATATATTTAGACAACAAAATAAATACACAGTCATTTTTATGTGATGCTAAAGACATTTTGAATTTCAGAATATATATATATATATATATATATATATATATATATATATATATATATATATAATGTGGGTGGGTGAAGTGTAACTGTGGGCAATATAGGACTTCATTCGAATAAGTGCGCCTCTGTGACCGGAAAGACCATTGTTTTTCACTTCCGGCCAACGAGAGACGTTCCAATTCGATCACGTGACATTAGCCCTCAGTCGTTGGTGTTTAAATGAAACAACCTCATTACACTAATATGTTCATTTGTACACAAACACGTGTGTCTGTGTCGCTACTGTTTAACGCATGAAGGCTGAGATCGATATGATTTATGTATATATGAGCATATTTGTATTTTTGTATGTATATATATATATATATATATATATATATATATATATATATATATATATATATATATATATATATATATATATACACACACACACACTCAAGAGTCAAAACATTATGAGCACCCCTACGTTTTGCAGTGAACTCGCCTGGAAGACGTGGAAGGCATCAGGCGGAAGGGGTATTGAACTTCTTCTGGAAAGTCTGAAGAAGCATTCTCTCACTCACTTCTGTGTGTGACGGGAAAGGCTGCGGATCTAAGCGATTTAGATACAGGGCAAACTGTAATGGCTCGGAACGAGTATTTCCGAAACGACACGACTCGGGGGTGGTTCGCAGTTACAGTTGTTAGTAATATGCAAAGTGGATGAAGGACGGCGAAACCAGCAGTAGACTACAGGGTGTTGGACGTCCACGCGCTATCAAAGAAAAAGGTCTCGCAGGGTGAAGCAAAACCGGAGCCAGACGGTGGCTCGGCTGACACCCAATACAGTGCAGGGCCGAGTAGAATAGTATCGGAGCACACTGTTCAACGGACACTGTTGGATATGGGGATACGAGGCAAACGTCCCACTCGTGTGCCTTTGCTGACCGAGCGTCATCGCCGACTGCACGTAAGCTGGGCCTGGGAATATCACGACTGGTCCATGGATCAGTGGGAGGGAGTCTACTGGTCAGATGAATCACTGTTTGTCACTCATCACGCCGATGACCGTCTTCCAGGCGAGCAGTTGCTCCCTCAATGGACAGTGGGTCATACACAGGTTGGTGGTGGCGGTATTATGCTTTGGGGGACGTTCTCTCGGGCGTCTCTGGGACCCTTGGTTGTGGTAAAGCAGACCAGGAATGCCACAGGGTATCTGAACATCATTGCGGACCTGTTGCACCCTTCATGGCCTCCGTTTTTCCTGCTGGAAATGGAATGTTCCAACAGGACAACGTCAGAAGGCTGAAATTGAGGTGGTTCCAGGAACAGGATGCTGAATTCCAGTTAATGGATCTCCATCCGATAGAACCCATTTGGGATGTGATGGGACAGCAGCTCCGAGTTCCAAGACCACCCCTTTACAATATCTCGGATTTGCGTCACCGTTGCTTCAACATCTGGTCATATCTGTCTCCGGCCATCTACCAAGGATCCATGCCAAGGCGGATGGAAGCTGTGTTGCTCGCCAAATGTGAGCCAGCTCGTTAATGACAGGTGCTTATAATGTTTTGACTCTTGAGTGTATAGGGGATTGGTCGAAAACGATCCTTCAACCCTTACAATGAAAACTACTCAGGAACACTTATTTTAATAAGTTGGAATGATCTTATAATACAATCATTGAAAATTGCATACAGCTCCAAAAAATAACTCGTTCATAGGAAAATGTTTGAAAAGAATTCAGAAAGTAATTCCTAATACTAAAAAGCCAAAATCGGTGATTATAAGTTTTGGATAATCATTGTTTAAAAAGTGAGTCACTTAATTGATAATTTACAAATAATTTCAAATAATTAAGATAGGACGTAATATGAGTATGATATAATAATGAATGTCATTATATGAATGGGACACACACACACATTTGTACATGCTCGATTATTATCGTTGTGAGAGACCCCGAGTGCGCTACTGGTCTCTTCGCGCATGTTATTTTCCACTTACGCGGTTTACCCGTACCTCGAATTACCTATCGAACATTACAGTGATCAAACCACCCCTCAGACCCGATAACATCGGCCGGGGGTCGTCGAGGGGAAGGAAATCGAACATTTTTGGGGAGAATTACTTCTTGCCTTCGCCGAAAAGAACCTGGGACCGCAGGATGTTTAATGACCGGTTTTTAAGAGGTTTTTATTTTTGTCTTCCATCTACTTAGGAAAGGGAGGTGGCGGAATCGTTGGAGGGGTGACGAAAAATGATTGCCAACTTCAAGGCAGAAATATTGTGTACAGGTTAAAGACATCTATATATTTCGATGAAGAAAGTTCGTTAATTTAACCTCTATTTTGTTTTGCATTCTGATTAATCTATCTTATTAAATAACGAAGTTAAAATGATTTGAGCCTATATATATATATATATATATATATATATATATACACACACACACACATATATATACACACATATATACATATATATACACACACATATATACACACACATATATATATATATACACATACACACACAGATATATATATATATATGTATGTATGTATACAACACACATATATACATATATATATATATACAGCACATATATATATGTATATATATATACACATACATATATATACACATATACATACAAATATACATATGTATACACACATATACATATATACATACATATACATACACACACATATATATATACAAATATACATATATATATGTATATATATTCAT
>CM063507.1:87747008-87754508 GCA_032207245.1 Pardosa pseudoannulata | reverse complement strand
GTGTATTTACGTAATTACGTGCTCGCACGTCACCAAGTCACTTTCCTAGCCCCGCCCCCATCTGTTCTCCCTCCCCCCTGGATGTGCAGACGTAAAAAAATTTCCCGCTCGACCGTAAAACCTTTGACGTCCAGAAGATTGTACAGAATGTTTTGATTTGGAAGAAAATATATATATATGTAATCTGTTTTATAGAGTCGAGCGATTCTGGATGAATTTTCTCTCAACAAAACTCCAAAAGGAACATTTTTTTATTCATCCTCTCTTCAAAAATAAGGAAGGAACGTTCTTTGTTCCAGGGTCAAGTGGTGGTTTTATGATTTCGAAATTGCAGAAAATAACAAATATTTTTAGCTCTCTTAAGTTTTTCATTTCGACACACAGAAAATGTAAAATAATTTTTTTTATTAAACTCTGTGGGAAAAATAAAAAAATTATTATTTCTTCGTTTGCAATGATTCTACAGAATTTTTCAGTAGCCTGTTAACTTCATAGTTCTTTAAAATTTTATTTTTGCAAATGGGATTATTATAGAACATAGTTATATGGATGAACATATTAGTTTGAATATTTATTCAAACCAAAATTCAATTTCATTCATATCGTAATTTTTAAAATATAGTTTTACAGAACCTTTTAACATTCTGTAATAATCAAATTTCATAATTTTTCATTACTATTTATTTTTGTTCTTTAAATAAAATTTTATTGTATGAATTGCATATAATCTTTAAGTAATAAAACAGGCTATTTTGATATTCTGTTAAATCTTGCTTGAAGTTAATCTTTTAAAATCTTTATATTTCTTTCTTAAGGTTGGTTGTCTAGAAATATTTCGATTTATTGATCAGTTTTCTTTATGAAAGGTTTTCTTGAAATTGTATTTCATTTATTTCTTCCCCAAATTCTGAAAAGTGTGTTTATATACCAGTTCAATAACAATATAAAAAAGGAAATTTTAAACGGTTAACTTGTGAAATATGTAAATTAATGTAAAATATTGTATGTTATTTTATATATTTAAAGTCATTTTTAAAGGAATTTTTCTTTTATTTTTCATATCATGTAAAAATGAAAAATGTTGGTTTGTCAATTTTGATTTCCACTTATTACAATATTTTCTTTCTCTTGATTCTACCTTGATTTGATTGATTTTATTATCTCGGTCTGGAAAAAAAATCAACTGAATCGAAAATAGCTATCGACGTTCGCTTCAGTCAGTCAGAATATCGAATATCGAATTCGAAAACGGGTCAAACAATTATCTCTTTGTACAGTGTAGAAAGAGAGGTTCGGTAAATGAGGTAATATTTTAGAATAAGAATTTTAAAAAAAGTCGAATGAAAATCTGAAAGCGGTGTAATTGCAGGAAAGTAGCCAATCGTTCTATGGTATGGAACTTTACAAGTTCCAAAATCCCCCCTTGCTCAACACACAGGAGGCAGAAGACTGACTGAAGCGGACGTTTAATACAAAATGTTGATATGAAAAGTAAATTCGATGTTTCTAAAAATATTTTTCATTTTAACCAATAAAAATATGCTTGGATGCAATGACTTCTTTTTGAATTGTTTTTGACTTAATATCTTTCTTTCTTTGGGAAAAGCACACCAAGAAATTTTCACAACCCAACACTTACAGAGTTCCCACGGTCCTTAAAAGTCCTTAATTTTAGCTTTCATTTTTAAGGGCCCTTAAAACTACTTAATTTTCGTCAGTCCTTAAAAACGACTCAATTTTTAAATTGGAATAAGATCAATTTCTCCGTCAACGCGATCTGCCGCTATCACATGATTTCCTATCAGTTTTCTTATTTGACAGTTTTTTTTTTCTTAGTTAATTATTTGACAAATAAATAATCTTTTACATACTGAAAATGTTTAAAGTAAAAGTCAGCTTTCCTTTCCTATTAGGTAACAATCATGCAGATTTTAATTAAACGAAGCATGGAGGATGGGGGTTTCTAAATATTTCAGTTACTTATGGAAGTTTAATATTCTTTGGATTGGATGTAATAAGAAAGTCTAAAACTTTTCTTCCTTTCCAGGCAGTGTCGACTAAAATCAGCTTGTATATATATATATATGTATATATATATATATATATATATATATATATATATATATATATATATATATATATAATTTTTAAACTCTCAGAAAGTTCTGTTTATAATATTGCATTTTATTCACAATTTATTTTTAGTTTGATCACTCAGAAAACTTTAGATATACATATTTTAAAATTAGTTTTTGCCAAATAGATTTATCTTATTAATTTTTAGTTATTTTTAATAACTTAGTTCTGAAATATTGTAGGGCATTTATGGAACATGCCTTGGCTGGTTCATAATCATTAAAATAGGTTCCTCAGGAAATAGGGTTTATGTCGTTATGTCGTGCATTTCAAGTAGGTCCTTATAAAAAGTTACTTTGGTCCTTAGAAAGTCCTTAAAAAGTCCTTAATTTTTGTTTTGGAAAAAGAGTGGGAACCCTGACTTATTAACAGCATTCATTTTTTCCCCTCCCAAATGGACTTAGCTGAGAACAGGTAAAACAAAAAGATACCACAAAGTATACGAAGATATTTCGACAGTTTGATACCATATTAATGACATGCATTTTGTTCACAAATACACCTAGCCGAGAAGAAAGGTTAAAAGATACGACAAAGCACACGAACATACGAGGTGCATCCAGAAAGTAAGTTTCCCTATTTAAAAGATAAACAAAGAACTCGCACTTTCAGGGACATATTTATTGGCAACAAGTACAGCCATGTTTCAGCTATTTTTCAACATAGCCACCACCAGAATGGAGACGCTTGTCGCATGGTGGGATCCACTTTTGTATCCCTCTGTCGTAGAACTCTGCCGCCCGTAAACAGAACCAGCCTTTCTGGCCCAGAACACCGTGCACACCCCTTTCTGTAGCGAAAGCGTCTGCTTCAATTGGGTCCTGACCACTATGATGCCACTATGATGCGACTTTCACCGACAATTTTTACGTAGGAGTGCAACAAAAATTTTGGCTGACCCAGTATGTCTATGCGTAAGCAAATACATACATGTATCTATGTACACATATCTATGTAATCCATTTTTTATAAAACTCCTTGACAAGAAGAAAGCTCAACAGCTAGCAGTCATAAAAATGCAGTCGGGCCGACATTGAAGAGAACGGCACCAGTCTCATTGAAACTTTATTCCAAAGCGGCTACAACGGACATCTATTCTACTTACTGAACGACAGATAAAGAAAAGCCCACAGAGATCCCTCTGATCGAACAGAGGTGCACGCAAGAGCGAAGACAGAAAGAATTTTCCCGAGGTATAAAAAAACCTTAATAACCGAATTAAATGCAATATTAGCAAAACGTGAAACCATTTTCTGCCGACAGCTGGGAAACGTGCTGAATAGATAGATAGTTTACATTTTTAGGATACTATGCTTTGGGAAGAATGTTAAGTGGCAAACACTCCTTTGATTAAACCATTTAGAGGCTGGAAAAAAGATTGAAAGGAGTCAGAATGGGAGAGAAGAGGTTTTTAAGGAAATATTAAAGTTAAATATTTTTGATATATTACGCACACACACACACACACACATATATATATATATATATACATACATATATATACATACATATATACACGAGAGAACATATCAACGTTAGAAACTAAATTTCTGTCAATTATTATTAAACAGTAGCATATAGCCCGTCATGTGACGGGGTGAATAGAATTTTTCATTTTCCAGAATTGCAAAGTACCCTATGAGGCAGATAAAAAAAAATGGTTCGTGTTTTGGATGAGAATGATCTGGAACACTCCCAATAATTTATCTTCATACTCCTCTAAAGTCTCCCGATACTGTGAATGCAGTTTAGAGTCACGTATTCATTTAGTCAAACCGTGTGGTTATGAATAAAAAAACAAACACACACACGAACGAACTTTTCAGTTTTCAAAGATATATAACTTAAACGCTAGATATTTATTAGGCTTTGAAATAGACTCCTAGACTTTTATGAAAATAATTTGTTGTTAATACCAGTGATAACGTTTTCATTGCAACAAAAAATAATCAATGATTCAATTTAAAATTATTACATATGTACCTGATCTATTATATAAGTTAAAATAAAAAATATAATTGTTGAAGTAATCTTTGTTCAGTGATAAAACCGACGAAAATAATGCAGACGATATTTAAATAATTTAAAATAAGAAATGTTTGAATGATATGGTGAAAGAAATGACGTCATGATGCTAGAAAAAAAATGTTATTTTTACCTATTTATTATGTGATAAACTTAATAGCCTTCTCTTAACCAGGGAAAATAGGGTTTGAAGTAAGGGCATTAAACGCTCGAAAAGGGGAGGGGGATTTCGAAAGTTGCTTTGAATTTTGCTAACCCTAACTCGTCAAGAATCCAATATGGATGCCTGTATCCAATCCATTCCATTTCCAACCGCTTCATAAATTCGAGGACAGATGGACAGATAACTTAAGATATTATTATATAGGAACTTTCGAGGTTCTTAAGTTCTATAATCGCACAACGTGCGAGAGATTGTGCGAGAGAGGCTTATATATTACTTCGATCTATAATATATGAGTTTTGTAATGTCACATACAAAAATAAAATAAATAAAAAAAATAAATGTTACTAATTGCCACTTATGATCTCATGTACATAAGGATACCTCAGCAAGTGCCATAAATGTTATTAAAGGTCATGTGTGATACTACAACGTGAATTTATGCATAATATATGTATGCATAACATTACATATATTTCTGGAGCGCAGTGGCGTTGGGGTAGCGCTTCTTGCTCCCACGACACAGGTCCGAGGTTCGATTCCCGGACTGGGCAAGGTTGTCTCATACTTTCGTCCCTTCAGTGGGTAGACAAACGGAGGAGCAAGCATGCTTGAGAACTAAACACTATGGGTTCCGCGTAAGGTTGACCACCTAACCGGAACATATGCTTCGCACACCAGGGCCCTTGGTCGTGGAAACGGAGATTGGCATCGTAGGCCCTCTAGAGGCTGTTGTGCCGAGGAGTTTAGTTTCTACATACATTTCTTGGAGAAGTTGTAAAAAGAAATCAAAATATATACAAGACCATGCTCAGTTTTGCATAATATACTTTAGTAAATATTGAAAATATTTTAGAGCAAAATCAATAAAATTACAAAATTTGGTAGAAATTTAAAAGTTGAAATTAATATTTAAAAATTAAATTTTAATCGACTACGCAATTTTTAAATTTTTATATTTGGAAATGGGCTTTTATTTAATAGTTAAAATCGTTAAAATAGAAAAATAAAAAAATCGTTAAAATAGATATTTTAACGATTTTTTAACGACGAAATTTGGATAGAATAAACTCCAAAATTTTGGAGAAAGAGGACGGGGACGAGCTCTTTTTTGACTATGATCCTGCATGAGTATAAGTATACACATTCATACATGATAAAATACGTCTGTAGTAATGCATGTATATTAGGGTTAGGAAAAAAAATCATGTTAAAAAAATCAGATTTATTTGATTTAAATCTGTTTTTTTTATTTAAATCGGATTTCTTTGATTTTTTTCTGAATACTCATTTTAATTGTTGTTTTTACGTTTTTTGGCAATATACATAGAATAGTTTGTTATAAGAAGTAACATCTTATCTATCGAGTATATTCTACCCACTGATTACCTAAAATTAAATGCATAAATTTTAATCTAAATACATTCCATTATTTTGGAATAGGATAGTGCAAACTCAATAAGATGTCAGTTCAAAGAACATAATGCAAAATATTCATTTAAAAAAACAAATCCCAATTATTTCAATATTTTTTTAAACAACGAATGATGGATTTAATGGTTTCAATAAAAACCCTCGCTTCGATGCTTTATCCGCTCTTAATTTGTTACGAAGGCTAGAACGAACAATACCAATAGAAGGAAACTGTCTTTCCATTCCGGCAGACGAAGCCGCGGCTGCCGTTATTGTGTAGACAAACTGGATTTCCAGTTCTGTCATACTCTCTTTACCTCCCATTACATAAAATGAATTTCACTAGTCATAACTAGTCATTGTACCTACCCCTACTCCATACTTTCTGATGAACAACCCCTCCATTCTTGGAAAGCACATGCTATCTATTGACACTTATTGACTTATTGATGTTTCTGTGCTGACGGATTCCCAATTCTCCTGTTTATGGAATAGAGGTTTTAAAAGAAGAATGGAAAAAAAATGATTTAAATCAATGATTTTTTCAAAAAAATCAACTGATTTAAATCAGTAGATTTAAACATGCCAACCCTGATACTGACCATTACTGACCGACCTGAAAAATTCTGACCACTACTGACTTATCAGAAAATCTCTATAAAACCCCTAAATTCTTGGAAAGTACCTGCTATCTATTGACACTTATATACTTATTGGTATTACTGTGCTGACGGATTCCCAATTCTCCTGTCTTTGGAATAGAGGTTTTAAAAGAAGAATGGAAAAAAAATGATTTAAATCAATGATTTTTTCAAAAAAATCAACTGATTTAAATCAGTAGATTTAAACATGCCAACCCTGATACTGACCATTACTGACCGACCTGAAAAATTCTGACCACTACTGACTTATCAGAAAATCTCTATAAAACCCCTAAATTCTTGGAAAGTACCTGCTATCTATTGACACTTATATACTTATTGGTATTACTGTGCTGACGGATTCCCAATTCTCCTGTCTTTGGAATAGAGGTTTTAAAAGAAGTGGGAAAAAAATGATTTAAATCAATGATTTAAAAAAAATCAACTGATTTAAATCATGCCAACCCTGATGTATACATAAACAAATATCTATATTTTCAGATGCGCATCTATACGTATAATGTATATATATATAATGTGTATATATATGTACATATTTATAGTTGTATATACACGTACCTCCTCACATCGATGTGATCTATGCGATTTTAGCACCGTCCGGTCACGATTCTGCACTCCCGCGGAATCGAAAATAAAAAAAAAGGGAGAACCTGTTTTTGGAATGTTCGAACAAAAATGTTCGCCGTTTTGGCCGCGGCACCCTGTTATTAAAAATGATCTACAACCGTCGCCTATCTCCCGGCCGCATAACAAATTAATCATCGCGTTCGAAAAGGGAAAGAAAGAAAATATGTATCGAAGATCGAGAGAGGCCCCGCACAACCAGCAGCGGATATCGTGGGTGATAGCGAAAGGCCACGCCAGGGGGCGGGACGGTCGCATCAGGTGTTTGCCTTACGCGCACAATTTCCACGACCGGTTCTTTTTGCGGGATGTCACTTTGTATACATTTAGGTCAACTTAATATAAACAGAATATACACTATACATACATATATATATATTTATTTGTGTGTATAAGTATATGTATATATTATATATACATATATATTAATATAAATATGCATATATTATGATAAATGATTATATAAAGTAAAGAAAA
>CM063507.1:87729508-87739508 GCA_032207245.1 Pardosa pseudoannulata | reverse complement strand
ATAATTAGTCATTTATAAACTATCGTTCAATAGCAATAAATGAATTGTTTCATCTTTTAAAGCGAACTTTTTTTTCGAAAATTTGCCTTTCTTTGAGTCGTGCCACGAAAGTAATGTTAATTCGACAAACTCCCGTCATCAGTACTACGTAGGATTCACAAGGGATCGTAGCGCTTCTACCAACCAAGTATTTCAGTTTAAAACACTAAATGAAAACTGTTTCGAATCGAAAATGCGTCGTTCGAAGTCGGTGTATGTAGCGAAAGAAGTGCTCTAGAAATAGAATAGAGGTATTGTGAAGACCCCCCGCCTTTGTTCAGAACACTAACGACCGAAATCAGCTGATCTGAATCCGTCTTGTTTGGACCCGACTACAATAGCGCGGTGACACCGTGCATGGAAGGGTGACAGTTCGGTTGAATAGGCGCAACGCCCCTGGTAGGTCGAGGTAATGATCCTAGAGGATTGTCTCAAGAATTCCGAACTCCCGGGGACAGTTAGCGAATGAGAATAAGACTTAAAAACTAGCTGTAACCTTAGCTGGAGTTTTCAGGTAACTGGAATCGTAACTGACCCCAAAACAGTTGGCGGGACCGTCACTGACCCCCAGGTATAAAAAGCCTAGAATTATTTCGACTCGGGGCTTTTCGAGATTTTTTTTACGGGGGTGTTTTGTTCTCGTGGAGGCTTCCGCGACTTTTGAACGAAGGCAGCTGTTTAGTGATTACGTTCGAGAGACTCGTAAAGCCCACTCCTAGGGTGTCGGCCACCGAACGGGGGATAGGTTGGGTTCGCGTTGCACCCTTCCCATCGTGTGAGAATATTTAACTCTATTTTACGACTGTGATCGTCTTGGATATGTTATCCAAGCAACCATCCTTTACATTTCTACTTGTTTTGGAAGAGTAGAATTCATTTGTATATAACCAGTATTTACTCCAGAAAATAGAAGTGATTTCCAATTCTGTTGTGTCTGTGATCCTTCTTCACTCCAGAACATCGAAGGCGTCAGAGTACAGCAAATCTTCTATTGAGTCATGTTTTTACCTTTGAATTACCTCCATTAATTACTTGTCTATGCAAGGAAGCACCTGAGTGATTAAAAATATATTTTTTTAAAACAGAAATTTACATTTGTTAATTAGATATCTCTGTGTAAATTAATTTTTAAAAGTATTATAACGAGTGATATTATGCGATGCATGAAAATATTCGTAGGCATTGATAAAACTAGAATTATTTTTCAAGGAGAGTCGAAAGTTTTAATCCAAAGTACAGTAAACTTTCAGTCTTATAAAAAAATATTCATTGCACATACGAAGTACAAACATACATACACACATGCATAGTTTTGCATACATGTATAAGTACGTAGCAACTCCGTAAGCCATTTCATTATATCTTTAAAAATATATCTGCAACTTCAGTGCCTTTTTTATTCAACGCTGTAGGTTTGGACCAGGTTTAAATAGGCCTGGCATACATTGGAGCTCATTGAGCTGACGCTCCACCCTATACCAGACGAATTAAACTAGAGTAGTTTTATGAATATCTAGCAAGTGTGGCCGTGCTTTGCTAAGGTCAACTTAATGTATTGCTTTTAAACAAAGATTTTATTTTTTGCATAACCCTCTGAATTCGTCGCAGTGCAGTTCGAGTCATTGGCATATTTATACATTTCTATTATAAGCGTATTATACCAATATTCGGTTTTTATGCTATTGTATCACTACTGTACGATGATTAGCAATGTTAATATACCTTGCCATATTACGTGGTAGAATAGGAAGCAGGGGTTTTAACAGCAACAGTGCTCATTTTGGGGGTATTAAAAAATGTTGTCCAAAATTAAGGACATTTGTGAGAAACCACATAGTTTTGTATAGAACAGAAACGCACATTCATATCGACAACCCTATGAATGTAAAGATAACTATATACAATGATAGGTTTTTATTTGCCCGTGAGAGTCGCCGAAATTTGTACTTTTTGTGGTTAGAATATGGTTGATAAACATTTCATTGTAACGTAAAAATGAACCAAGCATTAAATTAAGTTTTCATATAATACAATGCTGTAATTTGCGTCCCATAGAAATGAAAGTGAATGCCTTTATATCTCAATTTCCAGGTCAAATTGAATTAACGATGTTTAAATAATATAAAACAAGAAATGAATAAATGAGATGTTTAAAGAAATGACGTCATAAGGATAAAAAATATAGTTTTCACCTATTTATTATATGATAAATTGAAAATTTTAATCTCCTGCTTTTAACCGAAGAAAACGGCTCTTAAAACAATGACATGGGATGATTAGAATGACGTCACTTTGCTAGAAATTGTTGCTTCTTTCACTTAGTTATATGATAAATTGAAAAGTGAGTCGTTTGCGTTTAACCGGGGAAAATAATACTTGGAATGATGACATGAAACGCTCGAAAAGGGGGGAAGGAATGGATTCCGAACGTTAAAATTTTCAAAAATGTTATTAGGGATGTACCTAATAATTTCCCAAATTTTCACGGCGATTGGATGAATGGTTTTTGAATCTATCGAGTACAGACAGACAGACACAAATTCATTTTTATATATAATATCTATTCATTTTTATATATAGGCTAGAAAAGTCTTATGAATAACTTAATAAATAAATAAAAATGTATTGAGAACATATTTACGACCTATTCTTTTTGTTTTTTACAAGATGACTTTGTAGGACTACAGAATTCGACCACGGAATTGTATAATGATTAATTTATAAACTACCGTTTTAGAGCAGATCGTTCAAACCATCAGCATTTACAATCGTGTACCTAAAGTGACGCTCCATTGGCCAACCCCTCCTGTAAATACATCTTTGTATATCGAGTATATTGTTTTTGTCTTAAAATTTTGTTCTCGGAATGTGAACAATGCATGAGTAAATACTTAATGTATTCTCTTAATATACTTTTTTTACAACCTTGAGCAGAACTGAACCTTCGGAACCAAGTCTGGAGGATATAAACTAGATTGCGATGTCTCCGGTATGCAGATGCGGGGTGGGCCCGAAAGACAATATCCCCGGAACTCTCTCCTCTCCTGATTCCGGTCGGGGGTGTGAGTTGCTTCACTGTTCCTCCAAAACGCGTTCGATCCACCCTTCCCTCCTCCCCTCCACCCACCTTCTCCAAATACTCCCAATTTCGGCGTTGTTTCAACGCAATTGTAAAAGCGGGTTTCAAAATGACTCTCTCCCCCCTCCCTCTTTCCCTCCTCTTCCCCCCTTTCGCGAATAGTGCGTGTGTGTGTGTGTAATCTGAGGCGCGGGGCCCGGCCCTTTGATCTGCACCGCCCTCCCCCCCCTAATTCAATAGGTCCGGCGCGCCACACGGCGGCATTATTAGAATTTTAATACCTTAGTGAGCTTTCCGGCCCGCTACCTACCCCCATCTCACTTTTTTTTTCTTTTCGTTCTATTCGCAGAACTCCGTTCGAAAGGCCCCCTTCCTCCGGATTTTATAAAATAAAATTTTGGAATCCGGGGTGGGTGGCGGTCTGCGGAAAGGGGGAGGAATCGTCTGCCGCTCGCTTTACAATGCTGGTTATTGCGTTTTCGCGCTTTTACAAGTCGACACCTTTCTCCCCCTCGGTTCCAGATTAACATATAATGAAGTGGGAACTGTTTCAACCCCGCAGAGGGGGTCAGCTCGCCAGTTTGCGGATTGTTCGAAAGGCTGCACTGGGGAGGTTTAAGGACACAGAACACATACAGGCACTGTTTTCATGGAAAGAAAAAGTGTGCTGCAACGCTCATCGTGTTGTTCACACACACACACATATCCATCCATCTATTCATACATACATGTATATATATATATATATATATATATATTGTATATGATATATATATATATATATATATATATATATATATATATATATATATATATATATATATATATATATATATATATATATATATATATATATATATATATATATATATATATATATATATATATATATATATATATATATATATATATATATATATATATATATATATATATATATATATATATATATATATATATATAATGTGTGTGTGTATACAGTGAATCAAAAAAAGATTGGACAGTAAGAAGGAACCATTTTGTAGTGTACTATTTTAAAAGCGTGTTATACTTTTAAAATGAAACATTTCTTTTTTAAATGGTAATTTCTTCCAAGATTGAGATGACTGGTTTGAATTTCGATAAAACACTGCATTTAATTTTAAAATAATTTAAAGATGAAATTTTGAGATATCTACAGCCAAAAAAAAAAACAATTTTTTTCACACGATACATTGTTTTATCATAAATTTAAGTCAAAGCTTTGATATTGAACTGTTTAAATTTCTTTTTCTTGTTTTAAATTTTGGGAATTTAGTGTGACGTAGTGGAGTAAGGGTAGGCGAGGCCGTCAATGATACAGGCTGAACATCTATTTAATCTGGATTCAATATTTTATTCATGGGAATAATTATGTACAGCTATATATAGGTTTCAGTAAATTCCAATTCTTCTGCGATCTCGTGCTGAGATAAACGTTAACACAAATACAACACGTGGGTACAGTGAAGGTGGTAACACTGGACACAGTTCGGTAAGGGTGTAGGACACTATAATCAACCGGCATCAGGATCCGAACAGTTGACTTGTACCCTGAGGTTCGAAACGGTCAGAGTGCGTATCTCGCTGGAGTTCGTTGAGAATCCAGGGATGCAGGACGATTCAAATTGAGAGTAAGTGTCACTCTCGGCGACCTACTTCTAAGCACGAAGTAGAAAAAATATTAAAAATAACGGGAATGAGATCCTAAAGTCGAAAGTCGACTTCTTAGCAAAAAGCAGAGACGCTGGCGGTCTCTAAAGAAAAGCAAGCTCTGGCAATTCGGAGAGACGAGTGGACTCTTCTCGAGCTCCACAAAAACAAATTCATCCAAACCAACTCATAAAAAAGACCCCTTCTTGGGTCAGCCAATCTTCTTTTATAGGGGTCCTGGTTGCCCCTGGCGTGATTCTTCCGGAACCTTCCAGAACCAGGGTGACGCAATTTTGAGGTCATCCGACAGCCTGGATCAGCCGATTCGTTTCCAGATGTGGCCGAAAGGTCGTCTTTAAGTCAACCGACCAAACAACTTAAATTCATTTGCGGAACCGGTAACTGGACCCATATGTGCACTACAGCGTCGCTCGATTTATAATTATTATCTGAGTCTTTTGATGGCAGTAGACATCATAAAGGCGTAAACACACTGGCTCCGGCGTACTGACAGTTCTTCATTTACCTCCTCTTAAGCGACTGCCTCGGCTATGTGTCGGAAGCTAGTACATAAACGGCTTTATCCGGACCATGCGTGTCTACTGACCTCAGATCATAATGATCCGCTGCGAGAGGTCACCTTCCGTTCTTTTTTCGCTCGAATCATGTAACGGATCGTTACAACAGAGACAAATCAAGCTTCTATAGATGCGAAAAACTTGATTGTGAAGCTATGTAAAGAAAAGAGATATTGCAGAAATTGGGAAAAAGCCTCATTCAACAGTGCATTACGTAATTAATAACTGTATAAGGTAAGGATTTTTCCACAGATCAAATGGAAATCGTCGGACCATAAAGATTTCTTCTCCTCAGTTAGAGAGGCGGATACTGAGATTTGTTGAAGAGAAACCTACAATTTCTGCAGTAAAAATAGTAAGAGTGTTAAAGGAGTCATCTGTTGGCAATGTGCATCCACAGACGGTAAAAAATTTTTCTACATTTTACGGAATATAGACCACACAAGAATATGTACCACAAGAGAAACCGTACTTATCTGCCAGAAATGTGGAAAAAAAAACCGTCTTGAATATGCTAAATACTATATTAAGAAGTCCCAAGATTTTTGGAAGTTTGTTATTTTTACTGGTGAGTCAAAATTTATTTAGTTTGGATCCGATGGCCTTCGATTTGTATGCAGAAAGGAAGGTAAAGCACTTAAATCAGCAAATATAAAAGTAACTGTTAAACATGGCAGTGGTAGCGTTATGATATGGGGTGCAATGACAGCTAGCGGTGTTGGAAATTTAGTGTTTATGGACGGTATCATGGGCAAAAGGGTATAAATATTCTAAACCAAAATTTACCAGACATAGCTGTAAAATTGAATTTAAAACTTCGCTTGAGGGCAACGTATTTTTACGTTTTTTGCAGTCTGTCACTGGAGCGCGGGTCCCGTAAAAATACGTATTGAGCAGATTGATGGTGGATACCATCACAAATCTATTCAATACGTATCATTATATGTATGTGTGACATTATAGGCGTGTTGTTTGCATTTTTTTTCTTTCCACAAGTTAGGATTGTCAAGAGTGTTTTTTGTTGCGTTATTTCGTCTTCTATCGAATTCCTAGCTCCAGAACGTACAAGTCGTCTTTTGTCATTTTGAAGCTTGGTTTTTTATTGGATGTGGATGCATGTGTAGATTTATGTGTGTTGTATATATATATATATATATATATATATATATATATGTTATATATATATATATATATATATATATATATATAGTATATATATATATATATATATATAGTTATATATATATATATATATATATATATATATATATATATATATATATATATATATATATATATATATTTGTGTGTGTATGCATGTAGTTGTGCGTATAAATATACACAATAAAAGAAATTGAAGTAGCTGCAGAGCGATTACTTTATAGTTATTTCTTTAAATTCAGTTAAAAAATGGCTCTTTTATTAAACTTTTGAAAAGTTTTAATTTTAGTGAATAAAAATAGATATTAATATTTCAACTGGAAAGGATTAATGTAACAAAATTTTAAAATAGTCCTCGAAAGACTCGAAAAAGTTTTGAAATTCTCTCATAACCTTAAAAACAAGTTACCGTCCAAAATTGTTTTTTCGACGTTTTCGAATGTTTTCGCTAACTCGAACTTCCGATAATTAAAACATCTTTTTCAGATGTCTACTACTTCAGAGAACGGACTGAACTGTAAAATACTTTTCGGTGTATTTTTTATTCTACTCAGAACAAAACTCGGATTCTATTGTTAAACAAAAGTTCTTTCAACCGAATTGCCGGCCGGGCGTTCGAAATTGGAAGCCTCCCACGGCAAACTCGAAGCCGATTGTAAAGTCCACCCCCTCCGAATTCCGAGTCGGGTCCACCTTATTAAATTTCCTACCCTCTGAAAATCCCTTTTTTATTGGGGGCATTAAATGGGGGAGAACATTTTCTAATACTTTTATTTACCAGCATCATGGGGTGTTGGAAGGTTTTTCTTTTTTATCTGGTTGTTAACTTTATGTGTTTGAGGGTTATCTTCGAATCTTTTTTTTTTTCTGAAAAAGAATCAAAAGTTCGAAATAAGATCGGTTTTTGTAAAAACAAACTTCTTTCCCCGGTTTTCCGACCAGGTAGGATTCTTGTGTCTAATGACAAAGTAAAAATTTTGGAAACTTCAGGAACTGTATTTCGAATGAAGTTTGGTTTCACGACACGCCTTTCGCCCTTACCTCAAGCATAAAGTTTCCTAACCTGATCGCATATTTCTGACTCTCCGAAGGAATTATTTTTCTGTTTTTTGTTGTAATGGGGGAATAATAAGGTTCATAGTTCGAACATTCATCTTCTAGTGGGAATTAAGTTTCGGACAATCTCTAATATAACATAATTTGTATATGTGTGTCTGTTTGTCTTTCGGTTCATTATACATTCGGAAATGGCTAGACAGATTATGATGAGATTTTGCATGGTGATACCGGTTAACCGTTAAATGTATACACAAGTACATACGAGGATTACTCTGAAATTTTTGAGATACGCGCAGGAGAATTTACAAAGTAAAAATAACTGTATAATTTTAAAATACAAGGTATTTTAGCACAGAAGACGATTTTATACTGACTGACTTCAACTTGTTTAGTTTAGAATAAATCTTAAACAGAAGAGAAAATCTAGTTGATGCGTGAACATTTTCGCGCTATGATTTTCTACGATTTTAAAGCAGGATTCAGTCGAGAAGAATGTTTTCAACAGTTGCAGTTGGCATTGGGTGACGAATCTCCAGATCGTGCTACTGTATTCAGATGGTTTAAAGAATTGAGCAGAGGTCGCCATTTTCTTCAAGATGAAGAACACGCGGGAAGGCCGCCGTCGGCAGTCATCCCGGACAATGTGTCTTCCATACGAAAAATGTTAACGGATGATAATCGATGTACCTATGCAATGATACAGAAGGAACTTAACGTTGAATCCGCAGGCCATACACGAAATTACTAATGAAGAATTACACATGAAAAAAGTAGTTTGCCGTCGGGTTCCCCATAATATAACTGATCACCCAAAAGGGAAGCGTGTCCGAATCAGTAAAGAAACTCTTAAATTGTTCAATGAGCGTGGCCACTGCATCGTTTCTAAAATAGTAACAGATGATGAAATGTACATAACGTTTTTTTGACGTTCCGACACGTCAAGAAAGCAAAGTAAGGGTCTTTGAAGAGGATCCGACGCCGACAACGGTGAAAAGACAACGCGCACTGATAAAAGTGATGTATGCCGTTTTCTTCAGAAGTACGAGACAGGTCAAAACCAAATATAGAAGACAATAACAGCGAACTGATACACCACTCAATATCTTCCACACATTCTACAAGAAGTGAACATTGGGGGACTAACGCTTCACCATTAGAATGCATCTTCTCATAAGGCCAGATGAACAGTTGAGTTTCTTAAACAAAAACAAATGAAAGTGGTAGAACATCCGCCGTATTTACCTGATCTAGCTACGTGCGACTCTTGGATATTATTTAATTTACATAAAAACTTACGGGGACGTCGTTTTCATTCAGAAGATATTGATGTGGCTATAAATGCATTATTTTCATCTATTCCAAGATATAAATGGCTTGAGGCTTTTAATCTGGGGAAAATTAGTCTACAAATTTGCATTGATGTTGGTGGAGACTACTTTGAACACACTTAAATTTTTGTAAGTATAACTTTAAAAATCTAGTTGTATCTCCAAAATTTCAGAGTGACCCTCGTGTACATAGAATAATCGGACACCAACAGAAATCCCAGAATTTTCGATCCACCCGAGTGTTAACGACTTGAACTCGATGACCTCCGAAAAAATAAAAACGAAGTCCGCGGCGAAGTGACCCGAGCTGGAAAGGGGGCCAAAGCGAATAAGAAAATGAGTTTGACCGTTGCCCGAACAGCTGGGAAAAGGGAGAGGGCAACACGTTCCAATCGAAGGTGTTCCGAATGATGACTTCATCACTCCCCCGCCGGACTCGTGACCAGAAAAAAAATATATAAAGGGTTCAAAAGTCGTTCGCAAACACCCCCTTCGAACGTTTCGGGTTTCGAATGGTCCGATCGCGGCGTGATGAATGAGAGAAATGTCAATGAAACATTAAGCGACTGGGAATTGCTTAGAGATTATTTTAATGGTTGTTGATCGGTCAATAACTGTAACCGAGACCTCAAGGGAGGAGCTACCAGACAGATCGAATGTTGATCCAATACCACGCATGGTTCTGACAACAGAAGAATGGTCGTGTGTGTGGTGCACGGAAATTATGTAACATATACTATCATATCGAAATCCTATCTATCATATCGGAAGTACGCTTTTGGACTCAAGAATGTTAGTTATAACATTCATAGAATTGGTTGGTGAAATAAGTTTTTATTCTAAGTTAAATATTACCTTTCATTTGATGTAAAGTTATCTACTTAGCCATTTTTTTTCTGGAAATTCTAGAAACGGGATTTACTTTTGAAATCGGATCAGTCGCTGCAATTCCTGTGTCGTCTTAAACGGTACGATCATCCAATAACAGACAGTAAGATGGAATAATCCTTTCCAAAAGTGGGGAGGTCCTAGGTTCCTATGTCTAGGTGACACATGGAAAGTCAACTCCCATTGCGTCAAATTTT
>CM063507.1:87699408-87711908 GCA_032207245.1 Pardosa pseudoannulata | reverse complement strand
TTTCATAGTGTCATACTAAAATACATCTTTTTGCACGTATAGTCCGCAGATTATCTAATAGTGCAGGCTATCTGACGATTTACGAAATTTTTTAAATAAAAAATCGCAAACCTGCGGACTATACGTGCTAAATTACGGTATATATAAGCACGTCCACATCAATACGAATACTTCCATTATCATATATTTGTAACATATCAAAATTACTACACCTGAAATAGCTATTAAAAATTCTCCTTTTCAAATTCTCATTAATTGAAACCTCATTTCCCAACCACAAAATCTCCCAGAATGAAAGCCAGATTAAATGCTCAATTTCTGCTACATTTTCGAAGCTCATTTCTGAATGTTAACGTTGATTAACCCTTTGACAGTTTCATTTTTCTCCAGAATTCGGTCAAAAAATGTCACATTTTTTTATTGGACTTTTTTGTTTATTTTACATTTTTAAGTAAAGATATGTTATTCAAATTAACATTTCTAATATTTTTTAGCCTTTATTACAACTTTTCTTCTTTCTATGAAAGCATCATCGAACTGAAGTTTACCTTTAGTCTCATCTATATCCAAGATAATTTTTGGAATTCCAGCAAAAGCAAATCTAGGAAGCGGATCCGAAGGATTATCGCAATTAATTTAAAAAAAAAATGGTCTTGCTTGACCGATTCCATCTGTATTACTATCAGAGTCACCACTATCCAGGTCATCTAGTCAACTTTCGCTACTATCATTTACAGATAATTCAGTTTCTGATTCCGAGTCAAAGTTCGAATTGCAAGAAATGAGCTCCATACGCTCTGAATTATCCATTATTTCAAAGTAAAAATATATTATTCAACTCTTACATCCATAAAATTATCAGGCGGTAAATAAAATATAACCAAAAAGTTATACACTGACAGATAACAATTCGTCTTCTGATACAAAACATGCTACAAAACCCGCGCTTTTGAACCCATCAGAGTAGAAAATACAATAAACTGCAAACTATCCTTTACTGGACAATACGTATCTATACGAATAATTTGTTACTAAAATGGAAAAAATACGGCCGAAACAGTGCAAGCGAAATAGAAATCAGATTGCCTGTACACCGTACGGGCAAATCAATAAAGGCCCGTAAGCTGTGCCCGTACTGCGTACGGGCAAAACAGTGAAGGGGTAAGCTGTTGGTGTCATTTGAAAAAAAAAAAAAAAATCCTCGCGAACCCTCGGTGTTGTGCGAAATACGTAATTCAACTATGCAATTAACAATGACAGGAATGACTTGCAATGAAAACCACATAAATACAATTAGGTTATAAAATTTTTGCAATGCATTTGTTGAAAAAACTCCAGGGAGTGTTCAGATCCCATCCCCTGTAAGTACGTCCGTGGTTTCCTGATTAAGCTGTAAATTAGTTTTCAAAACAATAACAATGTTGACTAGGATACCAAAATAAAAGTTAAAATCTGAAGGGAATTCTGTTCTTTGAAGTATTTTTAATCTATTATTTAATTATCATTTATAATACTATGAACTCTGCTTCATGGGATCTCGGTTCATGTTATCGATCGCTTATTGTCATCGAAATCACTGGGTCCCGATTTTCTCCATTCACTTGAATGTTAAAATGATCGCTTTATAGTTTCGTTACATCGGTTCATGTTATCACTTTTCGAACCTCATTTTAACTGGCAAAGGAATACTCACAAAGGAACCCATTCTTTTCCTTCCCTTCGCTGTTGTTTGAATATCCTAGAATTCTCCTCTTCCACCGATGGAAATGGGGAATAGTCAAAGGAGTGGGGTATGCCACGCTCCTGGAATTTTTCAGAAATATGCACACCCTGCTGGTGGTCCAGGGTTGCCAGATAAGCAGAAGGGAACACCTTCTTATCGGAACTGAGAAAGAGCGTATTCCCATTTTATGACTTGTTTTGATATGGAAGACAGAAAGCAAAATGATTTACCGTTAAAACAAAAGATCGAAATTTTAAATCGTTATGACAGGTTGATTATGATGTCGAACAATTCATCAATGAGCTTCTTAGAAAAAATGGTAGACACTCAACAATAGATCAATTTTTTTTTTTTAAATTTTGTACACAATTCTTATGTTTAAAAGGATAATATTCAGTACATAAATATAAGGTGAGTTTTTTCATTTTGTTTTGAAATTGAGTACGTGTGAATGAAAGAGAGGGGGGGGGAAAATTGATCTAATTTTGTATATCGTTTATTGTTAACGATCGGTTATTGTTATCGAAATCGCGGTGTCCCACACTGATCCCATTAAGCGGAGCCAACTGTATAAACAAGTCCCCTAAAGTAAAATTTCAATTTTTTTTTAACAAAATATCGGGATTTAATTGCCCAGAAAACCATAAATATAACTTGATTTGGGAGGGTCCCTCTCGATAATTAGGATCCTGTGTGTATGCATGCCGTTGTCGGTCTGCGCATGCGCCCGGCCCAGGTATCCATAAATCGGGTCTGCATCCGGATGCAAACGTTCGCGTGCCTCTTTTTATGTGGGTGACAAGAAATTTATTCGAGAACGTCCCGTCCACCCTTCTGCTCTTTTTCTCCGAATGCACACGTGACCTTTCACGGAAACCACGTGACCCTTTACGGAAACCCGGCGACGAAAGAGGGAACACGCAGTTTTTTCTTACAAAATACCCAACCTGTTGCTCGGCGCGCGTGTTGCCAAAAGATTAAAAGAAAAAAAACACCTCTTCTCTTTTCTCTTCCTTCTTTATTTGCGATCGTGCGAGGGGGTGGGTATTCTCGGAACAATGATATGTTAATTTTTCCGTCCTCGCCACCCCTGTGTTTTCTCTTCAGTGGCAGAAAGGCCCCCTTCGAAAAAAGGAAATAAATTAGATACTTTTGTAAAAGAACGGGGTTGCGCTGCTTTTCTATTTTTGCTTTATTTTTTTCAAGTTTCTGGTAAGTACGCTTCTTTCTTTGAAACGGTCGTTTTATGTAGTGCGCATGCGTTTGTCTCTAACGGCAAACTCTTATAATGGGGTTTGGCTGTTCACTTTAACCCTTTAGCAAGAATGGAATAAAGGAGAAAGGGGTCCGAGAGGTCTGGAATCCCCGAAAAATATTCTCAATGTAAACATTGCATTTCTAAATTTATTAAAATTTGTATCCTTCATTAGTTTCTACTGCAAGGGTTCAACACTTCCCGAGAAAAGAGTAAAACGAAGAGATGATATATTGGATAAATAGGTATAATAGATAGATGATAGGATAGAGTAAAATGAACAGTAATCCATGAAAAGATTAAAAAGAGTTCTTCGCAATAGAACAAAGAGTTTGACAAGAGTTGAGTGACACAGAAAGAGATATTCATTTTATTATATACACCTATACATTGAAATACAAGTATAAAAGGGGAAAACCAAATTCCAGAGGAAATTCCTCTTCGATCCACCCCTCGTGAAAGGGTTAAACTACGTAACGACCACCCCCATGCAAAGGGAGAAAAAAAACTCTACGTCAATGATTTTGTTTCTCCGAGTTACTTGAGATAATTTTTAATATAATACACAGAGAGAGAGAGGGAGGGTGAGTGAGTGAGTGTATGAGAGGGGGAAAAGGGAGAGAAGAGCGAGAAACAATCGAGAAAGAGTAAGAGAGTGAGGGTGAGTGAGAAAGAGAGTAAGAGATAAAAGAGAAGGGGTGAGTGAGTGAGATAGTGAGTGACAGAAGGAAAAGGAGAGAAGAACGAGACACAAGAGTGGGTGAATGAGTGAGATAGAAGAGAGAGAGGGTGAGTGAGTGAGATAGAAGAGAGAGAGTGAGTGAGTGAGAAGTGAGGAAAAAGAGAGGGAGTGTGGAGAAAGAAGGGAAAACTGACTAAGAGTTAGAGAAAGATAAAGCGAGTGAGACAAGAGTGGTAGATGGAGCTAGAAGCGTGCAGTACATGCCAGCACGTTGGGTGCCTAAAATCTGCGGTAGATGATAGAATATCTACTATATATATATATATATATATATATATATATATATATATATATATATATATATATATATATATATATATATGATATGTATATATATATGTAACATGGCAAAATACCCACCGTTACAATAAAGTTTTAGCCCCTATTATTTTAAAATTGCCAGGGCATACTGGGCAATGACGAAAATTAAATAAATTTCAGTCATGAGTCCATTAAAAAGAAACGAAGTCTAACGTAGATCTCTGAAGTCTATTAGGACTGAAAAGGAACGTCTTTACAAGACAAGAGCGTTGCATCGAATGACCCCGAAAACCCACTTCTAATACGTATTTCACCCGACACCGAGGGTTCGCCAGGATTTTTTTTCGTATCACACCAACAGCTTCGCAATAAATGCATATTCATACACATATGTGCGCTTATATACTTAACTACTCATGTATGTATTGTACTTGTATGTATGTACCTGTAATTCATAAGTATACACGTGTGTCTATGTTCAGATAAATATGCTCGAGTAAGTCCCTGACATCCCACTTTCGAAGGCTTCCACTAGAATCTTTTCTTCTCCGGCTCTTTACTTTCTTTGTTCACTCTTTTTTTCCCCGGCGAAAACGGACAGTTCCTCTCGACCACCCCTCCCACTTTGCACTTCCCTTCACAAACGGAACAAAAAAGAAAATAATAATAATAAATAATAAAAGTCACTCCGCTCGATAGAGGGCGCCACTTTAACCGTAACTGCCAGAGAGAAAAGTGGACTAGAAGCGGCACTGCCCCCAGCCCTCCCCTTCTCTTTCTCTTCTTCGTTTTAACTGTCGTTATTATCGTCGTGTTTATTTTGCGCCCCTTTTTTTTCTATTTCTACGGTGGCAACACGCTTCCTCTCCCCCCTTCTGACGAAAGCTACCGAGTTGACGATGAACCTAATTTCTCGCCGTAATTATAGGAAGAAGTGAAAAAAAATAGAAAAAAATTGGTCATGGGGGGGGGAGTAAAAGAGTGGCGGAAAACGTTCTATCTCCTCTAGATTTTTTTTTCTCTCCTTTTTCGATCCATTATCTTTTCCTACAAAACTCTGGAAATATTTTTTTGTTTCCTTTAGCAGAAATTTTAAGTACTCTTAGTTTAGTTTTTTGGTATTTTCCACCATCCTTTTTTTGTTCTGGGCTTTGCGAACTAATCTCTCTCTCTCTCTCTTTATATATATATATATATATATATATATATATATATATATATATATATATATATATATATATATATATAATATATATATATATATATACACACACATATATATATGTATATATATATACACACACACACACATATATATATACATATATATATATACACACACATATACATATATATATACATATAATATATACATATATATATATACACACACATATATGTACACATATACATATATGGTTACATAGAGGGGAGTCTCGTGCAAATAAGAAGAGAAAGTCACCCACCAGGTAAAAAAAGAAGTTTTTTAGTTTTTAGATCAAAGTTTACGTCATTAAAAAAATTAAAGTTATCTTCGCCCTTGTTTGCAATATTCCAGATTTGCTGCCACAAAAGAATTAAGTTTTTCTTTAAAGTGTGCTTTAGTAAAGATATCGGAAACGGTAAAGGAAAAATAAAACTTTACACAATATTATTTAAAACATTCTTTGCAAGTCAATCGGCACATTCACTGCCGAAGAAGGCCGACACAATCTAGTCAATACTGAATTTTTTTTTTCTGGAACTATTTTGATTAGGTATTATCACCAAACGTGGAGTCAAGTTTTGTAAGTTTTTAATAGCTGACTGACTAGCTAGGTAAAAAATAAATCTCTTATGAAAACACTTTGAGGTTGTCCATTGACATGTTATATACATGTACACTAGTGTGTATATAAATATATGATCAATCCCCTCTCAAGAACAAGAATTAGATATGTTTGCGCACACCGATAAGCAAACAAAATACCGTGTCGGAAGAGGTCTAATACCGGATCATTCGTATTAGCATGACAGTAGACCCCCCCCCCCTGTAATGCACTCGTATTCGATTTCCACTCGACCCGGGGGTGTTCGAGTGGAGTAGTGTTTTCGAAGGGATGTTGGAGCGCACTCCACTCGCTTGTTATCGCACTCCGATGCATCAGAGATAAGTATCTCCTCACAATGGAGGTACTTACACAAAAATTCTTGGCTCGTGCATGTGTAACAAGAGTAGATTATATTGTTGGATTTACGAGATTTGTTTTTTTAACCGATCCCGACTTATTTCTGCCAAATATATCACAATTTTTTAACTTTAATATTTCCTTAAAAACCTCCTCTCTCTCATTCTCATTTCCTAAAATATTTTTTCCAGCCTCTCAATGTCTTCATCAAAGGAGTGTCTTCGACTTATAATTCTTCCCAAAGCTCTCTATCCTAAAGATGTAAATTTTCTGCCTATTCGACACTTTTCCCAGCCGTCCCAGATATATATATATATATATATATATATATATATATATATATATATATATATATATATATATGGGGGGGTGCGTGTGTCAGGATTTAAATTGTAGATTAATTTTAAAAGATTTCAAGTAGGGATTCATTACTGGGAGTGACGCGGCATGATGAGTTAGCCACATAAATATTGCTCACGCGCAATGATTTACAACAGAGAGCACTGTGCACATTCCACAGACAGAGCTGTGGTAACCCGAGACAGCTAAGCCTGCCTTTGTAAAAAGTTAGGTGCCAATGTGCGGAGCCATTGAAGATGATTGATGAGTAGTGTGCTCTGAGATTTGAATAACGCTATGAAAATGTATTCAGGACTCTAGTGTCATTTAGTAGGAACCTCACACACACACACACATATGTAATTTATTTATGTATGTATGTATGTATAAATGTATATACATGTGTGTATATAAAATGTGTGTTTATATGTGTGGACATATAAAATGTGCATTTATATATGTATGTGTGTGTGTCTTTGTAATCCATTTTTTATAAAACTCCGTGATAAGGAGTTAGCTCAACAGCTAAAAGTAATAAAAATGCAGTCCGGCCGACATTGAAGAGAACGCAGAAGTCTAATTGAAACTTTATTCCAGGGCGGCAACAACGCACGTCTAATCTTCTGGTCAACAAACAACCAAAAGCCACAGAGCTCACTCTGATCGAACAGAGGTGCACACGAGAGCGAAGACAGAAAAAATTTTCCCACAGTAAAAAACAACTTAATAAGCGAATTAAATGCAATATCAGCAAAACGCGAAACCAATTGCCAGCGACAGCTGGGAAACGTGCTGAATAGACAGAAAGTTTACAGTTTTAGGACAGAAAAGAATGTTAAGTGGAAAATACTCCTTTGATTAAACTATTTAGAGGCTGGGAAAGAGATTTAAATGAATTAGAATGGTAGAGTGGTTTTTGAAGAAATATTAAAGTTAAATAATTTTGATATATTACACACACACACACACACACACACAAACATATATATATACACATATATATATATATATATATATATATATATATATATATATATATATATATATATATATATATATAGAGAGAGAGAGAGAGAGAGAGAGAGAGAGAGAGAGAGAGTCAAGTTCGTGTAAATTCGCCTTCGACCGAGGATGAAACAAACAAATCCTACATTCTCTCTCTCGAGTGTTAATTCCAGAACGGACCAAGCATTTTAGCACGCACCTCCCCCCACACGCCCCCTTCGAAAAAAGAGGGGGGGAGAGCCGAGCGTTTTGACCTTATCAACGCATTCTCTCTTTCGAGTGGGTCACCGCCTAAGAATTATTTTTTAAAAAATAGAATAAAAAATTGACTCCTCTCGGTTCGAAAAGTTCGCTTAGTGTGTGTAGGGGGGGGTCGACACTTTGTTTAAGCAATTATTCCTTTTTCGGGCCGTAACCCCCCCTTTCCCCGTCCTTCCTCCGACGCGGCCGGTGTGTGTGTAAATGGATAGAGTAATAAATTACAACAACCAGTTTTTTCTTTCTCTCCCTTCATTTAATCGGTTATGAGAAGGATCCTTATCGCAGTTTTGCCTTGCTTTCGCAACCACTCTCGAAATCTCGCGGGGCCGTGGTTGAAATGGTAGTGTGTGATGGTGCCGTGGTGGTGGTGTCGGTGATGCAATCGCGCGGGGGCCCCCCATTCTTGCGTTCGATCGTTCGGTTTTTATCAGATGGCGCGTCCCCCTTTTGCCTAAGCGAAAGGGCCCTCGATTTATCGATGTTTCATGAAAATTCGATCACGACGCCGTGACACGCGCGCAGAATTTAAAGTAGCGAGGGGCAGGTGGAAAGGGGGAGGGGTGACGGGAGAGAGACGAAATGGTCAAGTAGTCGGATCGGTGTGTCGGATCCTCCTAGCACGGTTTTCACGGCAGGTTCGAAAAAGAAACATTTCCGTGTTGAAAGAGATCTTAGCGTGTAAAATGGAGACCCACTCCCTTTCATGTAATGGTGAACGGGAAGTCTTCTGCCTCATTTGCAATCCAGGATTCGATTTGGTGTTGTGATTTATCGAACTTGGATTAACCTTGGAGAGAAAGGGATTCTATAAAGGAATACCTCACGGAGAATATTGCGGATAAGAAAAGGTATTGCCATTTTCCCCAATACGATTCCTCACCAGGAGAATTGTCCAACAAGAAGAAAAAATCCTTAATGGATTTCTCCCGGAAAGGATTGGGATTATAAAATAAAAGTCCAATTTTTCAAAATGATTCCTTGCTGCAAACTGCTTAATGTCGAGAACTAGATCAAGCGCAGGAGGTCATGAATACCCAAAAATCTGCAAACGAGAAGAGACGACCTATGTAGGTCCTCAGCAGCACACAATACATGAGGAGGACAAGTTAGGCTGAGAAGTACATTTGAAGAGCAAGCAAGTCTTCTGTCCATTGAAGGCTTCCGATGATGACCTGGACTTCCTAATACCCTTAAAGTTAAAAGCATTCCAGGGAGAACTCCCGGAGTACTACGTCCCAATAGGACAGAAGAGTTCTCTAGAAGTGTCAATTGAAAAATCTTTTCGGAACAGATTTCAGAAAAGATCAAACTAAAATTTAGGGTTAACGGGCGAGAGGTACCATCCTTGTAAGGATGTCAGCAGTCTTGTTACTATGAGACCAAAATAGGATGGAATGTTTTGGTAAAAGGAAGCCTTATTGTTCTATTCACAATCTTTTCCATGGGCAGTTGATTCGGAAAAGAAGAATTTATTGAGCAGTTCTGCAGCAAGGAATCGTTTTGGGGATGTTTTATTTTATAATCCCAATCCTTTCCGGGAGAAATCAGTTAAGGATTTATTCTTGTTGGATAATCCTCCTGGTGAGGAATGGTATTGAGAAAATTTCAATATTTTTTTTTCCTATTCACAATATTCTTCATGAGGTATTTCTTTTTGGAATTCATTTCTCCCCATTGGTTAATCCTTGCGGTGGTGAACCATTTAGGAAAAAGGTAGTTTATGTTCCATTTACAATCATTTCAGTTAAGAATACTTTTTGAGATTCTGGAAAAATAAATCCTCTTTACTTAGTCACAAATTTTCTCCATAAGGAATCGTTTTTATGAAAGGATGTCTCTATCCTATTCAAAATCCTTTTCGTGAGGAACCCTTATGAAGAGATTTCCTATAAGGCTCGTAAAGGACTTTCTTTTTGTCATTGGTAATTCCTCTCGGTGAGGAATCACCATGGAAAAATAGTCTATTTTTTATTTCCAATCTCGCACTCTGAAACAAAGTTCAAGTTTTGCTTCGTAAACGAACTGCGTAGAATTTTTACTAAAGTATGAAAATTCTTAAATAATCCAACATGGCTATATAGACTCCCTTATGTCGGTAGCCAAGAGAACGTGAAAAAAGTTACACTGAATGCAGACCAAGTTTCGATTATGTTCCTTTTTTCGTCAGTTATTTTTTATGTGATTGAAACGTCACCTAAAAAAGGATTCGAGTTAAAAAGAAAGAGACTGCCTAGAAAAAGTAAAAATGGACGTTCATTTCTTTTTTTTTTTTTTTTTTACAATTTTCGGTGAAATGGAAGCAAAATAAAAAGAAACCAATCTATTTTTATTGACATTCCTCGGATTCTTGACGTTGTCGTTATTTCCTAATCTTGAAAGCAATCTTAAAACTGATAATAATTAGTTTTCTTTATTAAACAATGTCAATCCTGCAATATAACATGAAATTTTCAGTTCGGTAATGTATCATGATGTGAAACTTACGACAATATACCTCCTAAATCAATTGAAGCCTTTCCTCCGATCTCCGATGCTAAGTCGTCTTAAGGGTTATAGAACATGTGAAAGATATCGTTCCCGAAATATAAACATCGTAAATCTGATGCCCCAACAGCAAACGAGGGTTTTGGATTTGGAGCGCTACGGCCTACTTTTTGCAACACGAGTTCTATTGAGACCGGGACCTACTGCTTAAAGCCGATTCCGAACATCTATGCCGCTACGAACATCTATGCCACAGTGGGATTCGAACCCTCGAATTCCGGTTTCGAAGGCCAGCACCTTAACCATTCGGCCATCGTTCGGCCAGCAAACGAGGAAGTAGTGACACATGTAGCATAACATGTCCTGGTCAGTTGGTCAACCTTACGCAGAATTCCCAGTGTTGAGTTCGCAAGCATGCTGGATCCTCAGTTTGTCTACCCACTGTAGGGATGGAGACAACCTTACCCAACCCGGGGATTTCAATTATTCCACAGAACATTAATTTCTATCGAAGTAAAATACTTTTGAAACAAACAATTTTCTACATTATTTATCTTAGGCATATTGTGTAATGATATACATAATAAAGCTTAAAACAATTTTAAAAGTTATCAGAATGGGATTTTTGAGAACGATATATCGTGATATAAAGCTGGTTATTTATCCCTATGTAAGATTTCCAAAATCGTTCTGTAACAATAAGTTACAGTTACATACGGTTCAGATTTTTTTTTTTACTTCTTTCCGTGAGTCATCGTCCAAGACATACCACACCAGGACCGGTCTGAACTAGAAAGAAACTTCGGACATCTCCGAACCCACAGAAGAATCCGTCGGTTTGACTTTTTCTGACCCCCCGCCGTTCTGGAGTGAACCCCTGTTTTTTTTTCTCCTCTAGGCAGTCTGATTATTTTTAGAGGACAAGGTTGTGACCAGAGGAGAGCAGAAGGTGAACGCTGCTGGCATCCGCGGATTGAGGGATAAACCCTTTGAGAAAAATCATCGCCCTATTGTTTTTTAGGGCAGTCGCCGACTCGATAGCAGTGTTCGATATCTACAAATGATATGTAGTATTCCAGTTGTATTCCTTAGGCATTTATTGAATTGCATAAAATCATTTAATAAAGATATATTTGTCCACGTGTTTATTACTGAGTATTAATTGCTTCTTTCTCAAACACTAGGTTCCAACGTAACATCATTTTTACACGTTCACGCCTAACGTGGGAGAGAAAGGAACATTTGAATTGCTAAAAGTCATTAATTTCATAACAGTTTTATTATGACTTTTAAAAAATGCAAAATATATGGTAATTACGTTCTATACTCAAACAAACTATTCGAAAGGGGAAACAAACCACTTCGTTTTTCTCCATGTTCATGCGCAGTCGTTACAGCGAATTGATTTTCAATAGTTGAAACTCGTATGAATTTCCAAGGTCGATCAAGAAATTCGATTAAAATGGCAAACCAGTGCCAGTTTCCTTGTCTGTTCGCAAGCGGTCGTGCCAGCCGACTTGGTTAGGACGTAAGCGCTTGCATACTGCGGATGACATAACTTGTAATTTGGAATGAGAAGTTAGAAATTAAAGCGAGAATAAACGATATCTGTATTAGTATTTTACAATATTAGTATATTAGTAGTAGTACTCAGCATTTTTGAGTATCGAGAAATGGATAGTTGGTCAGTAGAAGTAACCTTACAGGAATAAAGTCCGAATGAGCCACTAAGATACAGCAGCTTAACAATCAGCTGCGGAGGGAGGAGTAGACGCAATGAGTTGCTGCTTACAAAAAAGTCGTTCTGTGTATTACCAGCTTAAAAGAGTAGAAGCTTAATTAAATATGTGGATTTCACAACATAAATAGCAGATTATTGCAGTCTAGCGATGATCTCACCAAGTTGAGGCACTGGAAATTGTATCTCATCAGTTATATTAAATCGGAAGCAAAAGATACACTACTGAAATAGATAACTGGCTGTTTCTATTTCATTCCTTTTAATAAAAGTTAATAAGATCAATATAAATTGGTGAAGTTATTGATTATTATGTCTTCCAATATGGGTAAATCATTATCACAATATGCACCATTTAGAAGAATTATTGGTTGTCCCCAATTCAAAGGTCTAGAAATTTGGACAGATCTTCACCAGATTATAAACATCTATTGAACCGATTATTTGATTTTCTCTACTTGAAATTTGTTAATAGAAATTTGGGTTAATTGGTGATATACTATTTATATAAAAAAAAAATAACT
>CM063507.1:87671908-87691908 GCA_032207245.1 Pardosa pseudoannulata | reverse complement strand
CATCAAAATAGAATCATCAAACTGGATTTATTAACACTTTCTTTAGTAACGATCTATCTTAAAGGAAAATGTATGAAAAGGCGCCAAAATAGAATTACCAAACTCCAATTAATAGAACTTTCTTTGATAACGATTTAACTTAAATGTGCTTAAATGTGTTCGATTGTTTAAAGTCCGGACAGACAAACGCAAAACAGTTCAAACTGAAGTCTTGCGTTAAAAGGATTTCATTTGTGTAGAAAAAAATTTACAGTTCTATTAAACCTTCGTCAAATTTTGCCCCACTCACTTAGAATCAGAATAATTCATTTTAATCTACATAAAATACAAACCTCACGCTTATCCGGACAACGGAGGGCACTTCAGTTAATAAATGTTATTTGTCAAAATTAACCGTAATTTTAACTTATACAAATAAAATATATCGTCTATGTTGTTTAAGGGGACGTATCACTTTCAAACCTTCGAAAATTCGATATTTTGATTTTTGATAATTGTTGATGAAATTGTTGATGCAAGTCAATGGGTAACAGTGGGTCAAAAAATTTAAAACTTTTAAAACAAGCTATCACTTTTTAGTTTATAAAAAAAGTTCTTATTTGTTACAGGTCAATTCAGCAAATCTAATTGAATTAAAACAGACAACAATTGCTGAAAATCTCATGGATTTGTGATAAAGATAAATAAAAAAGATGTGATACAGCGAAAAATAAGAAAAAATCTTCGATTTAAGGTTGTTTTAAGGTGACGCGTCCCTTAGAGCGCTTTCCCACTTACCGACACGACACTTACACGACTGTCGTTCTCCCCCATCGGCGCACGTCAAATGCACCAAGACGAGCTACTCGCTATCCCACCAACCGATTCAATGACGATTGGGTCGTTTTCGAACAACCGATATAGTTTATCGGGCAGTTTGGTTGTTCCGTAATCCTTTTGAATCGGTCCGATATTTGGAGAGCTGTCGCTACTCGCGTTGTTTGCTTTGGATTCATAAATTATATTTTTTGTAATACAGTTGTTACATGACTTTGTTTTTAAATTCATTATTAATATAATATTTAAATACTTAGATTTCTTACGCATTCCATGGACAGACTGCTCAGATTTTAACGTTATGTTATTACCACTTGCTCGATCATTAAATGCCATTTTATCGTCGATTTGCTATTATGACTGTTTGAATTTCACTTCTGTTAGATTAAGTTCTCGTCTGCAATAATTAATAAGTTCATTCATCAAGTACTGTTGCTTTCGAAAGCAAATGGCTGAGTGTATCCAATTTGGATTTAAGATGGTTTAACAAATTTAAAGAAGTAAAGTTACTCAAGAAAAAAAATGATCTGGTAAATGAGTTAACAGTTAAAATTGAATAGATTTAAAAAGGGAAATGAAATGCACAAAATTAATGACATAAAATTGGGAAAGAGCATTTAAAATTGAAAACATTTTCATTCGTATTTTTTAATATGTTATTGTTTTAAATAAAAATCATTTTAATTATTTAAAGAGATGCCAGAATTTTAGCAGATTTAAAAGAGTTACAGAAAAAAATTTTAATTTTTAGAATGGAATAGTAAAAACAAACACCGGGAATCGAACCCGAGGCGGAAAAATGCTAGAGCAAGGCGCTAACTCTACGCCCAAAGCAATTCACACAGGACGTGTTAAATTGATCTTTTGACAAAAAAAGAGGCGAAGCCAAAGCTTCACTAGCCTAATACCGGTGGAAAGAATATAAGAAATGGGTGCCTAGTATTAGCATCCCATGTTTTTAAAATGTGTTCCATGAACCAGCGTTAAAATTGACTTTTCTAACAATAATTGTTGTACGAAGTTAACAATTAACTCTAGTTACTACTTCAATCATTATAAAAGTTTTGCGATCTTACCGCCATCTTTTAAATGCAACGATATCGGTAGAGTGGAAAAACTTCTTTCTAGACGACACGATACCGTTTTGTCGTTGCATTATTTACCGGCCGATACAGACGTTGCCGTGTCGGTCAGTGGGACAAGCGCTCTTAGGGTAGGTGTCGCGTCCTGTAGTTTCGAATAACTCACCGAATAGTCTGCTGCTGTTTCTATCTCGTGCTTGACGGCGGTCGACAGTCGGAAAGGTATGTCCGGAAAATCATACATCCTGCTGCTCATCGAGAGTCAATCCTGTAAGAAAACAACAATTTTACAACCTTAGATTAAAAAGGTTACTTTAGGAAAATAGAGTATAAATTTCATATTAAGTAAAACTCAGCAACTTGAAAGAAACAAAGAGGCTCTGGCTGTTTTCGAAAGAAAAGTACTCCGCAGCCTTTTAGGAGGCTCGAAATGCAACAACACCAGGGCCCGACTAAGATACTTTTGTGCCCAGGGCACAATCCAATTTTTGTTCCCTCCATCCCCATTGCAAATTTATAGCGACAAGGTATTATCATTGCAGTACTATAAAAATTATAACAGTGAATTAGCAAACATATTTAAGAAATGAGCATTAAAGTAATATTCAAAATCAAAAACACCCAATTTTCATTTTACGCAATCATTATTATCTCTGTTTAGTCATGCTAAAAATTAAGAACTTTTAAAGACCTAGAGTGACCCACCTTTTTATTTTTACTTTGTCACACTCACAAGCTCTGTGGTGCAGAAAATAATAGAATTAAAAATAATTTAAATGGATGAGACGATTGAATGGTTTATAGTGGTACGTTGCTAATAATCTGTCTTATAAATAGGCCACGGGATAAAAAGAGCACCAGGTTTGTCGAGGGAATTCCTTATCAGGTAAATAACGGTAAAATTGAAATAAATAGGAAACAAACTCAATTACCTCGTACAATAATTTATTAAAACTTAACGATGGTAGCGAATGTTTGCAATTTTTCCCCACTTAATATGTGTTTCAAGCACTCGACTCCATTTTCGTGCCCATGGCACTTGCCCGGCGATAATCAGGCCCTGAACGACACTTGGAAGAGAAGAACAAATTCCGAATTCTATAAGTTTTTTAAGGAGCCAGACATAATAAAATTCATTTGAAACTGGCAGGACATGTGATTCGAACGAATGACGACCGAACCAACCGAGAGGATGTTCGAGGCCAAACCATTGGGAGCTCGTCAAAGGGGAAGACCAAAAATTCGGTGGAATGACTGCCTTAAAAAGATCCTAAAAATCAAAAACTGGAAGAGTCTATCCAAGAAAAGAGAAGCCTGGAATTCGAATCTGCGAAAGGCCATTGCCCACCTTGGGCTGGCACACCATTGAAGAAGAAGAAACTCTGCAACTAAAAAGGCATATGCCTACCCCTCGACCGTGGAATATGTTTGAGAAAAACGTGCCAAAATGGAATTTTTTTTTCTATTTAATTTTGCTCCTTATTATCACCCAAAAGTTAGAAATATATTATTTTGGAAAAAAAAAATTCTTAAACGAAATAACTATAATTTTTAATATTTTCACATATATGGAAAGTGTTAATGGACAACAATTTTTTTTTATCCAACGACAGCTAAATAAATCCAAAGACGTCATTTTCTGGATAAATATAACTACTAATACAAGGTAATTATTATCTCAATCCACTGTCATGAATTCCTTTGAATTTCCCAAATCTTTAACAATAGAAATAACGACAAACGGTGCAAAACTGCCGAACTTTTCGCGGGAAAGTATTTTTAACTATAGTTTAACCCTTTCGTGGACCATTTATCTCTCACTCCACGTTTCCAAACTTTCAAAATAGAACTGCTCATTTTATTCAATCGATCGAACAATCGATGACAGCGCTAAACCTAAGGGGGAATCAGTCTTCAAGTCTCTTCAATAACAAGACCAATATATTAGAATGGGTTTTGCTCTTCCCACAGGTGTATTTTGTAAGGTCGTGTCGGTGGGAAGTAATCTTCCACGGCCCACGAAAGGGTTAAATGGCAAATTAAATAGGGTGCATTGGACAAACCGATTTCGAGCTTCGAGGAATCGAAATCCCGTTTTTGTTTTTTTTTTCTTCTCCGAACTAGGGTCGGGCATTCCAAAATGGACGCTTTTGTTTTGCCCAAACTGAGTTCGAGCGTCACAGGAGAGGAGATAATTAAAATGTGAACTATATCGTATAAAACGGGCATGAAAAATATGTAATGTAAAATGATAAGAATAATGTAAATACAGTGTACTCCAGGATCGCGGTTCATGTTATCCATCGCCTATTGTTATCGAAATCGCTGGGTCCCGATTTCTTCTATTCACTTGTGTAACAAAATGATCGCTTTATGAAATCATTACATCGGTTCATGTTACCTCATTTGAACTGGCAAAGGAATATTCCCAATGTATTCGAAAGGAACCGATCCTTGTCTTTCAATTCGTTCTTATTTAAATTTCCCAGAATTATCCCTCTTCCACTTAGGGAAAAGGAGAAATTACAAAAGAGTGGGGAATAAACACGTTCATGGAATTCTCCAGAAATGCGCACACCCTGCTGGTGGTCAATGGTTGTCAGATAAGTAGAAGGCGACACATTCTATTCGGAAATGAGAAAGAGCGTATTTCCATTTTAGGCCTTGCTCGCTCACGTGCAATTTGTCGACAGGGAAGCCAGAAAGCGAAATGATTTCACCTTTTGCATTTTTAAATGAATTACTAATTTTTTCTTAATTGTACCTCACTTCTGTTTTTTGAGCCATCCATTCTTTTATATCCCATACAAATCCACAGATAACAAAGTCATCTCAAATGAAAATAACGAAACAGCTCAACATAAATTCAAATACCTTCCAATATCATAGTTACTGAAAAGCAAAATGTCAACTTTAAACTTTCTTCATCCAGATTAGAGATCTTTTATCTAAAAATTTAAAAGTTCTCTAAAGCAGATTTTTCGGTTGGAAAGATCTAAATGTCTCCCTAAGCTCCAATTTCATCGATAAATGTAATCTTAATAATCGATTGATCTACATTTCAAAGGATTTGACAAAATGGGGAAGAGACTTTTGCGACAGATCATTGTAATCCAGATGGATCGTACTTCCTCCTCACAAAGTCTGTCCATTTTCGGAAAGCACCCAGACACGCGGCGGCATTTTGTCGACAGTTCGACACTTCCCTCGGGCCATGGATATGCAGATACCGATGCTTCAGTGCCTTCGCTTCACTCGCTTTCAAACTCGTTGCTTTGCTTACTGACCATAGGCAAGGAATACATAAACATACAAACAACATGATATGTATACATATATGTAAGGAAAATTCACAGGGGTTTTCAAATTGCCAAAACGGAGCGCCTCCAAAGACAGGGGAAGGTGGAGGGAGGGTAGACGGAAGAGAGAGGGGTGGAAGGGCACGAGAAAAGACCCGTCTCGTTGAGCACGAGATGGATACCCCCCAAAATTACGATTGTGAGAAAAAATTTTTATACAATACAAAGGATAAAAAGAGAAAGCTGGTCAAGATATATTATATATATATATATATATATATATATATGTGTGTGTGTGTGTGTGTGTGTGTTCTAATCTAAGAAACTTTGAAATAATAATTTATATAGTTTATATAGAGAAAAAAGGGTTAATAGCATTGAAGATAACTTAAAATTTAAAAATCCTACACTCAAACAACCTAAAAGAAAAAAAAAGGGGGGAATTAAAACGAAATTGTGGAAACTCTCCAAAAAATTGAGAAAAAAATTAAATTAAAACTTATACTTAAAATAAACTTAAAACTTATACTTAAATATTAAAAGTTTCAACATAGGTTTAACAGGGCCCAATACATGTTTAGGAAAACATTGCTTGGTGAATTCATAGAATTAACACATCTATTTCATTTATTAGAAATTTTACATAGTTGTCAATTATAGAGAAATGCTACTTTAAAAAATAACCACAATATTAAATGCTTTTTATTTTAAAAGGCATTTAATATTTTAATAGCAGCCTGCGGGATGGCATGTCTGCCATGTTATCATTCTCGTCTTTGGCCGGGAAACATTTGCGCATGCCCTCGTTATCTTAACACTCATGCAATGATGGGAATTTTCCCTTGCCCCAAGTTTGTCATGACAAGGTTGCCATATCTTTGCAGCAATATTGCGTTGCAAAGGAGTGGTCGCTTTATGCTCCGTCTAACTTGCAGGAGTTTTGCTGCAAGTTTGTCGCGCCAAATTTCTTATGACAAGATATTATCCAGAAAAAATCAAACTTGCTGCAAGTGTGCATGCTATCTGGGGTTGAACTATCCAACTAGTCACAGACACAGTTAGCAATTACGTCCAAGTAAAACTAGAAAGTAAACTACGGTCAGAAAGTTTATTCGTTATTAAGGGTCACACATAGAGGTCAGAAAAGCGGCACTATCAGATTCAATGTGCACGGGTAGTCGAGATTTCCCAGCCATCCACCGAGTGTCATAATGTAGTGGATAATGTATGTATGTATATAGATTGATATCGATTGTAACCTTAATATACATAAATACATATTCATGGAGGGAACATCTCTGCATTGTCCACAGTGTCTGAAGAAAGAAGCCTTCGAAAAGGAGATGCTTGTACCACAATGGCCGGATTAAAGACACCGAAAAAGTGGTGCAGCTGTTGTTAGAAAAGTGACGTCCTAGATGGATCCATATTTTTAAACATACAGTCGTACATCATGGATGTAACCAGAAAAAATATATTACACCGAAATATATTACACTTAAAAGTTCCAAATCCTAATGCAGTCGGTAAACCGTTAAAGAGAGCCAACGAAAAAAAGTCCGAAGTTGTCGAAATGAACGGGTCAGTTCGTCATCTTTACAGAGCAAGAGCTCTGCACCGAATGCTACAAGAAAAATACATTTTTCAATGGTTTCGTATCCCAGAGTAGGAGATCGAGGGATTTTGTTCTCATGAGACTTCGGTTTTTGGAAATCAAGAATGAACCTTGATCATTTAAGGGAGCTCGAAAACCACACTGCCAGCCATTGAGTTATTGGAGCAGCTAAACAATTTTCCTGGGACAGCTGAAAAAAAGTGGGCAGTGGACCGAACAGAAGCCTTTATGCCAGTGTTAGTTTGGAGAGACGGGGTAACATTTACCCAAGGTAAATACCGGGGTAAACACCCAAGGAACATCTTATTGCTCAGTACTATTCTAGGCAATGTGTTTGTTGGTATTATTCTGAAAATTAGAATTTTTTTCCTGCGTTTCTAATTAAATGACAGAAGGGGTAGTGTGCTGCTCTTTGGAACCGGAATTACGTGTTCGAGTCCCGCTGAAGGCATGGAGGTTCGTAGCTCTTCGGAATCGTTTTTAAGCAGTAGATCCCGGTCTCATTAGACCCCGTGTAACAAAACAGTATACCGTAGCGCACCAAATCTGACATAACCTAATTCAATGCAAGTTCGATCATATCTGAAATTAGACGGCGAAAGAAACCCCTTATGATCGAATTATTCTAAAAGAGTGTATTCTTGAAAGATCAGCATAATAAAAAGTATTTAGAGAAACAAAAAACGTTAGATTGAGAAGAAATTTTATTAAATCACACTGACGTGGGAATTTCGAAAATACTAGATAAACAACAACGTTGAGAGATTTGACTGTATATCTATCTATCTATCTATCTATCTATCTATCTATCTATCTATCTATATATATATATATATATATATATATATATATATATATATGTCAGATCTAAAAAGAGGGTAGTTGGAACTTACGTGAGTTATAAGAACTTTTAAAAAGGGAACTCTTTTATAATAATAAAATAAATGAAAAAGACGCACTCTCGCGTAAGCTTTTGGGATCATCCAGTCAATCGGAAAGATATTTGAAGGATTTGACGATTAAGCGAACCGATAGGAGTCAGTTAGCGAGTAGACATGGAGCTGACAACACACTCTAGGGATGCCTCAGCCCTAAACAAATGAAAATGGCGCAAGTTTTCAATTTAAATGAAACGATAATTTAATAAATTTATTATCAAGAAATACTGTTTTCCATTCGCCTTAACACTGGACCATTACAATAGCCGACAGGATAAGGAACCTATGTAGATTAAAATGCGCATTTTTTGGCGAAAGTTGAAAGCAACGATGTGAAAGTGACAATGCGTTTCGGAATTTCGTTTTCCATTCGCCTTAACACTGGATCCCGATATATATATATATATATATATATATATATATATATATATATATATATATATATATATATATATATATATATATATACACACAGAGAGACTGATACAGGGGGAGAGAGACTAACATTCATATGCATGAATACATATTTTATGTAAGATCATCTTCAGATCAACCATAGTGTCCACACAATGGCCCATTGTCCCATATTGTCCGCTTCCAAAAGGAGATAGCGAGTTAGCTGTCTTGTCCCGACAAGAATGGGCGGATTAAGAAAACGATCCTGTCCCACCGGGTACAGCTGTATCCGGACCCTAATCCCTCGCCGGCAGATTACACGTATAAATACAGACACTAACACTGTCAGAAAAAAAAAAAAGATTCTTCCAAAGGTGTCAAATGTGGTCGGCGACACCCGATGCCGGGGCAGTGTTTTGACAAATCCGATCTAGGAGGGGGGAGATCATTAGAGTGGATGCTTACTCGGTGTCGAGTTGAGGAGATCCGGTGCTGTGGCGGCGGGAACCCTCTTGTGAAACGTGAACCAACCCATATGGTGCTCTAGCAGGAGGGGGGAATTGAGCCGTCGAGGGTCGAATGTTTTCGGCGAGAGGTCAAGTTGAAGCACTGCACCGCGATCAATTAGCTCTATTTATAATATTATATATATATATATATATATATATATATATATATATATATATGTAATATATCAAAATAATTTAACTTTAATATTTCCTTAAAAACCTCCTCTCTCTCATTCTAATTCCTTAAAATCTTTCTCCCAGCCTCTCAATGTGTTCATCGAAGGAGCGTCCTCGACTTAAAATTCTTTCGATCCATTTCCCAAAGCTTTCTGCCCTAAAGATGTCCATTTCCTGTCAATGCAACACGTTTTCCAACTGTCGCCGGCCAATGGCTCCGCGTTTTTCCCGATCTTGCACTTCAATTCGCCGAGTCAGTGGGAAAATTCTTCACTCTCGGGTGCACCTCTGTTCGAGAAGAGGAATTCTTGTGTTTTTCTCTTTTCTGTCTTTGATTATTAAAGATGTCCGTTTTAGCAGCTCTGAAATAAAGTTTTCATTGTTCTCTTCAATGTCGATCGACTGCATTTTTATGACTGCTAGTGGTTTAGCCTTTTCATTGCTCAGTAGACCGGGCAAGTAAAAACAATACAGGCTGCATAATTATTGTGATGGGTAGGTAATATTTTGATGGATTGCATATATATATATATATATATATATATATATATATATATATATATATATATATATATATATATATATATATATGTGTGTGTGTGTGTGTCTGTGTGTCTAATACAAAAAATAGCCTGTATCCAAAGAGAGTAATTACTTCCATTTCCCCGGAATAAAATGTAGTTGCCCTTCTTTCCATAATTCAGCGCAATTCTCACATGAACTTAGTGTCTATTCGGACTTTACAGCCTGGGGGCGGCACTTTTATTGATAATTTAGTATTCTAAATACCCCCAAAATTCTGAGACATAATTCTCACAGGAATCGGAGGTTGGGCTTGCTCTACGGCCGACAAGACTATGTCACTTTTGGGGGCAGATCGGGTACTATGTAGAGATGTAAAAAACCCGGAATTTTGAAGAGGTGGGAATAAACCCGAGAATTTTAGGGAACTCTGGGAAGAAATCATTTTAACAATTTTTACATTTATTTTTTCAACAGTGGCTATTTAAGAACTAGAATGTTATTTCTAAAAGATTTTTTTCTTTTTTACTTTTGGCAATATATATATATATATATATATATATATATATATATATATATATATATATATATATATATATTCAAGAAATAACAGCAATGTACATTTAAATGATTTTATAGTAGTACTTATGTAATTAATGGCCCCGTTAGTCTTATCAAACACATGACTGGTTGCTTCCATTTTAATTCTTAATATAATAATTATATACATTATTTTTGATCACTATTTCTTACTTAAAGTTCTTTTTGTTACTCTTTTCCCCTCTTTTCATAATATAAAAATAAATCATTAAATTTAAAATAACAGTTTATTATTTTTTTGAAATGCATATATCATTTAAAGGTATCATCCAATGACAATGTTGCATTTTGTGTCCAATTCCCCCCCCCACATATATATATATATATATATATATATATATATATATATATATATATATATATATATATATAGCGAGAGAGAGGGTTTATCCAAGAAAAATAATGATTTATGGGTTGATTTATGGGCTACAAATTATTGTCTCATATTTATGTAATCATAAAAATATTGGATATTTCTCGAAGGAAAAATAGACTCATACTTTCATGCTAAACGTGATACCTTGACAAATATAGTTAGTTGGGAACTTTACCTCAAGTCAGGGCCGAATCAAGGCAAAGTTGAGCCGAGGGCCTGGTAGCTTTTCGGGGCCCCCCTACCCTCTTTTCAAGGCAAAAAAAAAGTTTATAAAAAAGAATACAAACGATTGTTTCTGGAGGAGAGTTAATATTCTTTTTTTTTTATGCTGCCATACCTTTGTAGTACAGTCGAATGCCAAAAATCTGTCTATCCTCGAGGATGTAAACTGTCACACTTGCAATTAAGTTTTTATATAAAAAATAAAATAACATAGGTAAGATTAACAAATAATAGCTATTCGTAGATTCTAAGAAAAAAATAATAAGAAAAAAATACACGAGCTTTCTACACTTTGAAGGGTAGCAGATGGATCATCGGTGTGATTTTCAATCTCTCCAGCAGTTTCATAAAAAATTACGAATCTTTCATTCGTCCCTTTTAATTTTTTTCACTGTAATTCAACTCGAATTTTCTTTTGTCTTTTATGATTCCCCAGATAAGTATTTCCGGGAAGACACTGTATTATAAACTACACAGAAACGTGCTCACAGCGTGTAACAATCACTAACCGCAAACAGTAAACAGTTATGAGTAGTTTACGTTTACATTTATGAACAGCTGAACAGTTATGAATACAGTTACTCGATTTAGTATAACCTGAAAAGCAAAGGATTTTTCTACCCAGAACCATGGAGTCAGTCATGAGTCAAAAAAGTGTCTGGACTGACGTCAATATGTAAACGGGAGTGTATTTTAGATAAAACTGTCAAAATTTTAACTGTTTTTATTTTATTTCTGAATAAGGTTTCAGGAAATATTACTTGAAGATTCAACAAAAAAACATTTTCAAATTTTATAAATTCAATTATTTAAAATTTAATAATTAAGTACGAAATTTTAGGGGGCCCAGGGTCTAGGCCCAGTCGGCCCCTTGCTTTAATCAGGCCCTGCCTCAAGTAGAAAATATGGCGTCCCAAGTTAATAACGGATGAAGATAGCATTGTTGTGTAAAAGATATGGAGTAGGATTGAAGCAGCAATACTTCTATGGGGGATGGTTTTCTTTAATTTGATGGTCTCTCTCGAATATCTGTCTTTATTCATGCGTGTATCGGGTAATTACAGAAAGCCCTCAAAATGATTCCACGTATAAAACGCACCTTGAGTTTTTGACCTAAATTTTTGTTTAAAAAAAAAGTCCGCTTGACAGAGTCGTAAATGCGGTATATAGCTAACAAAATATTAAATTTTGCATCAGTCCCTGATTATCAACGCGATCTGGCGACAAGCGGCGAATCCTTCCTCGGCACCAACGCCATAAATCACTGCGTTGGCGCTATCGGTTAACAAAACGGGCTCGCGCGACTCCATTATCCAAAACAATGACGTCCCTCCTTAATCATCCCCTTCCCCCGCCGTAACCAGCGTCTCGGAAAAACGAACCCTTGTCACGTGTGTCTGTCTTGTAAGCGCGACAGATGGCGGAGGGGGGGCGTGACATTCACCCAGATAGCCACTCCCCCTTTTCTCTCGCGCCACCACCAAAACTCCGATTTTTTTCTTTATTCCACGACAACTGTCGCGCCTAATCCGAGGTTGAGTAATGATTCCTTTTTATTTCAACACAAACGGGCGAAATTTCTGGCCGTCACCGAAATGAAAGCGCGCGCAACCCCCCGTTCGCCCGGGATCGTGGGACTGACTTTGTCCTGTGCGGTATTCATTCCGGGTGTCACCACCTCTTCTCTCGACACGTCACTCCTGTGATCGCTCAATGAGAGGAACGGGAACGATTAATACCGCTTTTCGGCTTTTCTTCCGACCGCAACAGGTCGCAGAATAAACTGCCGGTTAATCTTATTAAGCGAGGAGTTAGGTAGATTAAAAAAGGGGGGTGGGTTGCCATTTTCAGAAAGAGGAAAAACCCTCCGTCGCGTAAATCCCGGTCTGCCCCCTGACAGCTCTTTTGCCACCGACAGCTTATCAACCAGACTGGGTCAGCGAGAAGAAAAGGAGATTTAATGGGGGGAGCCGAATCATTCCCTAGACAATCCTGTTCTGACTTTACGGTATGGTTCCTCCACAAAAGAAAAATGGAATTTCGTCGTTTCTACGGGTCCCCGCACCTCCAAATCGGTATTCGTAACAAACTGTGACGATATCTATACAGTCGCACAACCAGATTTTCTATCTGGGGTAGGGGAGGCTATATCATTACTGTACTCGGAGTGGAGGGGTGTTTAACATCAAGATTGCATGAATTTGAGGTTAGTCCTCCTAAATTTCCAAGCTGTAGACTTCCAAGCCAACTACAGTCCACTGTTTTGAATGCGAAGAAACGGCTTCGACCAATACAACTTCTGTCAAAATTTAATTAATGCCGAGCAGAGCGGTACTATTTTTATTCGTCCCTGACTGAAGTTGATGAAGCTATGAATTGAAATTTTATTCTGAAATATAAACCTAGTACTGTCCTTTCTACGAACAAGTTACATAGAATACAGTGTTGACGTTAACTTTTAAGTTGGGTACAGAAGGGATATAAAGGATTCATGGAAAACAGGAACAAGAAATGGAAACAGTCTATCGGGATACAATTTTTATTCCCGAAACAGCTAATGTCAATCAGATTTCGCTAAAAACGAAATAAATTTATTCCGTCCTCTACCCTACCATACTGGATGCCTCTCGATCAATATTATCCCATGAGAGTCGTGATAACTCAATCGACAAATCTTGTAACTGGAGGGTTAACAGTTCGGAGATTCGTGATCGTAATGTTCTCCAAGTTGCCAAATGTTACCAATGGCAGGTCAAGCTTTGAAGGAGGGATCTTCTGCTGGGCCCCTGCTTCTAAAGTACCAAGACAAACTTATTCTGGTGTTGTGCCTAGGGAGTACAATTGGCCGGCTATAGAGTACTCCTATAACAAAATGGGCAACAAATTCTTCGGCCTGGTACTGCCGTATGTTATGAATACAAGATACAAGTCAGAGGTTCGATCCATCAGCTGGACAAGGTTGACTCAGCCTTTTGTTGCTTCAGTAGGAAGACAAGCAGAGGACCAAGTAAACCTAGGAACTCAACACTGGGGGTTCCGCGTCAGTTTGTTTGACCACCTAACCCGGACATATCCTTTGAAAGCCAGAATCTTTGGTTTCGATAACAGAGATTAGCACCGTAGGCCGTGGCCCCACTTGGGCTGTACCGCTCTTTTAATGGGAAAAATAACATTACTCTTGGCCGGCTGCCGTTACAAAGATTCTTTTAAAAATATTATACCAAGTGAAATAGAAGCAAATTCTCAAGTATATATATATATATATATATATATATATATATATATATATATATATATATATATATATAAACATACATACGTGTGTGTGTAGATAGCAATTTCACTGCACTTTGGTAATCCAAAGTGCAGTGAAATATTCGGAATTAAAAATTTGGAATCTACCCGAAAAAAATTCTGGCCACCCAGTAGCATTACTGCAAGTCGACATGAAAAATATCTCTCTACTTCCTGATTGCTGTCTATATTTTATGTTTAATAAACATTTATTCTTTCCTATGCCAAATATATAATAATATTTTTTATAATTTTTTAAATTTAGAACCTTATGATATAGGAAAATTTTATTCTAATCAAGTCTTAATGTTTTATTTTAAATTGAATAAAAATTAAGTTGATATAATAAAGACGTTTTAGCTCAAAATGTAGTGTGTGCCCTGAAACAAAATTATTTTGTCGCTATTAAAGAAATGCGAATCCAAACCGCAACTTTTCAATTCTTCCGAACATTTCAACCGAAACTGCCTCGGAAATGGTTCGGCAGCCTATTATTTCCTCATATCCAGAACGTTCGGATCCCGTAGACGGCACTTTTCGGGCCCAGGCAATGAGAGAAGCGAAATAACTAAATAAAAAAAGCTTCGAAAATTGGCCCCAAAAATGTCGACACCTGCTTTTTTATCGTCTTCGAAAACGATTCCTTAACCAGAGACAGTGAATGGAGAAGGTGGGCTGCAAGAAATGTCAAAACCGAACAGGAAGAAAAAAACATTCGCGGGGAAAATTCATTTTTTTTTTCTTTTTCGTCGAAGCTTTACGGTGCCCCCCCCCTTTTCTATTTATCCCTTCGAGTGTTACTTTACCATCTCGCTACTCCACTCTTCTGGTATAGCCGTCACCAGACACTTACTACTCCCTCCCCTCCACCCCTCCGTCATTGACAAAATGGGTGTCAACAGCTTCTTATAAGAGTCATAACAGAACATCATTCTGCGGTCACAGTCAAAGAAAAAAATCTTTTTTCGCTCTCTTTTTTTTCGTCTTTTCTGTCTTTCTGGATGCGAGTGCGAAGTTTCTTCAGCTGTGTCGAAATCCGGCAGAAAGATTCTATGACTGACTGTCTTTTGTTGCCGAATTTCGAGCATTTTCATTTTGTACGGTTCACGGTCAATTTTTTCCCTCTTGCTCCTCATCTTCGCCCCCTCGGAACAACCATAAAAGAGGGGAGGGCCGACCCTCCTTTGTAGCCACTTTTCCCGCTCCACCAACCCGTGGTCACGGAGTCGATTTCACGACAATTTGCCTTGGAACAATCGGCCGTGAGAAATAACACCCCTGACGAAAAAAAAAAATTCTACAATTGGTGATAAAAAAAAATTTAGTCCATGTTCTGAGAAGTTTAAAGATGTTTCTGTGGTGAGAAATGCCCTTAAACTTCTGTTTCCGAACCATTCTTGTCGAATATCAAAGAAAGTAAAGGATTGGAGAGACCTGGCCCACCCTCCCACTTATTTTACAGACACTTTTCGAGTGTCCAGGAAGTAACTTTAAGGATCGAAAAGTTTGTCTCTTGAATAAGGTTAAGAAATTGTAGGTAGGCCAGTTTCAACGACTTGTTGAATATGAGTGCGTTTCTAGAATTTTTTTCTGAGAAATTTAAGAACGTTTTCGAGTGCTCTCTGTTTGATCTTCAGATATTTATTGTTCTTTTCCACAAAAGTGTGGGAAACGTCTTAACTTTTCCAATGTCAAATTCTACCGATTGCAAGACTCAATAGCTGTGGGAAAAGTTTAAATTGAGAACGAATTTTTCACACCTACTTGGTTCTTTCTTCTAAATTACGAGGACCCACTCTTAAAAGTCCAACCTCTGGATGCAATGGCAACCTTCTTTCCGTGAGAAGTCACATGACTTCTAAATGGACGTCAACACACCACCTCTCCCTTTTTTCACTGTGATTAAAGTACTTGTGATATGTACATAGTTTTTTTTTCCCCAGGTAATAATGACACACAGCAAAGAAACAAAATCACACAAGTCTTCCCAACAATGTTTTTATTTTTAAGTAAATATAATTTCATTATACAACGTCTCCTGTTGTAATGTCTAAAAAGCCATAAAATTAATTAAAAGTCTGAAAAAGTAACGCAGTAGACATGAATTATTTCTAGCTAAGCTACAATTAAAAAGAAAACGCCCCAGTAGTATTAACAAAATTATTTATATTAAAGTGGTTATACTTTGAAAACTCTCAATTATCTTCAAAAGAAAAATCTGAATGACTATTTTAAATTTGGTAACACAGGAGACATTTTTTAAGAAACATTGAAACGCTCCAAATTGTAGAGCATTCAACCTTTGAGCTTATAGTTTTCTTGAAGGAACTTCTCGAAAAAAGAGCAGACAAAAAAATGAGATAAGTAGCTTTATCCGTAAGGTACCTAATTTGGTTTGTGCCCTAAAATAAATTCTATAAATAATAAATGGAATAAACCCCCAGATAACATGCACACTTGCAGCAAGTTTGATTTTTATCTGGATATCTTGTCATAACAAATTTGACGCGACAAACTCGCAGCAAAACTTTTCAAGTTAGACTGAGCAAAAAGCGACCACTCCTTTGGAACGCAATTTTGCTGCAAAACTGTGGCAATTTTGTCATGACAAACTTGAAGCAAGCGAAAGTTCGCTTCATTGCATGAGAGTTAAGATAACGAGCGCATGCTCAAACGTTTCCCAGACAATGCAAAAAAAAAAAAAAAATTAGTTTTTAAGATTTTTTTTCTTACGATAAAAACTGAAAATTATTTGCATTGTCTCCATAGTGGAGCCCTCGACTCTGAATAGAAATTTTAAATGTCTCTGCTCCGTAGCCCTCGACTGCAAAGGGTTAATTAGCAAAAAATTATAATTAGTAATGAATTTTAAATATTTATTCATAATCACCTAAAATTTTAGTCTTTCCAAAAGTAAAAAAAAATTCCCTTTACATATGATATTTACACCAAACAAAAAGAATTTTTTTTTTTTTTTTCAAATGGCGGGTTCATGTTATTCAAAAGATTGAAATACCAACTCTATCGGCGACACCCATCTGCAAATTCATCTCTTCTGTGAGGGAAGAAATCTTAACTACTTTTTTCCCCCCTTGAAGTGGTTCACAAATCAGAGAAAATATAGTTATCCAAAAGCATCTGATATCTATTTTATTTTTCTCTTTTTACGATTTCAGAATTAACAGAAAGTTTTAAAATCGGTCATTTAATAATTAAAGTATTTGGAATTTTGTAAAGTCTGACATGATGGTTTACTTAAAAGGGTCATTTTAATTCATTTAAACCAGTCCTTTTTCCTTTAAGAAATGTAACGGGTACTCTCAGTCTGACTCGAGAATATCACAATTTTATCGTTGAAGTCAGATACTGTACCTAGATTGCACAGACAACGGTAAATAGCCTTGAAGTTAGTTTAGAGGAATTCTAAAATTAAAAAGTTTTTTCATTTCCTTAGATACACAAATTGTTTAGGTTATGTATACCTGTCAGGATTATTTGAACTGATATAATAGCTTATAAAATAAAATCACCAGTTCGAGAAAGGTAACATGTGTGTGTGTGTGGGGGGGGGATTCCATGAGGCTTTGACCCGGGGCCCCCAAGAGGTTTAAATCGGGAATCTTGGATATCATTAAATCTTGATCCTTTTCTTTTTGAGCTGGAAAATATTCACGAAAAGATTTGTTTTTGCAGACTTGTTAAACTTTGGAACAAACTAATTCATACATTTGTATCTAGATGAGCGTACAGTTCTCACTCGCGGGACCCCCCCCCCCAAAAAAAAAGTTCGAAATTACCCTAGGGTTCCACGGAAACCAAGAGGCACACCTCTGGATTAGATATTCATAATATGCAAACAGGGCCCGATCAAGACAAAGTTGGGCCCAGGGTATGGTACTCTTTTGCCCTCCTACCCTCCTTTCAAGGCAGACAAAAAAAAAATTAGTTTTTAGAAGAGGATACAAACGACTATTTTTGGTTTGGTTTTTGGTTTTGGTTTTGGAGCGCTACGGTCTACTTTTTGCAACACGAGGGCTAATGAGACCGGGACCTACTGCTTAAAGCCGATTTCGAACGGCTACGAACATCCATGCCATAGTGGGATTCGAACCCACGAACTTCGGTTCCGAAGGCCAGCACCCTAACCATTCGGCCATCGTTCGCCATTTTCATCGACTATTTTTGGAGGAGAGTAAAAAGTGCTCCTATTTCTTCCTAACTGGATGAAATTTTTAATTTATTGCTCATTTATATTATATAACATAGAAGATAAATGCTTTTATCCTATCATATTTTGTAAATAATTTTCTGGATGATTCCTATTATAAATGTCGAATGTAATAAACTGTTATTCCAGTATTAGGTTCCTTCAATGACTGCAAACCGTCATAAATTTCTTTACGTATGCTATGAGCTATTTATAAATAAATACTGAAAGTTTAAACTGAACATTTCATTTACTTTAATAGTTTCTAATAAAAATGGCAACAATAATTTTTAAATCAATAATCCTCTTCTTTATAAAACAATAAATACAGTAAACTATTGCTGAACAGTTATGAATACAGTGACTCGATTTAGTATAACCTGAAAAGCAAAGGATTTTTCTACTCGGAACCATGGAGTCAGTCATGAGTCCAAAAAGTGACTGCAGTGACGTCAATAAGTAAACTGGAGTGTGTTTTAGATAAAATTGTAGACATTTTAACTGTCTTTTTATTTCATTTCTGAATAAGGTTTCGTGAAATATGACTTTAAGAATTTACAAAAAACATTTTCGAATTTTGTTAATTAAATTATTTAAAATTGAATAATTAAGTACACAATTTTAGGGGGCCGAGCCGGCCCGTGCTTTAATCAGGCCTCTATATAAGCAAAATTGAGATGCGAATTATTGCTTTTAATTCTCAGTCATTCGAAATGCATTTTGTCATACATTTAATAAAGTTTATTTATGTATTTTATTTTGTAACGATTCAGCGTACAAAGCGGTACACCCACAAATAAAAATATCATAAATATTCCTGTTTATTTAGAGCAGAGACGTGCGCGCGCATCTCTCGATAAGGAATCCCGCGGTTGCTCCCGCCTAACTGTTGACCCCAAGGAGACCACGTGACGAATTTCGCTGACATCTGGACCGCCCCCTTTGTGGTGACGCGACGCCCCCTTACCGAACGCATGTCTTTTATATTGACAATTATGTTTTTTCTATGTATGTGTATTTGCTACCAGTTTGTCACCTGAACAACTGTCAGATAAGAACTTCTGTCAAGAGAAGATAATCATAACTGATGCATTTTTAACACTAGATTTACAGATCGAGCCTATTTGACTTGTTAAAAAATTGATCTATATATATATATATATATATATATATATATATATATATATATATATATATATATATATATAACTTTAATATCCCTTTTCAAAAACATACGTTGGTTTTTAGTTAAATAATAAAATAGATATAAACTTTCATTCCTCTTCCCCTTCATTTCCCATTATCCAATGGGGTAGACCTATTTTCACGGTTGGTAGCCAATTTGACTCATAGAATGTATATGAAAATAAAGTAATGCATATAGTATAAAGTAAATATAAAGTATATAAAGTATAATATAAAGTAAATGTAGAAAATAAGTCGAGAACACTTCCATTCCAAAGACAGAAATGCGTGCTGCGGAAGAATGGTCGAGTTCGACCATCCTGTCAAAGAAACAGATGTAGAAACCCTTGTGCTCAATGGAATAGAAATGCTGGCGGAAAATGGGTTTCAAAAACAGATTTTACATGTCAAAAAATGTTTTCCGTGAATTTTTGGATGATAAACATTACATTTAAATTAATTTGGAACTATTGTCTTTGCAAAAAAAACTTGAATTTTCTTGTATGAGTCCAATGGGCTGGCTCACTTCAGTAAAAATAGGTATAGGATCAACATCCGAAAATACAGTGTTGACATTGTCGTTGTTTTTATGGTAGATTCCACTTAGTTAATACTTTCCGAACAGTTCATATAATAAGAACGCAAATTTTTAAACGTAAAGAAAATATTAAGTTTTTATAGTTTTTTTTCAAATTTTTATTTTTATTTCAAAATGTATTCAGAGATCATCTATCTACACAACATGCAGAAAATCTCGGATAT
>CM063507.1:87666908-87669408 GCA_032207245.1 Pardosa pseudoannulata | reverse complement strand
TACATACAGGGTTCTGCATATATTTACATATATGTATGCTGCGAGTGTACACACATGTATATACATATGATCATGTTATTTTTCTTCTGCGTCAGGAAAATGAGCAGCGAAATTTTTACCGTCTCCATTTTACTATTGCCTTTGCTTAAAATCACATTGCTGATTTTCTTTTGCATAGAGAGTACGAAAAAAAAATCGAAGGATGCAGAGATTGCGATTCTAAGAATAGAATTTATTTTAGAATACTGTTATAATTAAGTGGGTTAGTTTGGGTCGAAGTATTATGATACCACAAGCTCTCAAACTATTCTGCAATATGTGTAGAGGGACGAGCGAAGAATAACAGGGCAGCCGACCCCCATCTCAAAACCGGAACTGGCCCATCAAAAATGAAGAATGGCAGCCGACCCCTGGCAGCCGATTTCTTCTTACGGAGGAAAAAATAAATAAAAATAAAATCGTTCGACGTCGGCCTCCACTCTCTATCGTTCGGAATACGTTCGATTCCCGAAGGCACGATGGTTCGGAAAAAAAAGGGACCGCAGAGGGGGCACACTTTATTCATTCGGAGACGAGGGGGGGGGTTGCTGGGAGTGAAAATGTTTGGACGGGTAAACAAAATATTAGGTGGTAGGGAGATGGAAAGGGGGGTCGAAGAATGAAGAAGGGGACGGGGAGCAAGTGGGTAAACACCTTCGAAAAGGGGAAGCATGTTCCTGTTAAGGAAAGGGGGTGCTTAGAAAAAGGCAGTACACGAATTCGAGAAAAATGCAAAATTTTGGTCGGGTGACCACTAAACGCTTTAAAATACATATTTTATATTTCATGAAATAGCACTACATATAATTATGCATAGGTATATATCCCAATGCCAAACAAGGAATTCACGGTTTGGGTGCAGTCCTAAGAAATATTATGCTCGAAAGAACACAGCACAGAATTCTAGATTTATTAGGCAACTCTTTCCGTAGTCTTCTGGGACTGAAAATCACGTGTATGGCAGTATATAGATGAGTGAGTCAGCCAATCGGGGTTTTAATGATGAGTCACGTGGTGACGCAGTAGAAGCGTCACCAAGTTATGTAAGAATTGCCGGAGCAAACAAGAAATGTGTATGCGAAGTCGCCAATTTTCCAGAAAGAATCAAAGATATTCACCAAAGGTTGTAATTTAAAGATAGAATCAACCAAAAATTATTTAAAAATATAATTTTGATTACGTCTTTCAATTTTAGTTTCAAATATCACCACATACGCACATATCTAATTAGGCACTCTAACCGTGTCTAAAATATTATACTAAAATGTCATAGGTACACGCATATATATATATATATATATATATATATATATGAGTGTGTGTGTGTATAATCCTTAAATTATAAAACTGTTGGGAAAGGTGAAAACTAAACAGCTAGCAGTCATAAAAATGCAGTCGGCCGACATTGAAGAGAACGGCACAAGTCGAATTAAAACTTTATTTTAGAGCTGCTGAAAAGGACATCTTGACTACACAACGACAAAGGAAAGACACGAAAATCCCTCTGCTCGAACAGAGGGGCACCCGAGAGCGAAGACAGAAAGAATTTTCCCACTTACTCCGCGAATTTAAGTGCAAAATTGGGAAAAACGTGGAGCCATTGACCGGCGACAGTTTGGAAACGTGTTGAATAGACAGAAAACTCATATCTTTAGGATAGAAATTTTGGGAAGAGTTTTAAGTGGAAGACACTCCTTTGATGAAGACATTTAGAGGCTGGGAAAAAGATTTTAAGGAAATATAATGGGAGGAGGTTTTTAAAGAAATATTGAAGTTAAATAATTTTGATTATATATATATATATATATATATATATATATACCAGAACCTATAAGAGACCGACGGATGTCCACGTTCCAAGCTGCCTTTTTTTGCAAACCTTGCGCTTGATTATACGTCATTTTATAATCATTTTGCTGTCCAATTGCTGTATACGACTTTGTCCAAGATTAGGCCTTATAGAAAATCCGGCACACCTGCTTTATGAAACAGGATTTAAGAACAACCAAGTGGGTGTAAAATGAAAAATTACAAAGTTATAGCTATGGAAGGAACCGAAAAACATTTTCGATGGGGTCGAAAATCCTTTCGTATAAGTGAATGTTCCGTATATCTAATAAATTGTATAAGCGAATAAAGTAGTCCATTCGACCAGGGCCTGATTAAAGCACGGGCCGACTGAGCCTAGACCCTGGGCCTCTTAATTTTAGGGGTCAATAAATTTTGATACTTAATTATTCAATTTTAAATAATTTAATTAACAAAAATTGAAAATGTTTTTTGTTGATACTTCAAGTCATATTTCACGACACCTTATTCAGAAATGAAATAAAAAACAGTTCAAATGTTAACAATTTTAACTGAAATGTTCAGTTTCAACTTTTAGCATTTATTTATAAATAGTTCATAGCATACATAAAGTAATTTATTATGGTTTGCAGTCATCGAAGGAACCTAATAC
>CM063507.1:87654408-87656908 GCA_032207245.1 Pardosa pseudoannulata | reverse complement strand
GTGTCCCATTTATCATCTACATAACTGACAAAAAATTCAAACATCTATCAAACAGAAACAAGAGGTGGCAGCGTTTGTCACGGCCGAACGACCCGCAAAGGGAGGGCAAAGTGAACCCCTCCTTCCTCACCCAAATTAAGCCATGCAAGAAACACAAATTACTATATTGTTTTTCTACGTTTGTGTATCTTATGAATTGGTGATGAATTTATAGTGTCATATTTTCAACGTATGCATTAATGGTTTTGTAAACTTACTAAAACCGGTTTCCACTACTAGTTAAAGAGTAAAAACATTTCTTCACAATAGAACTGGTCACACGGTGTACTGTTTCGATCACGAGGGTTAACGAGACCCGAACCCACTACTTAAAGCGAATTCCGAACGGCTACACACATATGCATATATGCATACATATACGGAGAATACATGCCACCAGCGGGTTTCGAACCCAAGAACTTCGATAAAGAGAGCAACGCCGTAACCATTAAACCACCGTTCTGTTTGTGGCAAGAATTTATAGAGAATGTGCGAAGGACGTCAGGTGCAGCAAAAATTGGCAGCTCCACTTTCTCTTTCGCAAAAACATTTGAATTTCCTACGGATTGCGCTTGTTATTGGGGTTTCAATTTTGTCAGTTATCTGAAAACGGCAACAAGCTGTCGTGCGTATGGCTGTACTAAGCTTTTCAAAAAAGGGGGAAATGTTGGATTTTATGGCTTTCCTAAAGATCCTACATTGCGAATGCTTCGGATGAAAGATTCGAAAAGGCAAGACTGGACTCCGAGTTCTTCTACGAGAATGGGCGACAAACATTTTCAGAACGGTCATAAAGCGTTAACCTTACTGTGATGGAATAGATTATAAAAATTATTATGCTATAAAATTTTTTTTATTATTACTAAGTTTTTTTTTTCATATTTCTAATGCATTTTCTATGCTTTTGTGAGAAGTACTGCACCTATAAATGTAATTATTTTTTGTCCTTAAAAATGATCGGGTTTTGCCCATTTTTATTCGATTCTTATTTATGTAATAGTTTATTGTGCCCGTTAACATAATCAAAGTAGTTTTAATTTGATTGTGATACTTAATAGTACCGTATAAAGCGTTTAATTTTTTAAAAAATATATATAATTTTGTATGAGTTAAAAAAATCGATTTTGAAAGACTTGTCCAGTTTCTGATGTTTCCTTCCCCTTCTCTTCAATAAAATTTAGTTTTATTGTATACGGGATCCATATCAAAGTTCGTGAGATGTAATGAAAACGAGCCCTGTTTTGCCAACGAAAAGTGGAGTTGTAGTCAGCCCACCATATTTGTTTACAAACAGGCACTTTCTCTATTGTGTTCTGAATGCTGCGATGTACTGTTTTGTTACAGGTGAGATAATGAGACCGGGACCTACTGCTTGAAGCCGATTCATAAGAAAGTGTTTGCAATGAGGAAAGGGCACCACGGACTTGGTTTAAAATAACAGAAAATGTTTCTAAAATCGAATTGACTTGCCCGAAAGCGACTGTTTATTTCACTTGGAGGCGTCCTCGTGTAACTTCAAATGTGACATAACTTTGTTTAAAAATTGCTGAAAGCCAGACACGCGTCGCCTCCATTTCGGCTGACGCGCGAAGGTGTGGAGCGAGTGACGTCACGGCGGCGTAATCATAGTTATTAAGCGGGGAGCGATCACAGTTATTTCTCTGCCCATTACAACCTCGCTTCTCTTCTTATTTATATGGCAATCACTCCTCAAGACGCGCTTCTCCGTTCCTTTGTTTTAGTGTTACGTTTGTTTAAACTTAACTGGAGAAATTAAGATTAGAAATGTATACATATACACACATTTATATATACACACATACATGTACACATACACATATATACACACATACACATATACAGTGAAACCAGCTTAAAAAGTTTTCCGAGGGCCTAACTGATTAAAACTTCTTAAGCGGGAAATCAGGCAATAAACATTATTTATGTTTATGTATGCGTGTGTATATATATATATATATATATATATATATATATATATATATATACGGTAACACCCACTTAAAAACTTTTCTATAAAATTTGCACTTCTTATACTTTAGTTTACTATTGAAAACTTCCCAAGAATAAACAAAAAATATGAGTATCTCTCTCTCTATATATAAGACGCATTTGTTGTCTGTTTCCTTTTAACTCAAGATCCAGAAAACCAAATAACGTGAAATTTGGTGCACGTACTCAAAATTACACGGGGAAGGTTCTTAAACAGGTTTCGTTCCATCCCAACCTCACTCTGGCTTCCTCCAGCCAAAAGTAGTGCTCCATGTGCCTGTTCTGACAGAGCAATTCTGGCAAGCAGAAAGGATGTGATCGAGAAGTTCAATGTCACCATTCAGAAGGTTCTTCCAGGGCAAGAATATGTCTACAAGTCCATAGACTGCATCCTTAATGATGATGAAGCAGTACAATATCCCATTGAGTTCTTGAATTCCATCCAGATTCC
>CM063507.1:87649308-87654308 GCA_032207245.1 Pardosa pseudoannulata | reverse complement strand
CATCCATTCGAAGACAGATGGACAGATAACTTAGGCTATTATTATAGAGGGAATTCGAGCTTTAAAATAAGTTTTGCAGAATGAAATATCAACAACTTTCAATTTTAAAGAATAGTAGTAAAATTCATTCGAATTAATATGTTTGTGTGTGACGTAAAATTTCTTTCCAGTGATTCTCAAAGCATCGCATCGTTCCATGGGTAAAGCCACTTTGACGAACATTGCGCTACACACCTTTTATTCGTTGGGGGGGGGGAGCCCGTGAAAATGTGCCCCATTGTGTCATCGGGGGGGGGGGAGACTGTCCTTTATCGGAGGCCAGGCGGGCAGATGCCTTGCACCAAAATGGCGGAACCCATTGTGGCGCGAGGTGCGAACGCCGTGTTTACGATTGTTGGCAAACGTGTTCGGCCGGGTGTGAACACCGCTGTGACGAGTACCGACCAAAGAAAATAGTACCGTCCCCCCCCTCACCTGAAGAAAAGGGAGGAGTGGTGACTGATGATAAAAATTGGGTTGCTACGGCATGTTCCATAATTTACGGGCTGTTTGTCGGGAGTACAATCGAAATTTTGCTGCTTTTACACGCAAACTTAAGGTCGTTGAAGGAATTTTAGCAGGGTATACATTCGAATCTCCATCTATCGCTGCCGTATTCACCGTTCTATTTATTTGGTACCGATTTTATCTTCATAGAACCAATATAATTTTTTTCCCGCGTTCGTCGTTCTCGGATGATTCGTTTTCCCACAACTATTGTGGAAAAATTTCGGCCCTGTCGCTTTGCCTATCTGGTTTTCTTGTTTTTGTGAAAATTTAGAGAATTGGGGTAGTCGAATGGGTCTTAATCTTAAATTTTTTTACAGTTTTCAAATTTACATCGATGTAATTCAATATAAATTTTTTTTCTCTATTTCCAAACTCACTCCGCGTGCCGAACGATGGACGATTGGTTAGGATGCTGGCCTTCGGTACCGGAGTTCGTGGGTTCGAATCCCACTATGGCATGGATGTTCGTAGCCATTTGGAATCGACTTTAAGCAGTAGGTCCCGGTATCATTAGGTCTCGTGCTGTAAAAAGTAGACCGTACCGCTCCAAACGAAAACCAAACCAAACTATCTCCCCTTATGTCAAAGCTAAGGGCAGCCTTCTCGATTGGTAATGATTTCAAATAAACATTCTCGGATCTTTCACGTTCAGCGATTCGTAAAAAGGTTAATTTATTTAAAATTATTAAAAAAATTGAAAGCAGGGAATACAGGCAGATTTGACACATTGTATGCGGGACACGTACAAGTACGTTTTCTGACGACTGATACTTGAACGCGAGATACGTACTAGTACGGGTCAGTGTAACAACATGGTTTGTTGTTGGGTACAAAAATAACAGTATAATAGGTAAACGAAGCCGAATGTTCTTGTCTACTACATAGATTCTGGAAAAATAGAGACAAATAAAAACTAGCTTTTGCATTAGTCGATACTAAACCGCAGAACGGGAAGGTCGATTAAAAGAATCAATTTAGTTTTAAAATGAACTTTTTATTTATCCTTGCGAAAATTATATATATATATATATATATATTTATATATATACATAATATATATAATATATATATATGTGTGTGTGTGTGTATATATATGTATATATATGTATATATATGTTTATATTATAATATATATATATATATATATGTATATATATATGAATATATATATATATATATATATATATATATATATATATATATATGTATAGTATATATATACATATGTTTTATATGTTATATATATGTAATAAAATATATATATGTATATATGTTTATATATTTATATATAATATATATATATATATATATATATAATATATATATATATATATGGAATATGTATATAAATGTATGTATATGTTATATGTATATATTGTTATATATATGTATAAATATATGTATATATATAATAAATATGTGTATATATATATGATTCATATATATATGCTTAATTATATAAAGTATATATATATAATAAAATATATATGTATATATATGTATATATATATTATATATATAGTATATATTTGTATAATATATGTATATATAAGTATATATATATGTATAAAAGAATTAACAAAATTATGTATAAATATATATGTAAAATGTATATAAAAAGTACAAAATGTATACAAATGATATAAAATATATACAAGATTTATTAAAAATTAAAATATAAAAATAAAATATAAAATATATATATATATAATAAAAATATGTATGTATATATGATGTAAATTAAATATGAAATATATAGATAAATATGTATAATATGTATATAAATGTATAAAAATATGTATATAAAAAATGTATAAATATAGGAAATATATATGTATATATATATATATGTATCTATATATATGTATATATATGTAAAATGTATATATATGTTATATATATGATATATAAAGATATATATATGTATACAAAATGTATATATATGTATAATATATGTATATAAAAAATGTATATATATTATAAAAGTATGTATATATATATATCTATTGTTTATAATAATTAATATGATATAAATATTTTGATTTAATTTAAGTTTTATATTTCAATAAAATACGAAAAGTGGGTTCAAAAATGAAATAATTTTCGATTTTTTGATTTAACTAAATAACCAAATGGACGCACAAAACGCCCGCTCCCGGTACAATTCTGCTGCGAAATGGACCCGCACACAATGTGTTAAGAGTGTTTTGATTGGCAATGGTAAAATAATAATAATAATAAAAATAAAATCTGATTTAGACACATGACTTCTTATATGCTTGCTAAATTACTATTTGCAAGTTTCTATAAAGCTTCAAAATAAATTACATTTCCTGGTTGGTTGGTTAGAATTTAGTGGCGCTAATTCCTGAAAGGACAAACTGCGCCAAACAAGACGAAAATAAAAAACAAGGTAAGATAAAAAAGAAAATTAACACAGGAGAAAGGAATTTTGAGAATGAAAAAGACGAAACTAAAAGTTAAAAACGTTAAAAGCACATAAAAATCAAACAAACGGAGATAATAAATTGCAAATATATACAAGATAGATTAATACATTATAAGAAAATTAAAAAACAAAATTGAAAATTGAGAAATTGAAATAAAAAATTGTTAAATTGAAAATTAAAAATTGAAATAAAGATTAACGTACAAAAAAATCACAGAATTCAGATTTCATAATAAAAACCTGTACAGCGAAGAAAGGGAAACAAGCCTGGATGTGGCGTTTCACCGATGATTGTATCAAGATTCGGCGATAAATTTTTAAAGAATTTTATATACATTGATTTCAGACGATGACAAAATGTGTGCGACTGTGTAAGGTATTTTACAATAAGCACACTGTGGAGGATCTTCACCCAGCAAGAGATACATTTCCTGGAGTAACGATGTTGTGTGAATGGAGCACGACTACTTCCATCTGAGCGTTGATATTAGTTACACTGAGTATTTTCGTTACGTAGAAATTTAATGCTAAAAAAATATTTCACGCTTACAACTGTCCGAGCAGGGCTGGAATCCCAAGAGGCCAGGTTCGAGTCTGTCGAGCGCTGCAAACATCTCTCTGTACACCCAGAGTACGTGCTGGATAAATCTGAGTATCTGCATGTCATCATCTTAGGAGACAGATACTTAGTAAAGAGGTATAGAATCGGAAGAGTTCAGTAAAATTATTAGCTTAAATACTGGAGACTTTGTACACATATAGAATTAAAATATTTAAAGAATTAAAAATAATTATAAATAAAATATTGCAATTATATTAAAACAACTATTAAGAAGAAATAAAAATCTTATTTAAAAATATTTTAACTAACAGATAATTTTTTAAATTTCAATTTATTTATTAAAATAGTCTTAGTTTTTAAATGCTTCTTGCAAGCTAATTTTCAATTTTTCTTTTCTTTTTATATTATTATCTAAAAGTATCGTTCGAACATATTTGATATATGTTTTGTATATAAATTGAATAGTTAATTTATAGAAAATACATTTATGTTTATATTATTATCTAAATGTATCCTTCGAACAAATTTGGGCATTGCTTTGTATATAAATTGAATAGTTAATTTATAGGAAATATATTTATTCCTATCCGTAGAATTTTCGTGAAAAATTCGGAATTTCGAAACTTAAATTGAGTTTAATAACCTAAAATTTTAAGTCAAAATTTAAAACGGATGCATACGTTTATTTTATAATGTATGTTAAGAATGCTTCGTAGGAATCTATCATAGATAAAGTTGCAAAGAGCATTTTAAAAGGGAACAAAAATTCTGTAAAGGGGAATTATATAAAATGTTTATCGATTTAAATAAAAATATTTAATGCTTTTAATTCAATTAAAGCTTAATTTATTTATTAACAAATTTTCAAACTTACGGATTTGTAATTTGTATACATACATACTGCTGTCCAGGGGACAAGATATCTTCGAAATGTAGCGTTCCGAGAACACATAAAAATTCAAAAAAGTAGTTAAAGCTCCCCCAATAAAGGGACACTAATCATTAACGGGTTTAACACACATTCTCAAATTCAACATGGCCATGTTTTTGTATATACATCCGAATTTATGTACTAGAATGTCCACGTATCACTGTGTTCTGGGGGGGGGGGGAGAATGTCTCCAACACTATGTCGTTTGTCATTTTTCTCACCTGTCTTCGGGAATCGAATGGATTCGGCACCCCACTTCGAATCCCGGGAAGCGAAAAATGCGTCGCCTCCACAATGGAGGCGGCCTGTGTATTGTGTGTCAGACGGGAAAATGATTCAGGTCGACTTCTTTATGTGTACTTTATACCTCCATACACTCATGTCGGCATGTATATGTATAAACGCAATTCGCAGTTTTAGATACTTAATTAAGAAATGAATAATGGGCATAATATTAAAAAGCTTTTAAATTCCTCTGATGGCATAATTATATTATAGTGAATCCTATT
>CM063507.1:87639308-87644308 GCA_032207245.1 Pardosa pseudoannulata | reverse complement strand
ACAAAAGTGAAACACACACGATTTGTAGGAAATTCAAATGTTTTGCCAACGAGGAAGTGGAACTGCCATTTTTGCTGCACCTGACGTCATGCGCACATTCTCTATTATTCAATATGTAGGAAACCTAAAACAGAAATTAGCAAAAAAAATAGTACTTAAAAATGGGCAAAGTAAATATGGTTTAGAAACTTGTTGACAATTTAATAATGCTCGATATACTTTCTAGCTATACTCCCACTCCCAGAAAAAAAGTAATGTATCTTAAAATAATTATATCATGTAATGATGATACTAAATATTGAAAGAGTAAAATAAATAGGGGACAGAATATTTGAAGAGAAAAATTTTTAAATTATTGAAATGTGATCACAATCGTTATACAGAATTCGAACTTCTTAATTAGGAATACTTCTTAATATAAAGCATCTTAAGAGAATTTCACTATATCTACATACATATATGCACACACACACACATATATATGTGTGTGTGTGTGTATATATATATATATGTGTGTGTATATATATATATATATATACACACACACATATATTTATATATGTACTCGTATATAAACTACCTTGGAGAGAAATGTTGATCCATTTTAATATTCTTGTTCTGTGCGTGTCTCATTTCGATGCGACGCGTGTCGCAGGCACAGGTGTCCATCGATTGGCGAGGGCCGCACCCAGAAATCGCCTGCCTACCCCGTTCATTAAAGGGATAGGGTTGTCATTAAGACACCTGTTTACAATCTTGTTACGCGGGTGACGAGAGACTTGTGCCGCACTACTTTACAACCACTTCACCACTTCCGTATATTACAACTTATTTACAAATATATTTACATATAAAATATACACACATGCATATAAATATGTGAATATCTTTCTATATATGTAAATACATATAAAATTAATATATATATATATGAATATAGAAACATATATATATTATATTTATATATATAATCTTTCATAATATATATATAAATATATATATCTTTTATATATGATATATATTGTGTGTGTAATATATAACTTATATGATTACATTGAAATTAGTTTGTTTTTAATTGTCTTTCTTTTTAATGAGTTGCCTAGTTAATAATCCTAAGTTCGAAATTATGCCATTTCATAGAAAACTATTTAGATGAACATAACTTTTATTTAAGGTGTATAAATCTTTTTTCTGTGACGAATCAGTAAATACGAACGATAGATATTCACTTGTTACCGTGGGGATTCCACAGTGAAGACGCGAAAACGCAAAGTCAGTTGCGAGGCCGGGCAACTGAGTCAGCGTTATTATGCAGGAATTGTCATCGAGATAATTCTAACAGTAAAAATAAGAAAATTCTTTATTTCAGATAGCTTTAAATATAATTTGAAATTCACCATTTTTTAACATTTTAGATATTGTTAAATATATATATTAGAAATAAGATAAATTAAAAAATCTTAAATAATTTTTTTATGTATAATTATTATATTAATTATATTTTTTATATATAAATTTTTTTATTCTCTTTGTAATAGAAAATTCAAAATTTAATTTTAGAAAATTTTTGTGTAAAAAATTAAATTGATTTCAGAATAGTTTGGATTACATTTGGTTTATGAAATTTTTTTTTTTATTTAAAATCCAGAATATAAGCTTATTGAGATTTTTTTAATATAGAATTTTTGTTATATTATTTATTAAATACAAAATAGTTCTATATTTATATGTAAAGAATATATTTTAAATAACTAAATTTATTTTAGTTTTTTATAATGAACATTTATTTCAGAGCTAGCTTTGGGAAATAGGTTGAAAGACTAGAAATCGCGGACACTCATTTTAATTTTGAGATATTGTGGCTGGGAAAATAGGTATGAAAGAATAAGAGTGGAAAATTGAAAATCTTAAAGTGATATTTTAAGTGTAATAATTTTAATATATTACATATATATTTTATATATAAAATTCTTTTGACTGTGTCTTTGTAATAGAACTCCTCCTAAATGGCTGGACCGATTTGGACGAAATTTTGTGTACGCAATTAAATTGATCCGAGAATAGTTTGGATTACCATTTGGTTCCGATAGAATTTTTTTTTATTAAAAATCCAGAATGATAAGCTTATTGAGATTATTAAGTCCCTAGAATCCCTTTGCTGTCGAAGTGTATGTGGCGCAGTGGTCGACGCAGTACAAAAAGTTCTATTATCGAATACCTGTAAGGGCGAAGTGGGAATTTTAATCTAATTTATTTACGTTTGTGATGACTGTAAGCGTGGTAATGTTAAGTATTTTTAAAATATTTTTTTCCTTACTTTTCTATCCAAAAGGTCTAATTCGTAATTTATTCAAAAATGTTTTACAATTTTTGGATTTGCAGAGTTTAAACAGGTCCGTTGGGTCGTCTGGTGTATGTGTGTGTGTGTGTGTGTGTGTGTGTGTAGTGTATGTGTGTTGTGTGTATATGTATATGTATATTATATATATATATATATATATAGATTATTTAATGTATGAGAAATATTTAGGTGATGTATATGTATGGAATTATAGTATGTGATGTATGTATATTATGTGTTTGTATATTAGTAAGAGATGTAAATGTCTATTATAGAGAGAGATACATACGTATATATTGTAACGTACTGGGGATATAGTAGGCGAAGCCGTCAATGAAACAGGCTAGAAAACTATTTAATCTAGATTAAATATTTTATTCAGGCGAATAAATTATGTACAGCTATGTACAGATTCAGTAGGATGTTAAATATTCCGGGATCTCGTGCTGAGATGACATTCACACAATAAGGATGCTTGGGATACCGGATACAGTATGGCTAGGGCTTCTAATCACTGGAATTGCTCGCTAATTAGCGCCGATAATAAACGCTGACACTATCACCTCCGGCTGACGATTAGCACAGTCGGCTTTCACAGCAAGGTTCGAAAATTCAGAGTGCGTATCACGCTGGGGTTCGTGAAGGAAATCTCGGGATGCAAGAAGATTCAAAATGAGAGCAAAATCATTCTCGGCTACATACTTCTAGGTACGAAGTAAAATAAAAATTAGCAAAATAACGGGAAAGGAATTCCCAAGTCGAAGGTCGACTTCCTAGCAAACAGAGACGCTGGCCGTCTCTAGTCAAGCAAACTCTAGAAGCGGAGATTCGAGCGGTTCTTCTCGAGCTACGAAGGCTCTATCAGGAAGAAGCCTCAAGAAGAAAAAGCTTTTCTTTTAGCACTGTCACCCTCTTTTATAGCGGCACCGGCGATTCTTCGGGAAACTTCCAGACCCAGGATGATGCAATCTTGCGGTCACCTCCCGCCTGGATTAGCTGTTTCGTTTCCAGATGTGGCCGAAAAGCCGTCTTCAGATCAGCCGACCCAAACAACATAATTGCCTTTTTCGCTACCGCTAATGGGCGACAAGGTGCACTGTAATTATTTACAATCTTTTCACAGCGTCTTTCCATTCAACAGACTCACAAAGCCTTAGACGCGATGGCTCCAGCACGCTAACAGTTTTCAATTAAGTATCCACGTGTATTTAGACCCTCCGTTTCTACCTGCCGCTAATCGTCAGTGTTCGAGGCGAAAGGTCACCTTCGGACTCCTCGTTCTTTAGGGTCATGTAACGGATCGTTACAATATATGTATATAAGTACATCGATACATACATACATATATATGTGTGTGTGTGTAAAACATGTATACACACACACGCACACACATATGTATATATGTATATATGTGTATATGTATGTGTATATGTATATGTATATGCATATATATATGTATGTATGTATGTATATGTATATATGTATGTATATATATATATGTATATATGTATATATGTATGCATATATATATATATATATATATATATATATATATATATATATATGTGTATATATATATACATATATATATATATATATATATATATATAATATACATATATACATACATATACATATATATATATATAAAATATATATATATATATATATATATATATATATATATATATGTAATATATCAAAATTATTTAACTTTAATATTTCTTCAAAAAACTCCTCTCTTCCATTTTAATTCATCTAAATATCTTTACCAGTCTCAACATGGTGTGTTCAACGGAGTATTTTCCACTTAAAATTCCTTTCTGTCATAAAACTGTAAACTTTCTGTCTATACAGCAGTTTCCCAGGTGTTGGCGGAACATGTTTTCGCGTTTTGCTGATATTGCAGTCAATTCGCTTATTAAGCTGTTTTTGTTGTGGGAAAATTCTTGTTGTCAGCGCTCTTGAGTGTACTTGTGTGAGAGCAGAGTGAACTCTGTGGCTTTTGATTATATATTGTCCAGAAGGACAGATGTGCCGTGTTGCCGCTCTGAAATAAAGTTTTAAATTAGATTTCTGAGTTCTCTTGAATATGAGACCCGACTGCATCTTTGTACTTTATGAATGCTAGCTGTTGAACTTTCTCCTTGTGAAGGAGTGATATAAAAAATGATTTACACACACACACACACACACACATATATATATATATACACACATATATATAAATATAAATATAAATATATATATATATATATATATATATATATAGTGAGAGTGAGAGATACAGATATAGAGAGAGAAAAGAAGAATATATCTAGATAGGTAGGTAATTATTCGTTACTACTGGTGACAATGCATCGGATGATAGTACCAAAATGTCATTAAGTTGTTTTAATGGACGATAACGCACGTCCTCATAGAGCTGACATTGTAGATGACTACCTGGAGAGTGAAGGGATTTCGCGTATGGTATGGCCAGCATAGTACCCCAGGATGTCCACAACCATCGCCGAACTATATTTAGAAAATTATTTCTGTCGTTTATACTTCTACTGCAATATTGCAAGGATTTAAACATTTCTTAAACCAATAGATTAAATTTCAAATCAACATAAATGATTTTTACTGTTGTTATGTTTTTCGAGCGTATATTTCG
>CM063507.1:87629308-87634308 GCA_032207245.1 Pardosa pseudoannulata | reverse complement strand
AGATAGATATAGAGATAGATATATAGATAGATATAGAGATATATAGATAGATATAGAGATAGATATAGAGATAGATATAGAGATATAGAAATAGATATATAGATAGACAGAGATAGAGATAGATCGATAGAGATAGATAGATATAGATATATATATGTGTGTGTGTGTGTCAGGTCTAAAAAGGGGGTAGTTGGAAATTATGTGAGTTATAAACGATTTTAAAAAGTGAACTCTTTTGTAATAATGAAATAGACCCACGCTCGGGTAGGTCTTTTTCATTGGGAGTAACGCGGTCAGGAGTAGAGATATTTCACAGGAAGTGGATGACCAACCAAGCTCGACAAATCTGTTATCGTGTGGACATAGAGCTGTCAACACACTCCACGCGTACCTTCGACACGAATAAATGAAAATAGCGAAAGCGACTCCTGAAACGGAAACCCCATATTAAATCAAGAAGTGTTTTTACTAATTATTCCATTCGCCTTCACACTGGAACTGTATGTATATATATATATATATATATATATATATATATATATATAATATGGTAATAAATTAAAGTTATTATACCTAAAATATATCTCTAAAATTCCTTTATTCCTTTTTAATTTTTTAATACCTAATTTCCCAGTTTTAAAATGTCAGATTTAAAGAAGTGTATGTTCAGTGACATCATTTTTTTAGCATCCGTCTTCGAAAACTAACGCTAGAATCCATGCTAATGTTTTATTCACATTTTTAAACTATCCCACGAAAATAGTTTCACTTCTTCAATAACTTAACTGTTACCTTTGTCGTTTTCGAGCTCAATTAAATGATCAAATTTCACTCTTGACTCTCCATAAACGCTGAAAAATCAAAGTCTCATGGGAATGAAATAGCGTTCTTCGATCCTCTTGGATGTCACAAGCTGAAAGATGTATTTTCCTTGAGCGTTCGATGCTGAGCTTTTGCCTCGTTAAGATGTGTTTATGACCCATTCAATTTTATCCTGGATAAATTTAAAGGTTCTGAACGTTGGACTTTGCTTTCTTTAACACTAGATTGCCCTAGGCAGTCATTTTGACTGTTTTTTAATTTCAATTAGAAAAACAATTATGAAATATAATGACACAATTTCTTAGAATTTGGTGACTTTTTCTATAACATATAAATGAGTTTATGAATAATTGTAGTTACTTCCGCCCTCCTTTATTATATAATATTAAAAATTATTTTAAACAAATTTCTTTACATATTTGTTTTTTTTTTCACAATGCAGTCATTTTGACTGTTTTTGGGCAATATAGGTATACAAGAAATCTCGGGTAATCTAGTGTTAATGTAGCCACGAACCTACTTCACGTGCCAACAAGGCGAATATTTAGCCAGTTGGTCTTGTTAGGCACCGGTTACGAGATCGCTGCCTTTATTATCTGTGCTACCATGGCTCATACACACTTTATAAATAACCGTGTGCGGTTCACAAATATGTGCCCATCTACCGACAAATATGTGAAGCGTAGAGCTTCCTATCGGTCTTTTTTGGAGTCTTTACCTAATTTGAGTAGCAATATCGAATGATGTCAACCGTCAGATTGTGCAGGCAGACGACGAGGGTGATGCAAATGACTGATTCTGTGACAGATCACCCCGTCCTGCTGCCAGGACTAAAAGATAGTTTGTATATCTTTGTATGCATACTCTTATCTCTACATACAAGTTATTTCCCGCGCTTCGCTACAATGGTTATGTGTATAAGTTATTTTAAAGAATGGACTTTGTTGTTTTTTACGAGTAGCATCCAGAAAGTAAGTTTCCCTTTAAAGTAAACTTAATTAGCCGTGTCAATGGCGCTTGCGTAAATGGGGGTGTAGGTAAATTTTACCTTTCTGCCAGGGAGTAACAGCACAGTTTAACTTCTTTTCCCGTGATCCTTTGCTTTCGCTGGCGCTAGATTTTAAAATGATTTCCACCAATGCAATTATAACTGATAATGACAGGATAAAGAATTGAATTAATTCCCTCATTATCGTCGTCAATATTTTTTCATCATAATTAAAAGCATTTTTCACGTGATTATTACAAAATAATAAAAAAAATGTAGATGTGGCATTTTGTGTCAATAAACAAAAGCAAAATGCAAGGAAGGATGACAATGATTCCCGCCGGATCACGTGACTTCTGACGACAATCCCGGCAAAAAGGAAAGTTGAAATCACTGCTCACGTAAAAGGGTTTTCTGGTCTTCCAAATAAAATCCCTTTTACCCGGTAAAATGAAGTTCACTTTACTTTCACATTTAAATGGGGCTAGTAAAAAGAATATCTGTCTTGACGACAGCCTTTAACTCTACAGTCCCGATCTTGCTCCCGGCGACTTCCACCTGAAAATGTCGTGTTCGGCCCCCACAGACTTTCAGACAAATGTGACTCTCTGGCTTATTTTCATTTGGAATGTTTTCGTGGAACCGAACTACCAGAAACTTATACCTCGGTACGACGAGTGTTACAGTTACTGTAGTTATGAATATTTTTCCAGGTAAAAGTGTTTTGTGTACTTTTATACGATTCCTGGAAATTATTACTTTCTGGATGACCCCCGTAATGAAGATTTTTGTCTCGAAAGGTACTACGTCCTCCTAAAACCAAAATGTGGTTTTCTAAAGAAAATTGCTAGAATTACATGATACTCAATTAAAAATGGATCAAAAATTTAAAGATATTTCAAAGGTATATAAGAACACGAAAAGTCTCCCATGTGTAGTGAGTCATGAGACAAAAAGGAGGGGGGGGGGAAGGAAGGCAAGGGATCTTGTGACGAGCGGAGCAGACGACCGATTGTGTGATGGATCACCCTTGAAATCCTTTCCCTCCCCTCGATTAACTGAACGGAGACGTCTCAATCCGAAACCGTGACGGACAGAATCAAGGCAGCGGAGATGAATATTTATTTGTTTCTCTGAATAAAATTCTCTTTATAGAACATTTTCACTTTCATCGCGCGTGTTGTAACCACATCAATGTTCTCGAGTGAAGAGGTAGAGTGAAGAAGGATCACAGTCACGATAAAATTGGAAATCATTTTTATTTTTCTGGAGTAAATATTGGTTATATATACAAAGGGATTCTAATTCTCCCAAAACAAGTGGAAATGGAGAGGATTGTTTCTTGCGTAAAATTACCACGAAGATCACAGTCGAAAAAAAGATTAAATAATCTCCCAAAATGGGGAGGCCTTTAAAGGGTGCGATGAAAACCCGATCTATCCCTCGTTCGGTGTTCGAGACCCTGCCGTTCCTTACGGGAGTGGACTTGACGAGTCTTCCGGACGCAATCCCCCAAAAGCTGGCTCCGGTCCAAAGACACGAAAACCTCCACGAGGTCAAAGCACCTACATAAAAAAATATGTCGTAAAGCCCCGAGTAGACAAATTCTAGGCTTTTTATACCTGGGGGTCAGTGACGATACCGCCAAGCGTTTTTGGGTCCGTTACGATTCCAGTTGCCTGAGAACTCTAGCTAAGGTGACAGCTAGTTCTTTGTAGCTGAATTCTTATTCGCTAGCTGTCCCGATTCCGGCTTCTCCAGACAATCCTCCGGCTCATTGCCACAACCGATCAGGAGCGTGACGCCTACTCAACCGAATTGCCAACATCCCAGACACGGCGTCGCCACGCTATTGTAGACGGATCGAAACTGATGGCATTCAGATCAGCTGATTTCGGTCTTTCGTGTTCTGAACAAAGGGGGGGGGTCTTCACAGTGTGTAGCAATGGTGAATATCGGAAACATACACACTTTTTTGGCTATCAAATAAAATCCTGAGAAAAAAATTTGGTTCTAGTACTGTATTTTTCTAAAAGTTATTAAAAACAAGTGTAAAACTTTCACAAGACATTGACGCCCATTAGGATAAATGACACATCTAAGTCTTTCAACAAAGTCTTTCAAGGTTCTAGACCATTGGTTTTTATATTTCTTCAGAAAAAATTCTGTCTATTCTTACACCCATCGTTTATTAAAATCGAGCTTAAAAATTATCAATATCTTTATGAGATCTTATTAAACAGATTTAAAATTTATTTATTTATTTTTTAAATACTAAAAATTATTGGAAAATTTAAAATTTTTTTGAAAAAAGATAAAAATTTCTTCATTAATAAAAAATAAAAGATAAGTAGTTGGTACATAGTAAAACATTTCTAATAAACTTGAAATTTCAAATTAGAAACTTATAGATATACAAATAAAGGCACATAATTCAATATGTTTTTACACTAGAAGATAATTTACACTATCATAACATAGAAAAAATGTCCACATCACAAATTTATGACTTCAGTATAATTTAGGCATGTCCACATAAAGGCGGAAGAAGATTCGAACAAATTGTCCTGAAAGTTTAAAGAATTAATTTTCTTCTATAAAACGTTAATTTATACATTAATGATTAAGCAATACTGTTTTCGAAGTTTGATGTCTTAACAGATATGTTATTTTGTAAAATAAAATAAAATATGTACCATAATTCCTTTCTCCCATTTTTTAAAAAAATTCCTTTTATTTATAATTTAAGTTAGTTTAAATTCATCTGGTAAATAGTGCTGAAGAGTTTATATATATATATATATATATATATATATATGCGTGTGTGTGTGTGTGGTTTGTTTGTTTGTTTGTTTTTCATTTAAAAACAAAACTTGCGCCATTTTCAGTTTTTCGTCGAAGGTTCGCGTAGAGTGTGTTGACAGCTCCATGTCCACGCGCTGACTGACTCCTATCGGTTCGCTTACTTATCAAATCCTTCAAATATCTTTCCGTTTGACCGGATGATAAGCTTTTGAGCTTACGCGAAAGCGGATCTTTTTCATTTATTTTATTATTATAAAAGAGTTCCCCTTTTAAAATTTATTATTATTTTATTATTGTTTTAAATTTTTTAATCAACTCACGTCATTTCCAACTACCCCTTTTTTTAGACCTGACATATATATCATTACACACAGACATTCAATGT
>CM063507.1:87626166-87629208 GCA_032207245.1 Pardosa pseudoannulata | reverse complement strand
GAGAAGAGGGCGCATTCGGCTGTGACCGGCCAATGGGGAACCCCCGAAACGACGGGGGGTTGGCTGACATCGCCGGTAACGACTCGAAAGGGTTTAAAAGACCTCAAATTGGGATTTTTGAGATATTCTATTTTTAACCAACCGTATTCTTAATAAGAGCGTAAATAACACTTATATAAAGCGTAAAAAACACTGAAATCTCCGACAAAAGAATTCTTTTTATAAAAGTAAAAACATTCAACGTTTGACGTTCTTTCAGAGAACTCTCAGTAATTTGCATATTAATAAATTTCCTTTCATTTTTTCCCCCGAAAGTTGGAAAATTATTAAAAAAAATAGCTGTTGAATTTCATTTATGCTAAACACAATTTATTACTAATATATATTTAATTATTAATATGTTATAACATTTTTTAAGGTTGTGCCCCCTCCCCCCAAGGTAAGGTTGTGCAATCTGTCATTTTACTAAATATTTATTGTGTTAAAAAGTCCGAACTCGTTTTACGACCTACTAGCCACTTCAGTATCTGTTAATAAGGTTCCAAAATGAATGTTTCATTTAATTCAAAGTTCGAATTAATTTTTAAATCCTATTACACTAACAATAGAAGGGAAATATCTCATTATCGTAACACAGCCATTAATTTAAATCATAACCTCCAGAAATATAATTTAAAACTTAAAAAGAATGTTTCCAAGCGATTTATCTTTGCACGGACTAACGACGTTTTCTTTTCCAGATCATTTAAAGAGAAAATAAATTAAAACTCTTGTGACACAAATGTTTTACAAATATTCAAACCATAACGTTGTTAGCGACGCCATAAAACGGGCGTCTAAAAATTAAATTAAAAAATATCTCAAGAGAATTCAAAATGAAAGACACATTAAAGAATAAAAATGATAAAACGAAATACTGCAAGTAAATATGGACAAAATATATTATCTAAATATGCATCCAGGGTTGGCATGATTTAAATCAGTTGATTTTTTTTTTTTTTTTTTTAAATCTTTGATTTAAATCATTTTTTTCCCCCACTTCTTTTAAAACCTCTATTCCAAAGACATGAGAATTGAGAATCCGTCAGCACAGTCATACCAATAAGTAAATATGTGTCAATCGATAGCACATCCTTTCCAAGAATGGAGGGGTTGTTATCAGAAAGTAGGGAGTAGGGGTAGTACAGCGATTGACTATGACTGCTGGAATTCATTTTATGTAATATGAGAGGTAAAGAGAGCATTGCAGAACTCGAAATCCAGTTTGTCTACCCAATAACAACAGCCGTGGCTTAGTCTGCCGGAATGGAAAGACAGTTTTCTTCTTTTGGTAGTGTTCGTTTTAGCCTTCGTAACCAATTAGGTTGGTTCGGTTTGTTTTGGAGCACTATGGTCTACTGTTTTGCTCACGAGGGCTAATGAGACAGGCACCTACAGTTTAAAGCCGATTCCGAACGGCTACAAACATCCATGCCAGTAGCCGGATTCGAACTCGCGAACTCCGGTTCCGAATAGCAGCGCTCTACCATCGTTCGGCTCTTAACTAATTAGGAGTGGATAAAGTATCAAAGCGAGTGTTTTTATTGAAACCGTTAAATCCATCATTCGGTGATTACAAAATAATGAAATAATTGTGATTTATTGTTTTTTTAAATAAATAGTTTGCATTAAAAGAATATTTAATGTGTTCTTTAAATTGACATCTTTTTGAGTTTACACTATCCAACGGCAAAATAATGGAATATATTTAGATTAAAATTTATATATTTAATTTCAGGTAATCAGTCTGTAGAATAGACTCGATATATAAGATGTTACTTCTTATAACAAACTATTCTATGTATATTGCAAGAAACATAAAAACAACAATTAAAATGAGTATTCAGAAAAATCAAAGAAATCCGATTTAAATCAAAATAATCTAATTTAGATAAAAAAAAAAAAAAAAAAGATTTTGTTTTATTTAAAAAAATATCTCGATTTTTTTCCACCTTTGTATGTATATATAAAAACTATTTGTACAAGGATTTACCTACTTAAGGTGAATGTATACATAAAGATGTGGAGTGGGATCAGAGGGGGGTCTATCGTCTAGCACAAACACTCTAATCGAGAGCTCAAACATTCGATAGCAGCATTAGAATAAATATGTTTTTGTGCTCGAGGGATCGGGGGTAGGGAGTTAGTTCGACACCGGAGAGTCGGCATTCGACTTGTTGAAAAGTGTTATTCACAAATACTTTTTAACAACACGTTATATTACACGTTGACAAAATGGCAGAGGCGTTCGATCAAAAAAAAAATCTGTGTCACATTCGTCGAACACCCATTCCGCCTCCATATAACAAGTCTATGTACGTCACTGCTTGCATACATATTTATGTATGTATACATTATATGTACACACTTGCATACATAAATTTACGTATGGATGTGTAATGTACAGTTTGTGAAAATCATGATCTATACATGTCTTGGTACTCTGTAATCTTACAGGTAAAATAACGGAACTAGCAACAAAGTTAAATAAAGATGCGCTATACAAGATAACAGCGTGGGAAGTTGAGCGCGCTGTACTGCAAGCGGTTTGGGAAAATTAAAACTAAACAGTTAAAATATGAAGAATAACATATATAAATCAAATACTAACACAATAGTATCACGCTAAATTGCTGTTTTAAAACCCAAGCATGAAGTGAGACACGTTAATTATTTACATTAAATAATGTATTACATATACAATTATATATGTATATTAAACATTCAAAAGTAAATTGCTATATATGAATTATTCCGGTACATAGATAGGATAATTGTTTTTAACACTAGGTTTAAGGACCAAGCCCATTGGACTCATTAAAATTTTGATAACTATATCAATATAAAACTTTAATATCCCGTTTCAGAAACATACGTTGGTTTTTAGTTCAGTAATAATATAGATGTCAACTTTCATTCCTCTTCCCCTTCCTTTCGCATTATCCTATGGGGTATATACCTATTTTCACGGTCGTGACTCATAGAATGCATATGAAAATAAAT
>CM063507.1:87613666-87616166 GCA_032207245.1 Pardosa pseudoannulata | reverse complement strand
TATACATATATATATACACATATATATTTATATACACACACTCACACACGTGTGTGAGTCTGCAATAAAAATTTAACCTAACCCCATCTAACTTTTTCACCAATTTTAATTTCATATCATTTTTTTTTTTTTTTTTTTTCCAATTTGATGAATTTCCTATCGAAAAGAACTTCTATAGAAGAACGCAATCTCTTCCTTTTTCCCGTCTAGAATTCACCAATGTGGCAGAATCCGCTCGACGATTTGGCGATCGAACAAACCACAGGAATGTTGAATTTAGGATCTGTCTCGCTCAGGGCCTGTCAACTTAGGCCGATAACTGTTTAGTAGGCGCTCTATTTCCTAAGGTTTAGAGTAAAAGAAAAAAAATAATAAATTCGCAGACTAAGGTGCCCCATGGCAAATTTGACTAAACACTGTTCCATCAGAACATTTTATTCCTTGCTTTTTTTAACGAGTTTAAAGAATGCAGAGGGCGCCATCGTAATAGAATTATATACTTTTACTTAATTAACCGGGATTCTTCTTCTTCAATGGCCAGACAGAACAGGAGGGGCCTTGCCTTCCTCAGAATCGAATTCCAAGCTTTTCTGTTTCTGGTCATGGACATCCAGTTAGTCATTCTTAAAAGTCTTAAGTCTGATTCCAAACAATCGAGCTACCTAAGTTTAGGTCTCATCTCTTTTTCGGTTGCCAGATCTTTTTTCGTCCCTTCTGCACAGAATTACCGAGCATTTATTCTTAAAGACAATAAATCCTTCGACAGTTTACAAAGCCATCGGATTCCAATTTTGATTACTCTCTATATAAAAAACTTTAATGTCAATTTTCAAAATCATACGTTGGTTTTTAGTGAAGTAATAAAACAGATGTCAACTTTCATTCCTCTTCAGACCCCTTCATTTTGCATTATCCAATGGGGTAGACCTATTTTCTCGGTTGTGAGCTCATTGGACTCATAGACTGTATATGAAAATAAATAAATAGAGTACTAATTATAGTATATAAAGTATAGTATAAAGTAAATAGAGAGAAGCAGTCGAGAACACTTCCATTCCAATGACATGCTACTGACGCACGGAAGAATTGTGAAGTTCAACCATCGTACCAAAGAAACAGATGTAGAAACCCTTGTGCTGAATAGAATAGAAATGTTGGTTGAAAATGGGTTTCAAAAACAGATTTTATAGTTCAAAAATGTTTTGCAGAATTTTTTTTATAATAAACATCTCATTTAAATGAATTTGGAACTATTTTCTTTGCAAAGAAACTTCCATTTTCTTGTATGAGTGAAATGGGCTCACTTCAGCAAAAATAGGTATAGGATCAACATCCCTCATTCTAGTGTTAATAGCAGAGACTAGTTTCTATAGATACCTCATAGTTCTTCAGAAAACAAGTCTGTCCTAGGTAAAATGGGTAAACACACCAAATAATTGTTACTTAAGCACATATGAATATTAAATAAATGCGACGAATGTAACGCTGATACATTTAAAAATAACTTGTGATTTACTAATTAAAATAATCGGTATAAATAAAATAGACATGATTAAGGTCACTCGAGATATAAAACGAAAAATCAAAATACATTATAGACATATTTTACTTCAGTTCCAGTATCAACTCTAATTAAAAGCTTAACAAAACTTTTTTAAGAGTATTATTTTAACCTTTTCATGACGTTGTCACAATATTAGAATGTAAAGCTTGTCGATGAAATGAAAGCTTAAATATTTCTCCTGTTGCATAAACGTTATAGGAATGTTAAAACGTAAGCATTAAAAGTGCCAGCATCTGAAAACGAAGGGACAACCTTTGCTAGAAGCTTACATGCTATCCAGATAGCGACTGCACTATAGCATGGATATCATTTTCCATTAATAGTGGGTCAAAAACACCATACGTACAGACACATACATACATACATAGAATATACAGTGGATTCCGCTTCATGGAATCGCGGTTCATGTTATCAATCGCTTATAGTTATCGAAATAACTGGATCCCGATTTTCTCTATTTTGTATGTTCAAATGATCGTTTTATGGGATCGTGACATCGGTTCATGGGAACCGTTTTCGAACCTCATTTTAACAGGCAAAGGAATATTCACAATCTATTCAGAAGGAACCCATTCTTTTCTTTCCCTCCGTTCCTGTTTTAATTTTTGAAAATTCTCTTTCTTCCACCTACGGAAATAGGGAATGATCAAAGGAGTGGGGTATTACACGTTCCTGAAATTTTTAAGAAATATTCACACCCTTCTGGTGATCAGTGGTCGATAGGAAATCCAGAAAGCGAAATGATTTAACATAATGATTCGAAATTTTAAATCGTTATGACAGGTTACCAAAAATGAGTCAGCGCAATGTTGCAGCGCAGTTAAATATTTCTCAGCTTTTGAATTCCATCGAAAGTGTCGAAACATACAGTACGACAACGCTCCAATGACTTTTAAAAAAAATAAACATGTTAATGTGCATAAATATGTCTGAGTT
>CM063507.1:87598666-87608666 GCA_032207245.1 Pardosa pseudoannulata | reverse complement strand
TACCCGCAAAATGCAGCAAAATGTAGTGTTCCTGCAAAATGTAGTACACTGCAAAATGTGCCCGCACACAATGTATTAAAAATAAAACACAACCATTTTGGAATGCATTCGGAAATATAGAGAGGAATTTACATACATCGATTATTTAATATTTTGTACATAAACATGTACCCAATATGAAAACTGGACAGAAGTGAAATCCAGAATGCAACGGCAGACGCGACATTAGAAAGAACCGTATTTCTTAAAAAATATAAAATTATGATATATTTATATTCGGTGCTGGGCGGCTCTGCAAGAAGGGGGGGGGGGGCAGGTCACGACGAGATTTTTAACGCTATTCTGTATAGAAAAAGTTTTTAATCGGCCCTACCATTTTAAACAAAAGTAGTAAAGAAGTAACAATTTTGTTATGCTATTTCGTCTTATATTTTCTCAAATCCTTCGGAATCGCAGTCATTATACACACTTCCATGTGTACGTGTGTGTGTGTACATACATTCATATCCACAAATACACACACACACACATATATATATATATAGAGAGAGAGATGTATATGGCTATTTATACTTCCATCTCCGCAGCGGTAAACACCCCTTACTTCTGTCCCGATAGTTTTCTTCACACGTCCAGCCCGCAACATTCGCCGTCACGACTTTCATCCCCCCCTTCCTCTCCGAACCCCCCTCCATCGTTCTCCCCCACCCCCCGAACTTTTACCTACCTTTCGGAGGCGTCGGGCCAGCTAACTGTTAACCGAAAGCACACAGAGCGCGATTCGGAAAATGGCCTCACACATCCGGGTGACGCGCTCGGTTCCATGGTGGTACACGCAGAGCCGAGGAGAGTTTGTTCCTACACCGTGTACCGGTACGGGACTTTTAGTACCACGAAACGCCGTTTCTGTGTCTCTACCTCATAACATACTCATCTTTACTATATATATATATATATATATTAATACACACACACACAAAAAATACTAAAGGATATTATACTTATTATAATATTATAATATATATATATATATATATATATATATATATATATGTATATATATATTTATATATATATATATATGTATATATATATATATGTATATTATGTATTTATATATATATATGTATATATATGTATATATATATATATATATATATATATATATTTATATATATATATATATATTGTTTATATATATATATATATATGTATATATATGAATGATGTATTTATATGATATATATAAAAAAAATACTATTGTATATGTATATATAAAATAAAAATATATGTATGAAATATGTATATTATGTATATGTAAAAATGTATAAAATGTATACATAAAAATATATACATACCTTTAGTATGTATATATACGTGTATGTATATGTGTGTGTGTGTGCGTATATATATGTATACACACACATGAACTGACACACACTCACGTGATTATATATATTATAAAATATAAATATACATAGATATGTGTATGTACCATAATACACATACCTATACCCATATAAATACTTAACAACTGACGATTGGTACTTAAGCGCTGGACACGTATTAGTACAGGTTCGTGCAACAACATGGTTTGTTTGTGGATACAACAATAACGGTATATACAGGAAAATGAAGCCGAATCTTAACAATCGAGAACCTTAACATTTTTCTTAATATCGAAAAGCCGAAAGATATCCGAATGGGTACCGGTACTCTTCGGTACCGGTATATGCTGGTTCGAATCCCACGGCTGACATGAATATTCGCAGCCGTTCAGAACCGACTTTAAGCAGCAGATCTAAATTTCATGAGCCCTCGTGTTCCAAACAGTTGATCGTACCGTTCCAAATCAAACGAAACCTAGTAAACACATTATTTTACAATTTCAAATCGGAATGTCACTCCTATAGAATTTACTACCCCACGCCGAAGGTGAGATTTGTACCCCTCTTCCTTCCGAAAACCCCTCCATCGTCATCCCCACCTGCAAACCCTTATTTTCCAGTTTTCGTTTCGGAGCGCTAACTTTGCGCAACACACAGAGCGCGATTCGTGACACATCCTACCTACTGGTTAAAGCAGATTCCGAAACGGCTAGAAATCCATGCCATAGGGGATAGTACCACGAACTCCGGTACCGAAGGCCAGCACCTAACCAATCGTCTTATTTTCTAGAGATATATTATATATATATATATATATATATATATATATATATATATATAATATAATATTTATATATATATAATAATTATATATATAATATATGTATATATGTATATATATATATATATATATATATGTATATATATATATATATATACAATATATAAGAATGATATATATAATGTGTGGGACAATATATGTACAGAAACACAAACATTCAATATATTTTATAATATATTATATAGCATATAGATATATGTATAAAATATTAACTGAATTGTAAAGCGCTGGACCGTATTAGGCAGGTGCAACAACATGGTTTGTTTGTGGATACAAAAATAATATTACCTTAACTTCTCCAGAATCTTACAAAAAATCGGCCGAAAAATATATATGTACCTAATCTATTTTGCCAAAATATCGATTATTTACATAATTCGGTTCAGAACCGTATATGAATATTGCAGCGATCTTAAATAATTTAAAATAGAAATTTCCATGAGCCCTCGTTTCCAAACAGTTGATCGTACGTCAAATGCTAGTAAACACATTATTTTACAATTTCAAATCGGAATGTCACTCCTATAGAATTACTACCCCAACCGGGTGAATTTATACCCCTCTAGGGCTTGAAAACACACTTTGAAAAGGCAGAATTTTTCAAATGTAAAGTTTATTTTTATGGTATGAACCATTTTCCAGTATTTGAACGCATCTTTTTGAACATTCCCTACTCGTGAATCCTAATATATCTTCCATTCCAGGGATTCGAACCCCCAAATTCGACAAGGACAGCACCCTAAAATCGTCCTTATTTTCTAGAATTGATTAATTAACCCTATGAGGCGGGTAAAAAAAAAAAAAAATTTGGGGGGGGGAGAGTGAAAATATTTTGAAACAAAAAATTAATCGATGATTAAAATTATCACACATGTATTTAATCTATAATTTAAGACAAATATAAACTTTAACATTAACTACAACTTTAACATTAACTACATCTTTATGCTTCTTTATATTGTTTAGTTTTTCTGTTTATATCTAATCAGTAATAATCGGCCTTCAGCTTTTCCTCCAGTAATATTTATTCAGGAGTTTCGTTGTGATGCATTTCGTAAAAAGATTGAGAACCATCGAGATAGAACAAGTTCCAGAACGGTGGACAGTCGAACGTTGCCATTCTAAACGGTCGAGGGCGGAGTTTGGAAACAAAGATAATTTTGAGCCTGATGCATACATACATATATGTTTATGGTGTCTTAAGAAATCGGCACGCAAAAATCTCGTAAGTTCTTGTCATCCAATACTCGATGGAGTTCGACAAAAAATTCGAAAATCTTCCAGAATCGGAAAGGCTAAATTTAACTATCGTACTCCTGTTTTCGTCTTCTTCAGAATAGCTCTGATGACGTTCCATGCGACAGCTATCGTTTGGTTTGGTTTGGTGTCGCATTTTGCTGCTCCACCCGTCAGGGACTTGCCTGCAGCCGATACCTCAAAGGCTAAGAAACAACCAGCAGGAATCGAACCCACTAACCAATCGCGAAGCTTTTTGGTGATTAGAGAAGTAATTAAATCTCTGTACTTCAGGTGTTAGAAACAGTGGCGTACGTAGAATTTTTTTCAAGGGGTAGGGGGTTCATAATTCTAAAAAAAAATAGCCCACATAATTTCTACTAAAATTTTTATTTTTGCCATTTTGTCTGAGCTCAAGGGGGTGTTTAAACCCCTAACCTCTCCCCCCTTTCGTACGCCCCTGGTTAGAAATTAAAATTTTAAGTCAAATCGTGCACGATCTTTCGGCAGCTCGTATGTGGTAATAATCCATCGTGAGGTGGGGGCCACGAAACGTTCGTTCAATCGGGTCAATTCGAAGGAACCAGGTGTGGCTGACGGTTTGGGATCGAAATATCTCGTTAAAAAAAAACCAACTAACTCTCTGATAAATTTCTTTAAAATTTAACTGGATTTAAAAACGTCGAACTGCGATAGAATGTTTTTTTTTTTCAGACGTTTTGGTCAAAAGCATTTATCTAGTATTTATTTATTTATTTATTTATTTATTTATTTATCTAGCATTTTGAAAAACTGTTGTTCATTTAATAAATTACGATAATATCGAAGTAAATACCGATTTACAAAAACGATAGCGGCAAGACTTCGCAGAATAAGGATTTGGAAAGCTACAGTCTACCGAATTCCAACAAGTGGGCTAATGAGACTTGAAATACGACTCCCAAAGTTTTCGAACACTAATACCTGCAACGGCATTCGAACTCAAAAATTAGGTATCACAAAGGCACCGCTCTACCTACTCGGCCTCTAATCGGCACTGAATAAAAGATACAAAGATAAAACTGAACACAACAAAATTTTACCAACCTACAAAATACTAATAAATAATACTCTAATATCTAGATTCCCATAAGTGATACAACCATAACATCCCCCATATAATATATTATCCGATTATTCAAATTGCTATAGAATATTTCACTTCGGCCGGCAGGTCCTAGACTATCACGAAAATAGGATTAATAATTAAAATTTATTTACGATTAATAGTTAATATTTATAAAAATTCATTGCAAACACATAAAAAGTTCACACATGCATACATAACGCTTATACATCCATCCATAGTTTTGCCTGCGTACGTCAATACGTCGTAAATCGAATCAGCAAAGTTGTACGTCATTTCATTGTATCTTGAAAAATATATAGGCAACCCAATTGTATCCTTTCATTTTAACTCCCAAGTTTTTATCAGGTTTCCATTTGTCTGGTCAGTACTGGAGCTTATTTAACACTAGATTTATGGACCGAGCCCATTAGACTCCTTAAAAATTTGATCACTATATATATATATATATATATATATATATATATATATATATATATATATATCGTATATATAACTTTAATATCCCGTTTCAAAAACATAGGTTGGTTTTTAGTTAAGTAATAAAATAGATGTCAACTTTCATTCCTCTTCATTTCGCATTATCCAATGGGGTAGACCTATTTTCACGGTGGTGACTCATAGAATGGATAGGAAAATAAATAGAGTGATAAATAGAGTATAAAGTAAATATAAAGTATATAAAATATAGTATAAAGTAAATAGAGAGAAGAAGTCGAGAACACTTCCATTCCAAAGACAGAAATGCGTGCTACGGAAGAATGGTCAAATTCAACAATCCTGCAAAAGAAACAGATGTCGAAACCATTGTGCTCAATGGAATAGAAATGTTGGCGGAAAATGGGTTTCGAAAACAGATTTAATATGTCAAAAATGTTTTCCATAAATTTTTGGATAATCAACATTTCATTTAAATTCATTTGGAACTATTTTCTTGGCAAAAAACCTTCCATTTTCTTGTATGAGTCCAATGGGCTCACTTCAGTCAAAATAGGTATATCATCAACATTCGTAAATCTAGTGTTAAATATTAATAAATAAGCATTTCTATTGTTTATTCGATTTCGTCAGTAGAATTAGCATCGCTTTTCGACTTTGGAGTCCATGGCAGTAAGTAATGTTTCTTTCCCACGATTTCAAAAAATTCTCTAGCATACCTATCAATCAAGTCCCTCTTTAAAGTGTTAAGCCGTAGAGTCGTAAAAGGTATAATATGGACATGGTTGGAAAAAAATCCTGATTTAAAAAAAATTTAAAAATCAGATTTATTTGATTTAAATCGGATTTTTTTTTATTTAAATCAGATTTTTTTTTCTGAATACTAATTTTAATTGTGGTTTTTATGTTTTTTGCAATATACATAGAATAGTTTGTTATAAGAAGTAACATTTATCTAGTGTATTCTACACACGGATTACCTAAAATTAAATCTATAAATTTTAATCTAAACACATTCCATTATTTTGTAATTAGACAGTGGAAACTCAATAAGATGTCAATTTAAACATCAAATTAAATATTCTTTTAATGCAAACTATTTATTTTAATGAAACAAAAAATCCACAATTATTTCAATATTTTTAAGCACCGAATTGTGGATTTGTTTCAGTTAAAACTCTAGCTTGAATGCTTTATCCACTCCTAATGGGTTACGAAGGCTAGAACGAACACTACCAAAAGAAGAAAACTGTCTTTCCATTCCGGCAGACGAAGCCACGGCTGTCGTTACACAAAATGGATTTCAAGTTCTTTACCTCCCATTGCATAAAATGAATTCCAATAATCCATCATTGTACCTACCCCTACTACATACTTTCTCATAACAACCCCTCCATTCTTGGAAAGCACATGCTATCTATTGACACTTATGTACTTATTGGTATTACTGTGCTAACCGATTCCGAATTCTCCTGTCTTTGGAATAGAGGTTTTAAAAGAAGTGGAAAAAAAAATGATTTAAATCAATTTTTTTTTTAAAGATCAACTGATTTAAATCATGCCAACCTTGAATGTAGATGCAAACGTTGTAGGCCTAGAACGTAATAATAGGGGGGGGGTACGATCCTGAAATATTTTCATTGTATGCAGTGCAAGATTTTTTATTAATTATCAAAATTTGGGAGCATCACTAATTTCCACATCAAGTTCTTTCCAAACACGAAAAGAGTGACAACGCGTCTTCGCAATAGAGCTGTTCGAAGAGGGGGTGGACAAATTTAGAATTACTTTTGGTGCATGACAAGAAATGCGGAAGAAAGCGAACCCAAGCTGGTCTTAAAAGATCAAAAAAACTAATTGACTGCTAGAAAACTTTAGTTTATAAAGGAAGGAGGATGACATTCTGTTTTCGAATTTTGCTGCCACACGAGGTATGTAGTTTTGTGAAAGAAAAATAATAATAGAATTATTTTCATTCGAGAGAATTTCGTCGAGATTTAATCCGTTTCTCAATATTTTTTTAACATTCTTAGGGATTCATAATATTCCATTATTTTAAATTTGTCAGGTAAATACCCGAGCGTGAATTAAATAGGCTAAAGTATTTACCCGGCAAAACGAAACCTGGTAAAAACTTATTAAAACTTGCATAGTTTTCTTGTTCGAAGAAGATTGTTCTCAACAATGAAAAGAGTCTAAACATTTCTTCGCAATAGAAGTGGTCACGAGAGGTCGACCAATTACTTTTCGGCTCATAACTATATAAATGCAGACGAAAATTTGAAAAGCTGGTCATAACACAGTGTATGCGAGACACGTATTAGTAAACTTTCAAACGATTGATACTTGAGCTCGGGTCAGTTACTAGTACGGGTTAGTGTAACAACATGGTGTGTCGGTGGGTACAAAAATAACGGTATAGACAGGAAAACGAAGCCGAACGTTCTTGTCTACTACATACATTCTGGAAAAATTGAAACATATAAAAACTAGTTTTGACATCAGTGGATGAGGAACCACAGAACGGGAAGGTGGATTGGTTGGTTGAAGGTTTTTGAAAAGTTACATTATATAGCGATCAAATATTTAATGAGTCAAATTGGCTCCTGTAAATATAGTGTTAATAAATGTTGATAAAGGGTATAATAAATAGAAAAACAAATCGTAATAATATTCTATAATGTGTGTGCATTCGTTCTACCTGTAGTCGTACAAAATTCTAAAAAGGATCCCTCCTACATCTATTTAGAAATAGTGTTTCTATATTAGAAAATAATTCTATATTTTAGAGATAACGGGTGTTTTCAATGACACCTTTTAAAGTTTAAAATGTTCGAAACCATTCACTGTATTTGAAAATTCGAGAGTTCCGCACTTTTATTATCATAAATAGAAAGAATGAATAGGTACACAAATGCACATTTGTATTAATATTATGTGTGTTAGTTATTCACGCTTATATCCAGATATATATAAATACAAAATTTGTATGCAAAGTCTTATGTGTGTTGCCTGTCTTTGTACATAGACATACATGCAACTTTCACATTATACGTAAACGTTCTGTATATGCATATACACATATACAGAATACATATACTCCCCCTCAGTGTGTATGTGTATATATGTATATATATATATATATATATATATATATATATAATATATATATATATATATATACATACATATACACATATCTCTCCCTCAGTGTGTGTATATGTATATATACATATACACATATCTCTCAGTGTGTGTATGTGTGTATATATATATATACATATATACATATTTACATACATATACATACATATATACATACATATATACATACATATACATACATATATATACATACATATACATACACATACATATATACATACATATATATATACATATATATATATACATACACATGCATACATATATATACATACATATACATACATACATATATATATATATATATATATATATATATATATATATATATATATATATATATATATACGCACACACACACACATAAGTACATACATTTATAGATATCAAAAAGAAGAGCATGCATATATGGTCTTTTTTATGTACAAATAAAGACATCAAAGTTTATGAGATATATAAAAATTTCCGTGGGCCTTATAGGATTTGTAATTTTAAATTTCAAATATTAAAATAGTAATAAAAAATGAAAAACTTCACGAAATTATAAATAAAAACATGTATGACACATTTTATTTGTTTCTACACAGTTCTGTACACTAAGCAAAATTGTATCATATATATATATATATATATATATATATATATATATATATATATATATATATGGGAGGAAGAATGTGTTAAAAACTGCTTTAGATTATTTAAATTGTTTCTATATAAGATAGATAAACACAGTCTAATATTATTGCTTCTTTCATACTGAGCCAGAGAATAATTTAGAAACCAAACTCATTTACTGTTTTCATCTAAAAGTGCACTCATCGAAATTTATCGTATCAGGTCAAAGTGACTGAAGTATCAAAATTACATATAATATGTATGTATATATGTGTGTACACAAAACACATAATGCATAGGGAGAGATTTATTGTATATTTTATGGAAATTTAATAATATCATTAAAATGTTTGTAAACTCCTCTCCAAAAAACATTTCCCGGTTGCGTATTAAATAGTTTACACTTGTACCTTCCAAACTATTTGAATTTTGTCAACATAGCCATTAACCATCCAAAAATTAACCATTATAACCATTAAGAATGCTAGCCGTCACTCATTATTTTGTGGCTAATCACCTTCTAGCCGAAAGGCAAAACAGGATTTTTGGTTCGAATATTTACGATCTCGCATTGCTTAATGGCTTTTATAAAATCGTGTAGGTAAATGACGTAAACGTTTATTTAAACAATATTTCTCTCAGTATGAAAACTGATAGTAGTTATTTGATGTCATTACTAATTATAACAAACAGAAATAACGGGCATAAAAACTATTGTACACTGCAAGTGCCATTTTTGCATTACATTGAATTTTGCATTCCAAAATGTTTCAAGAGCTGTCAATTAATTTAAGGAATTTCTCATTCGAAACTTTGGAGATTTTGTTTTATAGATTTATGGATGTTGATCCTGTACCTATTTTTACTAAAGTGAGCCCATTGGACTCATACAAGAAAGTGGAAGTTTTTTACAAAGAAAATAGTTCGAAATTAATTTAAATAAAATGTTTATGATCCAAAAATTCATGGAAAACATTTTTGACGTATAAAATATGTTTTTGAAACCCGTTGTCCACCAAAATTTCTATTCCATTAAGCATAAAGGTTTGTACATCTGTTTCTTTGGCAGGATGGTCGAACTTAACAATTCTTCCGTAGCAGGAATTTCTGTCATCGAAATGGAAGTGTTCTCGACTTCTTCTCTATATTTACTTTATACTATACTTTATATTTACTTTATAATCTATT
>CM063507.1:87586566-87593566 GCA_032207245.1 Pardosa pseudoannulata | reverse complement strand
GCAAGTTTTGCTTAAATGAAACGATCATTTAATAAACTTATTATTATCAAGAAAGACTGTTCTCCATTCGCCTTAACACTGGACCATTTCATATATATATATATATATATATATATATATATATATATATATATATATATATAACAAACATACACAGATACAGCATTTTATGAAATACCAATTAATACAATACAGCATTTCTACGAAGTTTTTAAGAGTTTAAGAAAAAATATTAGATCGTATATCTTTATAGATCTTTGAAAACAATAGAATCTGTCTCCGACAAACCAATCAAAGTCTGGTTTATTCTTCTTAAATTGCAGAGCTAAATTTTAGGTACGTAAATTATTCCTTACTAATCATAACAGAAAATGTCTCTATTTTTGAGGTGCCAGTGCTTCCTTTGCTTTGAAACTTTCCAGGCACCACGTCATGGAGGACTCTGAGACCAGGCAAATAGTTATTAAAAAACCTTTTATTTTCATCTGAATGTTCGAGAACTGACGGATTTACTTCACACGGGGAAGAGAAAAACATGCACATGTTCATTTGTGAAAAGATGATTTTCAGGAGGGGGATAATCAAGTGGATAATTTTACACGAGAGAACCAGTGTGTCTCGTCAAACAATCTTAAGAATGCAAACGATGGCATGAAGATTACCAGGATCCCCAGTTTTCCCCGGAAAAATTGTCATCTGATTCATTAAAAGGAGGTAAGAAGGCCGCAAGTAGCATTCATTAATTCAAACTTTATTTTTAATAAGTGGGGTACGAATGCTATCTCAAAAAATCTCGCACTCGATTTTAATTTCATTGGCTGGAAAATTTAAGATTAGAAAAATAGAACGTGAATTTTGGAACGATATATTTTGATGTATTACAGATGTACTATGTAATATGAGTATTACACACATGTGTATATGTGAAAAATAATCATTGTTGGAACCGGAAAAAGTTCGTCCCGCCTCCACAGCTACTGACCCGGAAAATAGGATGCCGAAGAAGGTGGGGTCCCGCCTTTTAACCTTTCATTTTTCTCGGCAGATGTCGGAAGAGAAAGCCCCTAACCGCCAATTGTCTCCACGCTCGTAAACAAGCTCGGGGTCACTCAATGTGTTTATCGTGTTTTGTTTTTGCTCTTCTTTTGTGATTTCACCCAGGAAAAACAATTGTTTTTCTTGCCCTGTAAACCGCAGTAAGTTATTCATTAACAGAGAAATGGAGATACATACAAGAGAAAAGGGGGAAGATAGAAAAAAAAAGGCGAGGGAAGGTAACTAAGGAGAGTGAGAGAAAAGACACAAAAAGAAAAATGCAGAATGGGAAGGAGAGAAAAAAAATGGAGAATGCGTAGGAGATAGGAGGGGGAAAGAGGGGTTGTAGACGGAGAGGGAGTCGGAAAGAAGTACAGAAAGAGAAGAGAAGAGAACAGGATAAGAGGGAAAAAGAAAAAAGGGTTAAGAAGGCAAGGGGTGAAGGGGCAAGAAGAGTAACGCTGGGAAGGGTATAAGGCAGGTAGAGAAAAGGAAATAGATAGAGAAGAAAAGGAGAAAGAAAAAAAGCGAGAGGAGGAAACTGAAGATAGACAGATGGAAAAGATAGAAAATAAAAAATGCAGAGAGAGGATGAGGGAAAAGAATGGTGAATGTATAGGAGTGAGTGGAGAGGGAAGGAGTAGAGAAAAGGGCACCCACTTTAGAGAAAAGGAATGAGAAGAGAGGAGAAAGAGGCTGAGAGAGCGAAAGACAAAGAGATGGGGAGAAAAGCAGAGTGAGTGATGGAGGGACAGAACGAAGAGCGAGTGGGACGAGAAGAGAAAACAAGAGGTAGAAAAGGAGTGAGAAAGTCAGTAACAGATAGTGTGTGTAATGCACTAAAATTATTATTCGATGCATCGAATATTTGATCCTTTTGGCAAATATTCGTCTGACAGAATATTCGCATAATTATATTTGACTGAGAATATTTCAGTCTTTGGATGCCCTCTCTCCCTTTGACCCCGTGAGAGCTATTCTAGTCGGGTCCTCCGCTCACATTCTAAGAATAGTCCCAATCCATGCTCTTTTATTATTAGAGTTCTGAGTTTGATATTGGTGCAGATATATAGTTCAAATTTTGTTTGATCAGTATCATTTTATTAATTTTCATAGGTTTGCAAAGTATCAGGACGATTTTTAGTTGGAGCTTTGCCTCCCGATCTCCATCTAGAGACCTGGATACATATAGTGCATTTTTAATTCATGATTTTATATCATTATCTGTACCGCCTTCGGCAGTTCCTCAATATATAAAATTGTCAACTTCTTCCTTTCCATTTACTACAATTTTTCATTTTTACTGCTCTTGATTTTCACCATTTTTGTCGTAGTTTTATTTATCTGTAGTCCAGCCTTTCCTCTAGTCTGCTTGTTTTTCACTTCATATCTTCAAACTTAGAGGGCAATAGTACAACGTCATCTGCACAGTCGATTTTCCGGATGTTTATGAAACAAAGTCTTGCTTACCGCTTCCATTAAATAGAACGTCGCCTTTTCTTACTTGGTATTGTAACGGCGTGATTTAACGGTGTGTCTACGTCAAAGAAGTTTGGTTTGAGAAATGAACTTCGCTTATATGGATACAAAGGGGTTGTCTCCAACCGGCACCGCGATGTCTAGACTTTTGTGCCCTACAGGAGCGAAACAACAGACCAGACAACCGAGCTCCCATACTGACAGTCAGAAAGATGACCATCGGAACCACAAAGAAATGCCCGACATTTTCTTCGCAGATGAAAATTCCAGCAGATTAACCGCGGGTGGCTGGCCGACAATGAGTGATTGTTTAGCCATCAATCCAATCCATGTTGCTTGAAGGTGGAGATGAGGAAAGTGGGTGAAGGTGGTTTTGTTGTGGTTTGGCGAGTGGTGCCCTAATAGAGAATAGAGATGTTTTTTTGAGGGTATCGACTTTTTTTTTTGTGGTTTGTGTAATTCTTATGTGGTAGGTATGTCTACATCGGACAGTGTGGGATTTTTGGGACGGTCTGTGCAGAAACGCGTATACATCCCAAGTATCCAGAGACTACATAAACAGCGGTGAGTTGTGCTTGGGTGATTCCTAGAATTGATCCCCGGCTGGTTGGTGCTACAGGTGGGGTGTCATTTTGCAGTTATGGGTATAAGGAAACCTTGTTATTTCGTAGGACTGAGAGTGACTAATTATTTGTAATTGGTAGATATTTTTTGCTTTGAGAACTTGACACGATGGCGTACCAGAATTGTTCCTCAGTTTTTTCCCTCGATCCATTAACCCTATTTCTTGTGAGGGCTGCAGACCTGTCTCGTGGGTGTCTAATTGGGGGCTATACACAATTCGTATGATCAGGGAGACCTGTAGAGGCGATAAGAAGGAATTTGAGTTTAGTGAATGTTTTTTTAATTTTTTTGTGAGGGTGTGTGTGTGGATAACCCTATTTAGAGGTGATTACAGATATTGATTTAGCGCACTAATAAAATGTGTATCTAATTATCAATTACGTTATTTTTATTTTTTTTGGTGGAAAGGGGTGTGTGAGTGTGTGGTGTATAGTAACGATGTTGGCGTGTTTCAATTACTTCAAGAATATTAGTTATTTGTATCATATGACGGTAATTATTTAAAATAGTATATGAATATATGTTGGTGCGTTTAAAAAAAATAAAAGCCATTTTATGAGTAGGAAAATAGAAAAGTGAGAAAGAATTATGACATCACCCATTGACATAAATACGTCTTTTATGGTTGTAATGGTATTTTTTATGGCCAGAATGGGTTCTTGTATTATAGGGGGTGCCAGACATCTCCAGAGTACCTCCTAGAGACAGGTCTCTAAGAGGAGTTGGTACCGTCTGCTTCTAACTTTTTTTCAAGATGTTGCGGTGCACCCAGTGGCGTACGTGTGGCGTGCTAAATAAATAGGCTTCAATTAATTTATTAAACTTAAAAATAAATGTGAAATGCTGCATGCTGTACCCTTAAATATATGAAACAGTAGGTAGTTTAAATTTTAAATGTAATTTGAATGTAGAGGTTTACTATAGTGTGGAAAACTATATTATGCGATTACAAAAATTTCCTATTGAAATCAGAATCAATTATTTTTTCATCTAATTTGTTTGATCATCTTTCTGGTTGGCGCGTAGTTAGTAATATGGTGGTAGTATATAGTATGATGGGGTAGTTTATAGTAGTATGATGGTACAGTCGGTATAGTCGTTATAGGGTTTCAGCTCAGTGGTCCAGAAAAATTAGACCCTGTAATAGCGGGGTGTGACAAGCGGAATAGAACCCAATACCACATACTAAATTCGTGTGGCAGATTCTTTTATATTCCTCTAGAAGAATGAATCTATTATCATATAAAATAATTAACCTTCAATAGACATTTTATGCGGTTAATTGAAAGTAAATATGGTTTTTTTTTTTTTTTGGGGGGGGTTTGAATTAGAACATTGTACAGCACACGTACATTCATGTTCAATGTATTTAAAAATAATCAGATATAGAAGTTTGCTTCCTTTTGTTGGTTGTTAAAACAACTTTTTCTAAGTCCTTAATAGCTTTTAAATGCTCCTCTGCTGCTTCGGAATTAGTATTTAATAACACCTGATGTCATGTATGAGGGAGATAACTTCAACCAATAAACAGACAGATGTACACTTGTTATCAGGGGGGGGACAAAAACTTAGCGTTGGAAAACTCCGACGATGAGTCTACACAAACAAGAAAAGGAAAAAGGGAGGAAAATAAAGGCTTGAATTCAGGCCCTCTCCGATTTCGCACTGACTTCTTAAAAAAAAAACGAAAAGAAAAAAAAACTGAAACTCGTTGAAAACATAAAACTGACCCAATAACCGGTAACAAGAAAAAGAAAATGACTGTATAAGAGGTGTGCTTCAACCCTTTGACAATTTCATTTTTTTTTTCCAGAATTCGGTCAAAAAGATGTCACATTTTTTATTGCATTTTTTTGTTCATTTTACATTTTTATGTAAAGATATGTTATTCAAACTAACATTTCTAATATTTTTAAGCATTTATTACAACTTTTTTTCTTTCTATGAAAGCGTCATAGAACTAAAGTATAGCTTTAGTCTCATCGATATCCAAGTTAATTTTTGGAATTCCAGCGAAAGCTAATCTAGGAGGCGGATCCGAAGGATTATCACAATTAATTTCAAAAAATGGTCTTTCTTGACCGATTCAATCTGTACTGCTACCATTTACAGATAATTCAGTTTCTTATTCCGAGTCACAGTTCGAATGGCGAGAAATGAGCTCCATACGCTCTGAATTATCCATTATTTAAAAGTTAATATATTATTCAACTCTTACATCAATAAAATGATCAGGCAGTTAGTAAAATATAACCAGAAAGCTATACACTGAAAGATAACAATTCGTCTTCTGATACAAAACATGCGAAAAAAACCCGCGCTTTTGAACCAATCTGAGTAGAAAATACAATAAACTGCAAACTATCATTTACTGGAATAATTTGTTACTAAAATGGGAAAAAATACGGCCGAAACAGTGCAAGCGAAATAGAAATCAGATTGCCCGTACGCCGTATGGGCAAATCAGTAAAGGCCCGAAAGCCCGAAAAAAGTTTTGCCCTAAAGGCGTACGGGCAAAACAGGGAAGGGGTTAACACATGTTCCCTATAAGTTAGTCGGGACTTTAGAAAACTGACCCTATAAGCGGGTAACCCTGTAGACGGTACTGACTGTAATATAGTTATCGTGAGTTATCTCAGACTGTCCGCCAAACTCGAATATCTCGCGATATTATTACTAACTGTTAATCTTGCACTGAACTCTAAGTGGACTATATTGCCTTAATTATATTCCTCGTTGCAAAACCAGATTCGGCTTGGTTTGGAGTGCTACGGTCTACTTTTTGCAACACGAGGGCTAATGAGACCGGGACCTACAGTTTAAAGCCGATTCCGAACGCCTACGAACATCCATGCCACAGTAGGACTCGAACCCACGAACTCCGGTACCGAAGGCCAGCACCCTAACCAATCGACCATCGTTCGGCGCAAATGCAGATTCACTCGGGTAGGTAAATCCAAAGAACGATGTTAAATGAAACAGAACTTTTTTATAAAATTAGGTACTTTGCTCAGTCCATTAGATTCCTAAACCCTCTCTTCGATTCTGAACTACGTGCTTTTAAAATTAGGTTATTTTGAAGCAGAAAAAAATCGTTTCCCGTAAAATAAAGAAAATATATAAGTATGAACGTCTTAGGTCTTAGTAAAGCTGTTCACCCTAATATGTCTCGATGGTCCACAGCTAATCGATATCTACCTAATGCCCACCCCCTGTTCTGTTAAAGTGTCCGTCTACGTTCGGAGAATTTTTTTCTTTAAACGTAGAAACGAGTTCATGTTTTTACATTTTTAGATATATTTTTTAATATTATCATAGAGAATTGCACTTAAAAAATTGATTGCTGGAGAAGTTTTTATAAAATTTCTATTAAATGAGGAAAATGGAGCAAAAAAATCGTGTTTTTTAAAAAGGTATAATTTTTTTTAATAAATTAAATTATTTCAATATTTTTTGATGCAACGCATTTCTTATACACTGGACTAGCGAATCCTCTAAAATCTTTCCTTCATTTACATTTGGTAATGTTAGTTTTTCAAAATCATACGCATTGAATTTTTAACTAATTTTCGTTACCTTTATATCTAACTACGAGTGTAACATCATTAAAAATGATCCAAATTGATAGCTTTTAGGTCATTCGCTAGTAAATACTATGAATAGCATTCATAATAATTTTCAACAAACTATTTTAAGAACTTTTTGAGAAATCACGTTTTAAGTTTCAACATTCTATTAAAAATACCGTTCCGAGAAAAACGCATTTGAAGTTTATGGAAGAAACTTTAACTGTTAAAAAATTAAAATACGCGTTTAAAATTCCTCGCGCTTTGTTGCATCCAAACTTTCTAATGGCCAAGTT
>CM063507.1:87569066-87579066 GCA_032207245.1 Pardosa pseudoannulata | reverse complement strand
CATAATTACGTATGCATGCAAAACTATGAATGGATGTAGTACTTGTGTATATACGCTTGTATGTGTTTTGTATATGTATGCATGTGTGTTGTGTGTAATGAGTTTTTGATGTACAGTGAAACTTCTCTGAGCGGCCGCCCTTCTAAACGGCCAATTTTTCATGGCACGGAGTTTTCGACTCATAGATCTAATGGTAAAATAGCCTGTATCGGCGGCCATCCCACCCCTTCTAAACGGCCACAAAGTGGGATTACGCCTTTCCTTTTTCATGGAAATTCTACTCTCTCCATGCTTCAATTTTGAGCTAAAAAACTCAAGGCCATGTTTATGGTCGAATATAAGACAACGGAATAAATTGCGAAGTCCCCCCCCCTTTCTAAGAAAGATTAAATTTGTTATCTCTTTTGTATTCTCCACACACCCTTCAAATAGGGAATCCCTGTTGCACCATCCATAGAAAATGAAAGAGGAATTGGACAATCAGACGTTGAAAGTGTCCTAGGCCCTTTGTTTGAAGGAAATCGTAAAAGAATGGCAGTTTTTTGGTCAGCAAAGATGAAATTTATTAACGATTGTTTTAAAAAATTCTTTTTTGAGGGCAATGAAGTTTGAAGTAAAAGGAAAATCGGAAGAGATAGTGAATACAAGAATCGACAAAGAATTGAAGATACGTATTGAGAGAATGTAGAGATTAAGATTGTTTGTTAAGAAGATAGCTATTATAAAGAAGTTTTAAATATTTTTTTAGTAAGTTTTTTTAAATTTTTTTTTTTTTTAATAAAATTGTTTTGTTGTGTGTATAGATGTTTAATTATGTTTTATAAGTGAGAATGAACTTATACAGGAAAGATAAGTTTGTATGTGTTATATATTTATAGGATTGTTTAATATATATTTGAAGTATATATATAGTGATTTTTTTTTTTTTTATAAAATTGTGTTGTGTGGCGAATTTTATGAGATTGTATGTGTGTGTAAAAAAACACAACGAAACTAAAATTATAAAAAAAAAAACAAAAAAGAAATCCTGGAAGGCAAGAGCGGTCTATTGTTTTAGTTTAGGAAGTTTACTGAAAACAGATAAGTGGTGTGTAGTGTGCCAGCTTTTTGTTACAGTTTTTTGTATTTGTAATATTTGTAATATAGTAAATTAGATGAAAAATGTATTGTTTAATTTAGTGTTTTTTACATTAAAGGGGGGGGGGGAATATTTGGAAAGGCCCTGCACAACACACACACAAACAACACAACACAATAACACAATTTGGGGGGATTTTTGGTTTGGGTGGGTTATTTTGTTTTTGTTTGGATTTGCAAAAGTGGGGTGAGAAGAAAGAAAGAATTTATTTTAAAGTGGGATTAAAAAGTTTTGTTTTAGAATTTTGAATTTGGTGTATGGTTTGGATATTGGTATGGGATTAGGAGTGGAGAAGGGGTGACTTTAAAAGGGAGTTCCGGAGAAAGAATTGTAGGGGGGTGGATGTTAAGTGGAGGGGGTGGAGTAAGATTTTGTATTTGATTGAAGTGGTTTTGATAGGGATTTGTTATTTTTGATGGGGGTTGTGGTTAGATTTTACAGGGGGGGATAAAGGAATATTGGGGGAAAAGAGAGATAATGGAAATAATTTATAATTTTAAATTGTTTTTTAAAATTTTGTTAAATTTTTTGTATGATATTTTAATATTAAATGGAATGTGATTTTATATTTTATTTTTTTAATGAGGTGTTGTTATATTGACAAGGATTATGGTTATGTTAAAATATTTTTTATGATTTTTGTTTTTAATATATAATATGTTATTTTGTATTACTGTTTTTGTATAAATTGTTTTTATATGACATATGTATAAGTGTACATAGGAATTTTTAGTTTTTGATATATTGGTTATTTTGTTATTAATGAAATTGGTATTTTTTGGCAAGTTTTGGTTTAATGGTTTTTAAAATAGTTTTAGTGTGAAAGAGAAACGCACATTCATATTGTCAAATATATGAATATGAAGATAACTCTATAAATGATAGGTTTTTATTTGCCTGTGAGAGTCACTGAAATTGGTACTTTTTGTTGTTAGAATGTAGTTGATAAACATTTCATTGCAACATAAAAATGAACCGAGATATAAATTTAAAATGAGTTCTTTATATACAAATTATATAATTGGCGTCCCATAGAAATGAAAGTGAATCCCTTTATATCTCAATTTCGGGGTCAAATCGAACGGATACTACGCAGACGTTGTTTAGATAATATAAAATAAGAAATGAATAAATGAGATATTTAAAGGAAGGAAGTCATAGTGATAAAAAAATATCGTTTTCATCTATTTGTTATGTGATAAATTGAAACTTTTAATCTCCTGCTTTTAACCGAGGAAAACAGCGCTTAAAACAATGACATAGATTGACGTCAGATTGCTAAAAATATTGCTTCTTTCACTTAGTTATGATGCGATAAATTGAAAAGTGAATCGTTTGCCTTTAATTGGTTAAAATAATGCTTGGAATGATGACACGAAACGCTCGAAAAAGGGGAAAGGAATGGATTTCGAACGTCAAAACCTTCCTAGGGATATACCTAATAATTTCCCAAATTTTCACGGCGATTGGATGCATGGTTTTTTGAGTCTATCGACTACAGACAGACAGATACAAATTCATTTATATATATATATAGATTACCGGTGATTATACATGATCAGCATTAAATTTGGTAAACATGATAAATTATTTATATATTATAGCCCATCATATTAACGGTTAGTTTATAAAATTTTCCCCAACTCACCAGAACTGTTAAGTACCCAATGAGGCAGGTAATAAAATGGTTTGTTTTTTGGCTGAGAATTATCTGGTTCACTCTCAATAGTTTATTTATCGTCATACTCCTCTAGAGTCTCCCGATCCTGTAATGCAGTTTAGAATCACATGGAATTCATTTAGTCAAACCATGTGGTTATGTATAACAAACAAACAAACTTCTTAATTTCCAAATATATATAAATTAAAAGTTAGATATTTAGTAGTCCTCGACTTATATGAAAAGAATTTATTGTTAATGATAAAATGATGATGATAAAATTTTCATTACAACAAAAAATAATCGATGATTGAATTTAAAATTATCACTTATATACTTAATCTATTATTTAAGTCAAATATAAAAGAAAATTATTTGCTTAATATGTAAGTTCAGCGATAAAACGTATGAAAATAATGCACGCGATATTTAAATAATTTAAAACAAGAAATGATTATATGAGATGGTTAAAGGAATGACGTCATAATGCTAGAAAAAAAAATGTTATTTTTACCTATTTATTACGTGAATAAATTGATAAATTTAATCGCCTGCCCTTAGCCGAGGAATCCATTCCAGGTACAACCGCTTCAAAAATTTGCCGACAGACACCTAGGCTATTATTATATAGGGATTTATATAAAAATAATATATAAATATAGATTACCTGATTATACATGTAAAAAAATAAACATAAAATATTTTCATATTTAATCGAATTTGATTAGTTTATAAAAAACTTACATAAAAAATAAAAGTGCATAAGTTACAGAATGCATTCATTTTTAACATTAGAAAATCGAAACCTTAAAATCAATTCACAATTTGTAAGAAAATTTATTCGAAATGTTAGATCTAGCAATATCACTTCGAAATGCTTACATCTCTTCGAATGTCTTAACGACTTTTTGCAACACGAGGATTAATGAGACCAAAGTTCAGCACTAACCATTCGGCCATCGTATGGTCCTAGTCCGCAGTACCTCAACATGTGTTGCTATAAAAAAAGTCTTCTATTTTTGAAATATTCAAACATTGCATTAAGAAAAACCATTCGTTCCTATTTTATTAAAACCGTGAAGTTAAAATGCGAGAAACAGCATCTATAGACCAAAGAAACTATAAAATGATAAACCGTTATTCGCCTAAAGCAAATAGGCCGCTGCTCTTACCGAAGTTCTTCGAATCGTGCTGCTATATGGACGTTCATACTATAACGAAATCGCTTTAAGCATAGGCCCCGGTTCACATCTCTTGTAGCTAATAGTAAAAAATAAACCGCTATTCTAAAAATCTAAGAATGATATAAGTTCCATAATTAAAGACTTTACTTAGATCTATAATGATCATAATATTCATTACACTATTAATTATATTTTGGATATTTAAAAACGAGGTTCATTATTGAATTGTTCATAAATTTTTCGTTCAGTTCAAATCTACCAACACACAGTTTACATATTAAACAAAAAGAGTTCGATTCTGTTCCAGAATCTGCACATTTCGCAAAACTTCGCGCTTTGCCTTCGCCGCCAAAAAAAAAGAAATAAAAAGCAAAAGAAAATGGTTAATGTGCTGGCCTTCAGTACCGGAGTTCGTGGGTTTGAATCCCCCTGTGGCATGGATGTTCGTAGCCGTTCGGAATCGGCTTTAAGCTGTAGGTCCCGGTCTCATTAGCCCTCGTGTAGCAAAAAGTAGACCGTAGCACTCCAAACCAAACTTATTTGGATGTCAGGGATGTCAACGATGTGCTTGGAAGGGACAAGGCAAGTGTGAAAAGTGCAAATGTGAAACATCTGGCAAAATTTGTAATTATAAATGTCATAATAGTCTAATATGTTTAAATATGTAAACTTAAAATATTTAGTAATTCGTAGCAATAGCATTTAACGTTATCTGAAAAAATGTTTTTTCTCTATAATGTGGGCTTAGTTTGTTTTTTATGTGCCACTGTTTTGTACAAACTCATGTAAATTGCATGTTTTTCATTTCACGACACATTATTCAAATTTCGTCCACACTAAATGAATGTATGTGACCTAAAATAACCATTTATTGACTTTTTTTTTTTGTAAAATATAAAATATTGTAATTCTTGGTCTCTTACGCCATATTGTCCAACCCAAAAATATCTTTCTGAGTAGTTACTACTCAAATCCAACCTGCACTCTATTCTACTGGCCCAATATTTATACCGTTTACCATTACGAGTTGGATATTTACCAAGTTGAGTGCTGATTAGGATAAGTGCAAATGTACAAAATCTGGCAATCTTTGCCATTCTAAAACAGTCTAATACGTCCAAAGAAGTAAACTTACATGTAAATGCAAATACAGTAAAACCCGTTTAAGAAGTTCTCGCTTAAGAAGTTTTGTATTTTCGGTACCTATTTCTCCCCCAATTCATACAATGTTAAAATAACCCGTTTATAAAATTGCGTTCCAAACTCTTTCCCGATTAAAAAGTTTTCTTTCATTCCTAAGTTTACTTACAGAAAGCGTTTCTAGCTGCCTTTGTTTCTCTCCCCTCTCTCAGTTTGTAAAAGTTAACGTTTATGGCTTGAAAACGATTGTTGTCATTTTTATTTAAAATGTGCCTCAAGAAGTTTCTAAAAGCTTCAGACGGCTGGACTGTTATCAATTACACATTTCCGATAAAAAAACAAAAACAAAAAACTATAAACGAATTTTTTTTGTAAAATCGATTCCATTGGTATTTAAAGAAAAATTTCTGAGCTGAATTCTAAGATATTCTAAGGTAATTACGTTGTTTTCCTTTATTAGCTGTTTTTTGTAAGTGTGCAAAAAAAAAATGTCAATTTTTGAGAAAAACCAAATCTATTGTTTATATATTATTTTACAAAGAAAAAAAAATCTCTCCTCATCTATGTGATTTTCTTAATTTCGTTTAAGAAGTTTTCTTTTTCCATTCCCTTAGAAAACAGTGGGTTTTACCGTATGTATATATATATATATATATATATATATATATATATGTGTATATATATATGTGTATATATATATGTATATATATATATGTATATATGTATATATATATATATATTATAATTAATTTAATATTAATTTTTATAAAATGTTAAAAATTTAATAGTAATTGACAGGTATTATTTCTATCACAGTGACAGTATGTATCCGTTTTCAACACAGGGGCGTACCCAAAGGGGGGAGAGTTAGGGATTTAAACCCCCCTTGCGTATTTATTCCATTTATAACACAATTAGGCTTAAGATTTGTATCGCATCGTGGTATTTTGAATGGATTTCGGTGCCTGACGATCCTTTCATTTGTCAGGGCCTTAGGATGGCGGAATGGTTAGGGTGCTGACCTTTTTTGAACCGGAGTTCGTGGGTTCTAATACCACCATGGCATGGATGTTCGTGGCCATTCGGAATCGTCTTTAAGCAGTAGGTCCCGGTCTTGTTAGCGCTCTTGTTGCAAAAAGTAGACCGTAGCGCTTAAACTCAAACTAAATCAAGCATAAAGGCTTTTGAAGAACTAGGGAAATTTTACACTCGAGATTTGGATAACCTGTAAAGAAAGCCTGAAGGTGTAAAAGATTAAAAACGATTAGTGAAGACGGAGGTAGTGTTCCAAAAACTGCAGCAATAAAGATGTAACACCAAACGTTTTCAAACTCTTAGAAATATTTGTCGTTCTACATGTTTCAATGAGCGCAAACGAAAGATCCTTTTCGACTTTAAAGATTTTTTTAACGCAATTCAACGGGTAATAATAGAATTGGCGCTCTTAGACAATTGACCCCTGTTGGAGAAGACATTTTAAACGAACTTGCAAAAAAAAAGCCCGTCGTTTGGATATTACTGTATAAATGAATAAATATTTAGCTTGTTTGTATGCTGGTTTAATTCCCTATTTGTTGGTAAGTTATTTTTTTCTTATTTTTTTTTTTTGTCAAATTCGTTGGTTTTCTATAGAATATTCATATTTATACGGTTATTATTGAGGTAGATGTTACATTATGAGTAGTATTTCAGGCTTGATTCATTCCTACTTTTTAATAAAACTAAAATATTTTACCTCTTATTATTAAAAAAAAATATGTTCTTAAATTCAAAAAATCAAATCAAAACTGAACTAAACAACGTTGTCTAAATAAAAAGTCAAAATTGTCTAGCTGTCTAAATGAGGGAAATGATAGTGTTTTATGACATACTCGAATTTCTTTTGGTAGTTTCAGAAAATTATGAACCCCCCCCCCCTTCCTCTTGAAAAAATTCTGCATACGCCACTGTTTCAACATCCTGCTCTCGTCGTTTTCCGTTTTCGCTCCCTTAAAGATCGATGCATGGACGTTGGACTGTCATTGTGGCCTGCCAGATTAAGAAAATCTACGTTCTTTGGTGATTAGGTTCTTTACCCTGGATTTGTAGAAATTTCTGATTGGTTCCGTGTCAAATGATATTTTACATTGAACTGTGAAAGGCTCGGAGATCATTTTCCAGTTCAATGGTGATTTTCCGAAGAATTGAGGCTGAACAATTCTGTTTTACGATAACGATTTTCCAAGATTTGACCAAGCGATTCGTTCACTTTTTAAAAGTCATACACATACCCACATATACATGTAATATATCAAAATTAGTACACTTAAAATATCCCTTCAGCGCAAAAATACGCTGTGGATCATTGTTATATGCAAAGGGTTTTACATTATTATCTATTTTTTAACCAAGTTCAAGCATAACTCTTAGTCGGCCAACTTGATCCTCATTAAAAATAGAAATAGCTTTATTAACCGCTATCTGGACTCTATTATAGCCACATTCAGATGTTTGGGGCATCATTTTCATATCAGAGTGTTGTAGGTCTGAATGGGATTGGCGTGATTCAGCGGTGTGTCGACATCAAAGAACTTTGCTTTGAGAGATGGACTTCGCTCTTGTGGATACAAAGGGATTGGTTTTCCCCGGCACCACGATGTCGTGCCCTATAGTAGAGGAACAATATACCAGACAACCCGGCACCTTCACTGACAGCCAGAAATAGGATCATCGGGACGACAAAGGAACTGCCGTGACTTGGATGTAGCCGCTAAGAATTCCAGGGACCCCTGGGTTTGCGGCCGATGATTGTTTAACCCAGACCCATCCATTGGGTCGAAGGTGTGGTCATCGCTAGATCGATCCAGTAATGAAATTGTGGATGAAGCCCCCTCTCTTAGAGGCCCCTCCCCTAGAAACAGACGAGTGAAGATTTGGTTTTTGAGAGAAGAAGTTAGTGAGCTAGCAACCAGCGAATTCAGAGGTCGCCTTGACCAATCTCGACCAATCGAAGTTTTTTTTTTTTTCTATAATCCCACCTTGGGATCTTTTCTTTAAGGAGTATCCCGCATCGGCTAACTCGGAGGTCGCCTCGTCCAGTCGGAGAGTTTTATTGAGCGAAATCCCGTTTTGGGATCTATCTCTTGCTGAGATTGAAACGATACCCTGTGTTTCCTTTTCTAGTACGATCCTCTTCAGGATTGCTTGCATATTTTCCTTCGGAACTCTAACTGTGCTTTGATATTCTACCATTACTTCAGTGAACTTTCGCGCGAGCTACCGAATTCTTTCTTCCGTCGGATCACCCATATTTCGGCAGAGTCTGATCTTAGTTATTACCCTTCTCTACTCAGGCCTACGTGTATCTAATCACATACCTGTGATCGGAATTTTTTTTTCTTTTGTGTATTTGTGAAACGATGTATATAGCAGAGGTGTCAATAAATTCAATAATCAAGATACACCTGATTCTTCCTTGCGTCACCTGAAACAGGGGCCGGATACGTTACAATATCCTCCTAAATATTTTTTGAGTAAGGATACCATGCTGAGATCTTTAAAAAATCTCGTATAGTGTTCATTACAGGAGGAGGAATACACTTTTTAAAGTTTGTTAGATTTCAAATGTTCCAACGTACAAACCTCTCTAAGTGCCCCACGAATCTTCCTGCAATCCTACAAAACAAAAGGTTCTATGCTTGTGATCAAATCTGGAATTTCACATAGGATGCAATACGTTCAGGAGACAGCGATTTTTGGTTTGGTTTGGTTTGAAGTGCTACGATCTACTTTTGCACACGAGGGCTAATGAGACCGGTACCTACAGCTTAAAGCCGATTCCGAACGCCTACGGACATCCATGCCACTATGGGATTCGAACCCACAAACTCCGGTACCGAAGGCCAGCACCCTAACCAATCGACCATCGTTCGGCGACACCGATTTTTAATAGCTAAGTTTGAATGTCCGTAGTAGAAGAAAGTAAGTAAGAAAGTAAGTCCGTAGAAGAAAATAAAAGTAAGTTAGAATGTTAGAAGCTATAAAGCCTATTCGATGTGCACCCAATTTTGTTTCTGTATGTTTGTTTCTAAAGGTGAAATGAAAAAAAAAAACAGTTTTTTAGTATGCTGTGCGCTAGGAGTATTTTAAGGAATATTTTAGGAAAAATATTTTTTCCTCTCATTTTACAAAAAATATATTCTATTCGATTTAAGTTCCTTACATGTTTCATGTAACAGGATGGTTGATTACGGTTTATTGGCGCAAAATCTTTTTACAGACATGAGCCGCCAAACAAGGAGTAACTGCAGTACATCAAACTAAACACAAACAAGATAAGAATTTTGGGGATAATAGAGATAACAAATTGAAGAACGTTTTATTTATATTCATATATATATATATATTTATGTATATATATAATGTATGTATATATATATATATATATATATATATATATATATATATATATCTTTTTAAACACTGCGTTGATAAGCGCGAGGCTCGATCGTATTTGACACACACATCGACACTCGCGGGCGTGGATGCATAACGCTCGTCCACATTTGTCGACTTCATCAATCCACGATTCGGCATCATTTGGGTTACGTTTCTGCAATAATTATGAATATCACGTTTTTCTGATAAATAAAGATTAAAAACTAATTTTAGGGCCCCCAAAATGACGGGCCCTAGGCACGTGCCTAGGTTACCCAGGCTTTAGTCTGCCCCTGGGTCTATGACTGTAGAATGCTTGTAATAAAATACAGCCCCTACAACTTGCTCCATATCTCTTTGAGAGAATTTCCTTATAGCATTTCCGTCACATGCTGTTAGTTTATTTATAATATCATCTGTAAGTCGACCGCAAAAAATGTCACCTCACTCAGTTTTCGACTC
>CM063507.1:87541566-87564066 GCA_032207245.1 Pardosa pseudoannulata | reverse complement strand
CATGGACTCTTTAGACAAGCTATAAATTTTTAGCGAAATGAAAATAGGACATGCATAAATTTTAATTAGTCAATTGAACGCGTCAGTAGTTTTCTCCCACTCGGCTGAAACGTCGCCTCTGGAGCGATCTCCGATATCTTCAGAATAAGACACTTTTCGGAGGAGAGGCGTTTTCCGAACGACCCCGTGTCATGTGACAAAACGGCGGTCCTTCCCCCAGATTAGCATAGAAATCACCTCTCGTCGCGTGACGTCCGGCCATTCACGATCACTATCTTTTTCTGAGCCATTTGCATACCAAAGCGGACCGACGTTCAGAACGAGGAGACTTGTAGATTTCGGTGAGTGTCATTTTAAAATTAAAACGCCCAAGTCTAATTCTTTTATCAGTTTTATTCTGACGCTACCCGAGGCACGTCGCGTTACCTGGGTATCCACACTGATGGAAAAAAGTACCCCGTAGAGTTAAAATATGGCATTTTTTACGGGAAAAAGTGTAATATAAACTGGAAAAACTTTGATATAGAGCAGAATATAAAGATAAACAACTTTATTATTAAAAAAAAAAAAATAACATTAACCCCTTACCTGTGGAATATATTAGTGGCAAAAATATAATTTTTTTTATTTTAATTTTGTTTGTTACAGTCCTCCAAATGTTGGAAATAAATTATTTTTGAAAAAAGCAAAATTTTAAAGAAAATGACTCCTATTTTCAAATTTTCAGAAAAAAGAAAAATTGTAAAGAAAATAACTCCTATTTTCAGATTATCAGAAAAGATTCAGATTTTCAGGAAAAAGCAAAATTTTAAAGAAAATAACTCCTATTTTCAGTATTTTCAGAAAAGATTCAGATATAGAAAAAAGTGAAATTCAAGAAAATAACTCCTATTTTCAGATTATCAGAAAAGATTCAGATTTTCAGAAAAAAAGCAAAATTTTAAAGAAAATAACTCCTATTTTCAGTATTTTCAGAAAAGATTCAGATTTTCAGAAAAAAAGCAAAATTTTAAAGAAAATAACTCCTATTTTCAGTATTTTCAGAAAAGATTCAGATTTTCAGAAAAAAAGCAAAATTTTAAAGAAAATAACTCCTATTTTCAGTATTTTCAGAAAAGATTCAGATTTTCAGAAAAAAAGCAAAATTTTAAAGAAAATAACTCCTATTTTCAGATTATCAGAAAAGATTCAGATTTTCAGAAAAAAAGCAAAATTTTAAAGAAAATAACTCCTATTTTCAGTATTTTCAGAAAAGATTCAGATTTTCAGAAAAAAGTGAAATTTCGACTCCTATTTTCAGATTACAGAAAAGATTCAGATTTTCAGAAAAAACTTAGAGTTCCATTTTCCGTATTTTCAGAGATTCAGATTTTCAGGTGAAATTCAAAGACTCCTATTTTCAGTATTTTCAGAAAAGATTCAGATTTTCAGAAAAAAGTGAAATTTCAAAGAAAATAACTCCTATTTTCAGTATTTTCCTATATATGGGAAATGTGAATGAGTGAGTCATTTTTGCTGCGATTACAACCAAATAAATCCAGTGACGTTATTTTATGGATAACTATAAGAAACTATAACAACAACATTATTATCTCTATCCACTGTTAGGAATTCCTCTGAATTTCACAGTGCTCACAATATTAGGTTGGGGAAAAAGAAATCTATTATTTTTGCGTGAAATTAATGACTTTATTTAACATGTTTCGGATTGTCCGATTGGGGTCAAATAGGCACCGTTTTGTTCTATAATTAGTTAGTTGCCATTTTAAAGGTGGCTTCATAATGCCTCTCTCATAGAAGTCTTGGCCCTTATTGCTGAAAAACTCTAGTAATCGATTTTCACAATCTTCTCTTGATCCCAATTTCTTATCACTCATGAAGTTTTGGAGAAAAGGGGGGGGGTTATTGCTTGGTGCCAGGTCCGCACTATATGGTGGATGCATTAGAACTTTCCAACCAAGCTCCCTGAGTTTCTAGCGAGTCACTACAGACGTGCGTGGCCTGGCATTGTCCTGATGGAACGCAACACCTCTTCTGTTAGTCAATTCTGGCCGCTTCTGGTCAGTCGCTAGCTTCAAACGGTCCAGTTGTTGACAGCAGAGATCTGAATTTAGTGTTCGGCCATAAGGAAGCAACTTATAATAAATGATTCTCTTCCAGTCCCACCAAATACACAGTAGAACCTTCTTGTCCGTTAGTCCTGGTTCGGTCACCGTTTGAGCTGCTTCACCACGCTTTCACTACGATTGTTTTCGCACAATATTGTCTTATTTGACCCATTTCTCCTGCCCAGTCACCATCCATTTAAGAAATGGGTCGATTTTATTCCGTTTGGCCAAGGCTTCTCAGACGGAAATTCGATCCATCATGTTTTTTGTGTTAATTGGTGTGGCACCTAAACATCGAGCTGTTTTATGGAAACTGTTTTAGGGTCGAACTTCAGCTCCTGGATGATGTTACGACTACTGACATGCTGGTCAAATTCGATTATTTCCTCTGATTTTATCATTTTTGACACTGGGCCTGCCTGTGCTAGGTGCATCTTTAACATCAAAAATGCCTGAACGGAATCGACAAAACCAAAATTACACATAAATAGCAGTTACACTATTGGCACAATGAACACCATTCACAATTTAAGCCGTCTGACTTGCATTTTCGCATTTATCAAAGAAAAACTGTAAAATGTACCGAATTTTCTCCTTGTTGACTACCATTTTTAACACCCTGCAACTCAAAACTGAATGGACCAAACGAAAAACAGTAAAAGAAATTTTTTAGCGTAAAATGTCAACTTGAAAACGAGCATAAATTTGAAATTGTTTGATCGATACTTTACGAGATATCGATCATTATAAGCCATCTTTAAAAATAATAATAATAATAATGGATTTCTTTTTCCCCAACCTAATATTATGCATTTTATGAACCGATTACGGGCTTCCCGGAATTGAAATATCGTTTTTTCTCTTGCCCATACCCAGGTTGAGCATTTCAAAACTGGCCGGAATGAGTTCGGGTGGTGCAGGCAAAGGGTTGACCCTTTGCAGAAGAGGGGTGAGTGTCCTCACCACATGACTTAATGCCGCCACTCGAGAAGTGAGTCTCGCTCACCACTTTGTTCGATGCGTTGTGTAAACTGTTTATGTTTCTTTATTGGATGATTGATATCTTATATTTACTTAAAATTGCGTTTTTAGGTTTTATTGTCTAAATTTTTATTTTTTGCTGTTTTTTATAGTGAAGTACCGTTTTCTGTACTTTTTGGCTATTTTTCTATTAATTTTTCATTTTCCAATATTTTGGGTATCGCATCATTCCGCTTCTTTGCTCTCGTTTATTTTTACTTTGCGTAATGTTTTGTCTTGTTTTATGTTTATAAAAATTTAAAAAACAAACTGAAAAAATGCCTAATAAAAATTTTAAAATTTTATAAAACTTAAAAATATATCTTTTTGTTAATGTTGTCGCTTTTTGTTTATTTATTTTTTTATTGCTGTACTAAGTTGCAATATTTATTCTGTCCCTATTATTATTATTGTACTACCTTTTTTATTATTTCTGAGCTTCTTGTTGTCGAATCCATGCATTGCTGTTAACCAGACCGAATGGTCATTGTCAAGGTTACAGTCTAATTATCCCTAATTAGACAACGCGTTGGTTGCTCATAATTTTTTATGAGAACGTCCTCACCTACTCGCTTCCTTGTGAGCTGGAGTGTATTCAATTTTTGTTTGGATTACTTTTTGCCTAGAGACCTAAATTTTTGTTTTGTTTTGCTTACTTTCGGAGGTTAAAGTGAAGACCTAATACTTCGCCAGGTACTCCGTTAAACCCAATGACCTTTACCTTGATTGATATCTTGTTTCTGATATCGTTCTAAGAACTACTTATATAATCTTACAAAGACGACGTAATGTCTTTTTCAAACGACGTAATATTTTCTTATCTCAGATGAGTGCGGTACCATGACGCTGACTGCATTTTCGAACTTGACAGCCTTGGCCGAAGGAACAGAAAAAAATGAAATTTCTAATTGAGGTACGTTTAAAATGAATAGTTACTTTAAAATCTGGTCGTAAAATGGTAGAGCGCTACCTTTCGATACCACCAAGGATGGCCCTACGATTTCTGCTCCGTAGTCATAATCCCGAAACGCCGTTTACAAGCTGTGAAGACTACCCTTTGTCCGAGCACGCACCAAAACAGCTGATCGGAGCCCACCTGTTTACCAGGACAATAGCGTGGTGTCCCAGAGTCTGGGATCTTGACAATCGGATTGAATAGACGAATACGCCCCTGATGGATCTCGTTAATGAATGCTCGGGAATTCAGAAAAGGGACAGCAAGCGAATGAGAATTCAGCTAAAAATCTAACTGTAGCTTTAGTTAGAGTTCTCAAGTAACTGGGATCTTAACTGACCAAAAAGCAGTTGGCGAGACCGTAACTGACCCCAGGTATAAAAAGCCTACAATTTTGCGAGCCAAGACAATCTTCTTGATTTTTTTGGGTTTTATTCCTACGCTCACAGCTATGTACATGTTACACATTTATATACAAGGAGCATTTATAAGCATTCAACAAACTCCGTTCAGCTAGACGCGAACATACCTCGAGAAAATAAAATAAAAAAAAACGTTCTCCCCGAACGCCAGGTCACGGACTTCGAACCATCCGAGAATAACCTCCTCGGAAAAAACCTTTCTAGCCATTCCCAGACCCCCTAGCCTCTCTACAGTTAGGCGCGTAACTTAGCCTCCACTCCGAACGGGAGAGGGGATGAAGTATAATGTTGCAAAAGACGCACCCAACACTCCCGGAGAGGGGGCGGGAAAATATAGAATATTTTACACCACCTAGGACCGTCCCTGTTATCGAAATCTTCGTGTTTTATCTCGCTGGTGGTATGGATGTTTGCAGCCGTTCGGAATCGACTCTAATATGCAGGTACCGGACTTATCATCCCTTGTGTAGCAGAGAAAGTACACCGTAGCGCTGTTATAACCTGAACGAACAACGTTTAGTTGATTTCAATATTTCCTATCTTTCCGACGAGGAAGTGAAATCTGTCCCTTCTCGTCAGCGTACCCAATCCATGGATGCGACGCGACCTCCCCCGTCATTTGACGACAAAACGACATCTCCGCCCCTCTATTAACCCATACATCAAAACACCCGGGATTCGGCCATAAAGCAGGATTTGCGTGATGCAGCGCACTATCTCCGATCGACATCTCTTTCAGATTTGCATACGAGAAAGATCGCCGTCACGTGTCGAAAAGCACACACACACACCTCCCCTTCTAGAACGCGTCGTAAAGGACTTTTTAAGAAACAGATGCATGTTGTATATATTTATACGTATGTGTGTCTATTCATATATATATATATATATATATATATATATATATATATATATATATATATATATATATATATATATATATATATATGCATGTAATACGTGTATATTGTAGAATTTTGGGCTCAAATTGAGCTGGAAAAAGGATAGCGGAGTCCTACGTACAGACTAAGTATCTTTATTAGAAACACAATGTTGAAATTAGAATGAAGACAGATGAAAAAGGTGAATATCTATAAATTAAAGGAGGATCGTTACAGGAATCAGCTTCCTAATCGGTTGGAGAGAAAAAAAGGGGGGGGGGGACACTCTCAGTCGCTCTCCTCGACGGTATAAACCAATGAGTTCACTGGAGATTCGATTGATCAAAAAATCCACTCTGGGACATGAGATCCGGTCTTTTTATATCATCGCCTGACCGAATATTTCCATCTCAGCTGATCGAACATCTGGTTGATGACGTGATGAGGAAACCGCTTGTTGAACTCTGCGAACTTCCAAGGGAAGTTCGCAGTCATCGGGAGCATTCTCGCCGATCATGAATCGATGTCTCTGGACAAACCTTTGGAGAACAAGGTAGGGAAGTATTACTGCTTCCCTCGCAATGTCTGTCGCGTGAGACTCTCTCTTCGGGATGCCGTTGAAACTCACACTTCGCCAGCATCCTGATGAATTTCTCAGACAGAATAATTGAGATGGTGTTAACAATCCTCTTGTAACATTTCCTTGATTTCGGGGTTTGGTCAGCCAATTCGGGAACTGGCATGGGGCAATCGGCCAAAGTCAAAAAGAAAAGGTCATGAGCCAAATTTGGGTGTTTGTATACCGTAATTCTAATGATAATCTCATTACAGCTGTCACAGAGGAGTTTTCAGACGTATCCGCTCCTCTTAGGCATCTAGAATCGTCTTCGGAACAAATGTCAAGGAGGTACGGCAGGCCTAGGTGGGCTGTCCTCTAAAGGGAGAAGTTTTAGTGAGTAAAGATCTCATAGTACCAGAAACCTCCTGGTCTCTTGTGAAAATTTCTTCTCCATTGGAGAAAACAAACAAAAAGATAATCGCATTATCTACTGAATTAGTTTATTACAGAAAATTATCAGTATCATCACTTGTTACAAGATGAACTTTAATGACATTTCTAATTGCACAGCAGTTTATTATTTTTACATCTGCAGCGATTTGTTGAGCCCTTCTTGATAGTGCAACTGCATCGAGTGTAGCCTTGGACGCTGGTCAGCGACTGTGAAGAGGCAACGGTTCGTCTCGATTTTTCCTCTGTGCCCACGGATGCCAATGTAAGCAGTTTCTCTTGCAAAAGGGATAACTCACTTCTGGAGTACAGTTGTCTGAGAACACCATGTTCTGTTTCTAGATCTTCGCCCTCGATGTTCACGACAACTGCAGGGACGCTTCGTGGATCACCGCGACCTCTGTCAACATCTGGTATGCGGACGCGTAAATTATCTCCAGTCTTGCTTCAGATTCGACATTGGCCAGGGAGTTCTGGGAAAAGTCCAAAGTCGCATATACGCTATTCATTTCCAGTACATCGAATGGATATTGGCCACACGCCCCGGCCAATGTTTGATTTGGCCAGCCAATTCTTGAACTGGCTGAACTTCGGGCTTTGGCCGTAACATATGCATACGTATCTATATTCGTATATGCATGCATATATAGACCGAAGAAAAATACATTTATGACCACTTTAAAATTTAGAGATTTGCATAAATTTCTAAAAGATATTTATGGCGATTCCTTTTCAAACTTTGACTAAGTCAAAAAAATTTCAACATTCTCGCTTTCCAGAGCAGTTAGGTGACCCCCGACGAATGGAAATGAGAAACTTAATACTATTAATTTTCTTGTTAGTTTTTCGATTGTCCACCAATTTTGTTTCTAACTGTATTTGAATCCATTTTGGTTTTTTTCTATTTGAGCTTCAATGGCTTCATTTTCTGAAGATACCTGTTGTAATGTACTTACAACCTTAACACCAGTGTTCGTTTACAAAGGGGGAAACACAGTAAAAATATAATACCTTATATTTGGATTAAGACATTTATTTTGAACACTATTTACAAATTTATATAATTGATTATCATATAACATAACCAGCAACTCTTTAGTTATGCGTTATTCCTTAATCATAATGTGAAATGACTAACAGAGGCCTAAATGACCGCTGTGAATATTTTTTTTACCTCCAGTACAGCCACAGGGGAGCAGGCAGGGACTTTCCTCATGCGGTGTGTCATTCCGGGCGTTCGGGACAAGTCGGTGCTGGTGAGCCGGGCTTGGGATTTCGATGTCCTGCTACTCTTGAATCTCCTTTTCTTAACTCTGTTTCCCAACTCCTCACCTCGGTTTTAAAGCCCCTTTTTCTTCTTTGCCAATCGCTTGTTTGGTTAAATTTTCCCACATCTACACCCCCTTCGGGAGTGCAGGTGGGCTCATTAAAGTAGCCCCTTTTGTGCAAGCTTATATTATTTTTAGCCCCTTCCCCCATAACTCACGGTTACATCTCTGTGCCAGCTTGACCGTTACGCTTGTGCCCTTCCGTGATCTATACCTTCTCTGCAGGGGTCCCTAAACTCGACGTGAACAATCGAAGTCCTGAATTCCTCTAGGAAATCTCTCCCACATCTGTGCATGCACGTGCAGATCATCGTGGGAAAGTACCTCTGCCCAATCCCCTTGTTCATTTCTCCATATTCTTATTTAAGAATGAATAAATATTTTTAAAACAAAGCACCCGAGAATGCTTTTTTTAAATGTTGACTGCTGAAGTTCGTTTATTTTCAAACTTTTCTTCCCGAAAATTTTCTGTTTTTTCTTCTTTTCTTTATTTTTTTTCCACAATTTTCCTAATAATTATCTAATATTTCCAGAATTGCCAAACTTCCTCATCATTTCGCCGAACGATGGCCAATTAGTTAGGATGGTGGCCTTCGGTACCGGAATTCGTGGGTTCGAATCCCACAGTGGCATGGATATTCGTAGCCGTTCGGAATCTGCTTTAAGCTGTAGGTCTCGGTCTCATTAGCCCTTATGTTGCAAAACTCCAAAAAAATCCCTCATCATTTCTGCCAAACGATGGCCGAATGGTTAAGTTCCTGATCTCCGGTACCGGAGTTCGCGGGTTTGAATCCCACTGTTGGGATGGGTGTTCGTAGCCGTTCGGAAACAGCTTTAAGTTGTAGAACCTGGTCTAATGAGCCCTGGTACACACAACCAACAGACAAAAAACCGTACCTCTCTAAACCTAACCTAACTCTCATAATTCCCGGTTGTTGGGCATCCTGTCATTGATTCCGAGGTTTGGGTTCGTCCTTGCTTAAAAAAGTTTGTGAGTTGGAAATTTAAAATTTAATTTACGTTTTCAATTTGTTACAACCCCGAAATCCCCGTCTATCGAGCATCTTAACTTTATATCCTCATTTCTTTTTTTTTTTAATTAAACGCATGATTTTTTTATATATTTATTATATTATATATCTTTTTTTTAAATATTTTGTATGCTGCGTCAGCAGGATCGTTCATTTCGTTTTAAAGAGTACAAATTGCAATCAAAAGGAGGGGGGGCCTCCCAACTACATATATAAATATAGTCTAACTCGGGAAAATACTTTGCGATTTTGAGAGGTATATGAAGTATTTTTGACAGACACGTTAATAGAGACTCTAAAATTTTGAAATCTTGATCTGGAAATCTACAGTGTTCTGTTTCGCACACGCGAGCTAACGAGACCGGGACCTACTGCCTAAAGCCGTGTACTACCTGTAACCAGCCACCCACCCGAAGTCGGGTGTAGGGTGTTGAATTGCTGGTTCGGTCTGGCCGTCCGGGAACAATGCGTTACGAAGGGTCCAAGTCAGCATTAAGTCAAGCAAACAAGCCCATAATATTTAAAATAACAAAAGAAAAAATAAAATAAAATATATATAAATGTAGAAAATCTAGACTAATAGGTACAATTAATGCAGTTTACGAAAGTGCGGGGGATACTCCGCAGGAGTCCTGCCCAGGTAAAAGTCCGGTGTACTACATGAAACTTTCTGACATGAGAGCAGGTGTTTGCGAGGGAAGCAATATCTGCACAGGGCAGTTGTGATGGCCATTCGTGAAGGGGTACTTTGACCCTGGCGGTGTGGTATTAGGTTAAATTCATGGCCGCACGATGGCGCCTTGGTTAGCGGTGAGCCAGTCAACCAGGCTCCCGGCCTTCCTTATCAGTACCGGGTTTTTGATTAGGCTCTCTGCCCAGAGTTCCTTGGATCTGTCAGAGGGTTTCTTAAAATGCAAGTCATGTGTCAAGGGGCAGTCGTGCAGGTAGTGATTGGAGTCACCGAGTGCACCGCAGACACAATCTCCCGATGAGCTATCTGAGACCTGGAACCTGTGGAGATACTGAGGGAAAGGTCCATGGTTCGTAAGAAGGGCATTTACTGCCGCATTTCCGCTCAGTCTAAACAATTTCACATTTCTTAAGAAACCATAGAGAACCCTGCCTGTAGTGGCCGAATCCCAGTAATTTTGCCACTCGAGGAGCATCTCTTGCTTAAGTTTTTGTTTTATGTATGATCTAGTTAATAAGAGTACATAATACTATTTTATTTACACTTATTAACTATTGTATTGCATTGTATTATTAGTTATTAACTGTTTTATTTCTGGCTCACGAAGTGTCGCTTCTTTAGCCAGTTTATCGCCGCCTCATTGCCGTGGATGCCACTTTGACCCGGCCGAGGTCAACTGTTTTGTTGGTTATTTCCAGATTTTTCTGGGTTGTCTGGATAACCTGAACTTGGTGATTCATTTGATGAAATTGGTGAATTGCCTGAAGGCTGAACATACTGTCTGAAAAAATCTGGAACGAGCTGGGACCAGGCTGCTGGGCGATCCAGTTTAACGCTTCTGAAATAGCTTTCAGTTCTGCCTGGAAGATTGTGGCTGAGCAGTTTAAAGATTTCGACCATTGGTGGATTGCTTTCTCTTTTTTATATGCTACAAATGCGGCTCCGACTCCCTCGTTAGTTTTCGAGCCGTCTGTGAAGACAAGTACCGAGGACTTTGCTTCGACTTACTTCGCTCTAACGCTGAAGGTGCGGTCTGCTGAATGGAGGTGGAGGGCGTTTAATTTGCGGTTTACTTCCGCGGGGGAGAATGCCTAAAGCCGGTTCCGAAAGGCTACGAACATCCATGCCAGTAGGGGGATTCTAATTCACCAACTCCGGTAACAGAGAGCAGCACCCTACCACTCGGCCGGAGAAGGAATGCATAAAAGTAATACACTCTAAACATTTATTATATACAATTGGAAGACTAATCGTCTTCTGAATCGTGCCCAGAAAATTAATGTACGTTATTTTGAAAGTTTTCGATGTATAGTGTGGAAAGTGGAAAAACGAAATATGATCTAGGGTTTTTTCCTTTTGTATTTTTTGCAAAGTTTTTCCTTTGCCGAATAGCAACGAAAAATATGAATGTTTTTTGTTTTTTATATTATGGTTTTGAGTTGTTCTTTGGAATCTAAGTATAATGTTCGTGTTTTGTCAGAACGTGTTAAATAAATGTTTTATTCATAGCGAAGGCTTCTTCTTTCAATTGTGTTTCGAAGAATATATTTTTCCAGTGCGTCTCACAGAATCGGAGGGGGAAAGGGTAAGAGCCTTTTAATATTATTTTTTCGGTAATGCTCTTTTCTTAAGTTCCAAATTTAATATGGTGTTGTGAAGACTCCCCTTTGTTCAGAGCAAGCTCCAAATCAGCTGATCGGAAATCCCACCTGTTTACCAGTACAATAGCATGGCGTCGTAGAGTCTGAGATGTTGACAGTTGGATTGAATAGGCGTTAAGTCCTGATCGATTGGGGTAATGAGCCCAGAGGATTGCAGCGAGATTCCAGAATAGGGACAGCCAACGAATGAGAATTAAGCTAAAAAAAAACTAGTTGTAACCTTAACTCGAGTTTTCAATTAACTGGAATCGTAACTGACTCAAAAACGGTTGGCAGGACCGTCAGGGATTCCGAGGTATAAAAAGCCTAGAATTTAGCGACTCGGGGCTTTCCGACATATTTTCTTTCGTAGGTGCTTCGACCTCGGGGAGGATTTCGCATCTTTTGACCTGAGCCAGCTTTCGAGTGATTGCGTTCGGGAGACTCGTCAAGTCCGCTCCCACAAGGAACGGCAGGGTCTCGGACACCGAACGGGGGATAGATTGGGTTGCATTGCACCCTGGAAGAGACTCCCCATTTGCGAGACTATTTAATCTTTTACTATCGTAGTGGCCATTCAGTGCCAGACGAAAATCCTCTGCATTTCGACTTGTTTTGGGAGATTAGAATCCTCTTGTATATAGCCGTATTGACTCAAGAAATAAAAGTGATTTTTAGTTTTATCGTGACTGTGATCCCTTCTTCACAGTATTCCTACCGGGCCGTACTGGTTTAGAATATATGATTTCAGAAGAAGCTTTTGATTAGAATATAAGAATTTTGATACGAATGCAGTTTTGAACATATATGAATAAAATTGTGATTAATTATATTTGCCTTTTGAATAACGGTAGAATATTATTTAGGATCTGTTAATATGGCAGAAGAAGCACTAGATCTTTTTAAAAGTAGGAGGAAAATGTTACGAAAGGCAGTCACTAAACACCTCACAAAATTAGAGAACCTTTTATCAGCAGATGAAGTGACGGTCGCAGAACTTGAAGAAACAGTAGAAACTTTAAATGATGGGTTTAAATTTTTAAAAATGACTGACAATGAGATTGAATTATTATTGAAACCAGATGAACTAGAACGAGAATTTGAAGACGCTGGAAAGTATGCCGAGAATGCAGTACTGTGGAAATCTCGAGCAAATTAGAAAATACGAGATTTGAATAAATTATTGAATCCGACATCCAAAAACAGAAGTAGTTCCTGAAAAACATCTGACGATGAAACTAATACCAAACCGAAACATCACATGCATGTTAAACTACCAAAACTAAACATAATTAAATTTTACGGCAATATCAAATAATTGGTTATCAATTTGGAACGCATTTGAATCGGCTATCCACAATAACGCTACGAAAGTGGATAAATTCAATTACTTGAAAGCCCATTTGTGTGACTTCGCGTTAAATACGATAGAAGGTTTAACGATTTCAGACGCTGCCCGTGTTTCCGCAGTAGATTTGCTTAATGAAAGATTCGGAAATAAAAATATTTGGATTCATAAAACTATAAGCAATATTTTAAATATAAAACCTTTGAAAAATTCGAACGATGTAAATGCGTTTAGAAATTTCTATAACGAAATTTCGACCGAGCTTCGCAGCAATGGGAACTTAGCTTCCGCTTGGAGCTTTACGGTCTACTTTTTGGCTCACCCATCGCTTAAAACCGATTCCGAAAGTGTACGAATATCCGTGTCATCAGCCGGATTCGAACCCTCCAACTTCGGTACCGATAAGCAGCTCTCTACCTTTGGACTATCGTTCGGACCCGAGGAGAGAATAAACACGTGAGCTACTTCTCATGAGAAAGGGTCTAACATCATCATTCTGCTTGGGTTGTTAAAACATGAATGATGAAACGGCCAATAAATGCATTAAGATTGTAAAGATCTTCCGTTTTTCTGAGAGAATGGACAAATGCGTTAGAGAAGTTAAGAAATTAACCACACGTAGCAATTATTAGTTTAAACTGCAATTTTGAAACGTGTAAGCGAAAGGACAACCTCAATGAGTGACTTATTTTTTGTGATTAGGAATGTTAAGATTGCAAAAAGTAGTACGTGAATTGGACAATGATTCTTTTATCTACTGCATACGTGGATGTAGCGACAGACGTTGAGCGCGTGGGAATTCGGGAAATTTCTTTACTCTGGGCCTCACTTCCTGGAAGGGCTGTCACTTTTCGGAATAAGTGGTGACGGCTTCACAAGCTGTTATCGGAGAATGAGGAATTTTCGCGTTTTCTAATTTTAATTTTAAACAATAGAAGACAAAAAAGTAAGCAGGACAGTAGCTATTTTTCTTTCATTTGGGGGCCTAATGAGTGATTTCTAATGAGTTTTATAGAGGACTCTTTAACGTCGCTCAAAAACGATACTTTTCCTCCGCCGAGTTTGTGATGTCATCGTTCACGAAAACACCGACCGCCTATGTTGTTTACATGCTAAAAGTCAACTTTTAAATTTGTTTCTGTGTAAAGTATCGCATATAATAGACACTTTTTATTATGTCTGGCATTAAAAAATCATATTACAAATATTGTATTGTGCCATACTGTAAAAATACAACAACTAATTGCAATGAGATATTTTTCAGTATTCCCAAAGATCCACGTAAAATCTGGACAAATGCGATGAAAAGGGATGAGAAATTAAACCCTAAATTATCACATAAATCATCTCTATGGGTTTGTGAAAACCATTTTTCGGTAATTAAATGCTTGCTTTTCTTTAAATATTACTAATTTAGAACAATTAAAGTATATAAAAATACAGCTGTACCTTTAAAAGGAGTGTTGATTAATCAGTGCTATTTAACTTTTAAAACTCCTAATTTTCGAGTATTATCATAGAGTTCAACTACAATAAATGTTCGATAAAGCATATAAATATCGTAAAACATATAAATATCTAAAGCATATAATTATCTAATAAATAACTCCGGGGAGGGGAAGGTTATGTATTTTCAAGGCAGTATAAATATTTTCTTCAGAGATGCATACTTTCTTAAGTGTATCAGTTCACAGTGATATTTTTCGATTAAATGGGTGACTAATTTGAAAAGTATAATTTTTGAAAATACTTAATAATGATATTACTTTAAAAATTAAATTTAATTTCAGAAACTTTATACATTTTTAATTTAACAATATTAAAGGCAATGAAATTGTATTGCTATTTAAAAATGTATAAATAATTTAGTAAAGGCTTTTAAGAATTTTAAATTTCTTTTCATCAAATTTAAAATATCTAAGAATTGGTTTGGTTTTCGTTTGGTTTTGGAGCTCTACGGTCTACTTTTTGCAACACGAGGGCTAATGAGACCGGTCTCACAATAAATACCTCCTCTAATTTTTATTTTAATATATTACATCTATCTCTATTTATAAAAAGCGATCCTACTACAAATGTGTGTGTATGTGATATATGTATATTTATTTGACTTGTCTGTGTCTACAAACAGAAGAGCTGGGATTAGTATGAATAAAATATTAATACATGTGAAGTAAAATTGGATAAATACATAAATGATTTTACATACCTTTGGGTTTTAATTCGAACATATTTCTGCTCCCATAAAATCCGGGTTTTTTCCCAAGAAATAAAACATTGACATCATGTCAATTTTGGAAGGTTGACCGACTGTCCTTTGGTAAATCCAGGCAGAAGAGACATTTATAATAAATTGAGATAATTATGCTACCGAGGGCGATAAAATAAACCTTCAAATTTAAATAAAATAATTTTTGATAGCTAGAAAATTCCCAGAACTTGCAAAAATAAAATCGGAAAATAGTGCGCGCTTACAAGCAATAAGAAAATATTGGATGTCGTGAACGATGACGTCACAACCAATCACGGAGCGTTTGGATGTCACGTGATTTTCGCTTAAATTTAAAATTAATTTTTAAAATGATGGACCCAGTTTTTTACATTTTTGGAATTTACGAGTCTGGAAGTATCAGAAAAATATTAAGTTGTTCGAATCCCCCGCAAATTCCTCATTGGGTTCGTATGGTTACGCAAACATACGCACAAAAATCTGATACATTTGTTTTTGAAGGGGACATAGAGTGACTGCCTGAACCCCTTTGGAGGTCCTGGCAATCAGTCAACCATTCCTTTCATTGAAACCCCCTTTGGTTTATGGTGGCCCCCATCCACCCCCTAACTTTATACAGATCCTTATTTTTGCTGTTTGTACCTACTGCTGCAATATTACAAGATTTTCGAGATTTCTTACATCAATAGATTCAATTTCACATCAACTTAGCCGAACGATGGCCGATTGGTGAGGTACCGTAATTGGTGAGTTTGAATCCCACTGTGACATGATGTTCGGAATTGGCTTTAAGCAGTAGGTCCCGGTCTCATTAGCGCTTGTGTTGCAAAAAGTAGACCGTAGTTCTCCAAATCAAATACAAATTCACATCAGCTTAAATAGCTTTTACTGTTGTTACATTTTTCAAACAGATATTTTGCTACTTCATAAGTGTTATAAATTTTCCATGAATATTAGAGTATTTTTTTTACAAACGTTTTAACTAATTTTATTACTGATTTTTAAAATTTTCAATTTAAAGTTTCATTGTTTATTTATTTATGTTATACATACAGTCTTAATTTTAATACATGTCCAATTTTTCATTATTATTTTACATCACATTTACACAGTAAAAGTGTCTTATTTAACATTTACATAATTCATCGCCCATGACAAGTATGGCATATACAAATTCTATTTTAGAACCTCTGCTTGAATTTTTATGTCTTCTTAGAGCGAGTTTTGCTTTCGTCAGTAAGTGCAGGGCAGTCTTAGAAACAATCTACCAAATTTTCGAGACATTTTTATTTATAAAATTTCCCTTTTTATCGACGCTTTAAGGTATCTGTCTACGTTCGGAGAACTTTTTTCTTTAAAAGTAGAAACTAGTTCATGTTTTTACATTTTTAGATTTATTTTTTATATTATTATACAGAATGGCACTTAAAAAATTTATTCCTGGAGAAGTTTTTATAAAACTTCTAATAAATAAAGAAAATTTGGTAAAAAAAAATCGGATTTTTTCAAAAGGTCTATATTTTTTAATAAATTAAATTATTTCAATCTTTTTTGATGCAACACATTTCTTATACACTGGACTAGTGAATCGGCTAAAATCTTTGCTAACTATGAGTGTAACATCATTAAAAATTAATTTAAATCGTTTAGGTCATTCACTAGTAAATACTATCGAAAGCATTCATAATAATTTTCAACAAAATATTTTAGGAACTTTTTGAGAAATCACATTTCAAGTTTCGACATTTCATTAAAAATACCGTTCCGAGAAAAACGCATTTGAAGTTTATGAAAGCAACTTTAATTATTAAAAAACTAAAACACATGTTTAAAATTCCTCAAACTTTCTTGCTTCAAAACTATCTAATGGCCAAGTTGCTAATTATCAAAAATAATAGAAAAATGTTTAAACTCATCTTCATGAAAATTTAAAATGTTTTGTCCAAAAAATGCTCTTTAAAAGGATTTAAATTTACCACTTCGGGTTCCGAAGTCGCTACTTTCGTTTTGTTTCGACAGCTGTCACTGATGTTTAAACACTGTCACTTTTCTTTAAAATGCCATAGAGACAAAACAAAAACAGATTTAGAAGCCTAAAAGTTGAAATTTTACAATAAAGAAATTTTAAAAAAATTTGATTTTTGTAAAAAAATGACGTTTTTACGTTAAGACTTTTCGAACTGTGCTCGTGAATTGACATATCCGGTAGGCACATAGAACAGGATACATTGCCGTCCATCGAATCTCTTTTGTGTAGAATGTTCGAGATGCAATATGTGCGATAAAAACAATATATAGTAGACCTTCGGACTATCGATTGCACAGTTTTCCTTTTCCCGCAAGAATATTTCGTCGAATTTATTCCCATAGAAGCAATGGCATTTTTCCCGTATTCTTCGTTTTTCCTTATTTGTCGTTGAGAAATATCCGCCCCGTTATTTTCTGTTCCCTAAATATCGTTTTCACAGAATTTAGAACTGAGGAAATCAGTTTTGTGCTTATTGGTGAAAACGCTTCAATGTCGTGTCAACGAAAAAAATATTTTTAGTTCACAAGGGGCCTTTTTTATATAGTGGTTGGAAACAGCCATTGTCTAGACGGAATTAAATTCTAATCGAGTGAGATTTGTTTTTCTCCTTTTTTTATTTCCCGCCCATCAAAGCGACGTTGGAAGTAAGTATAAACAACGTTTGCTTACAAAATGTTAAAATTAAAACTGCGCTTGATCTTATGGTTTCGGATAACCACTTGTAATAAAATTATAGCAATGTTTGAAGGAACCTACACTCAAGGGCCAAAACATTCTGACCACCCGTCAATAATGAGTTGGTCCACCTTTGGAGCGCAACACAGCTTCAACGCGCCTTGGCATGGCAGAAATCCCGCCAGAAGTCCTTGGTAGAGGGTCGGAGACAGATTGTACCAGATGTTTAAGAGACGGTGACGCAAATCCAAGATATTGCGAATGGGTTGTCTTTGAACTCTGAGCTGCCGTACCATCACATCCCAAATGGGTTCTATCGGATGGAGATCCGGCCAGGATAGTAACTGGAATTCAGCATCATGTTCCTGGAACCACTCCAACACAATTTTTGCCTTGTGACACGGGGCGTTGTCCTGTTGGAACATTCCGTTCACCATGCCAGACAGTCTCCGACGACCTTTTTCTTTCATAGCGTGTGGACGTCCGTCATCCTGTCGTCTACTGCTGGTTTACACTTTACTGATGGCTACACTTTGCATATGTACTGTAGATCGCGAACCACCCACGAGTCGTGCCATTTCGGAAATACTTGTTCCGAGCCATTACGATCCGCCCTCTATCAAAATCGCTAAGATCCGCAACCATTTCCTTCACACACAGAAGTAAGTAAAAGAATGATTCTTCAGACTCTCCAGCATCAGTTCAATACCACTTCCACCTGATCACGGGCCTTCCACGTCATCCAGGCGAGTTCATTGCAATATGTAGGGGTGGTCATAATGTTTTGGCTCTTGAGTGTACATCTGAGAGTGTGAAAAACACAGTAGAGAGATTATTATGGTTTGAGATGTTGTAGTGGCTAATGGTGTTCATTTGGGAAGGTCTCAGAAGCAGTCAAATTCCATCAGAGAGAGAAAAAAAACAACCTTGACGGCATCCGTAACATGGGTTTGAATGGAAGAGAGTGTAACTGAATCAGTTAATTTGAATTAAATAACTTGCTTGAAGCGGATTTACCGTTGTCAATTTAGAGTGTCCTTCCCAAACTCCAGGTCTCCTACACCCTGTCGGACAATGGAAGCACGACAACACCCAAAGAGAATCTCGAAACGTTCGTTCTTATCCTCTGTGGAAAAAATGCGGCCTCCTTCATAATAGCTAATACTTGTAACAGGTAATAAGCAGATGGATGTTTCAAATGTTAAAACGCCCTCTAGTGCACATCGGTAGCACTATTATTACATGTAACGCCATCTTTTGCCATTCACACGGCCGTACTCTCCAGCAGATTCAAGTGTTATAAATATATATATAAACATTATATAATATATATGTTATATATATAAACAATAATCCAGAGCACCTTTACTGGCAAATATGGGATGAGGATTTGACGAAACTAATCTTACTTAATTCAGATTATTGTATAAAATAAATTTCTAATGATTCTATACCTAAAATGATCCTTTCTTGAGGTTAAGTGATTCCTTTGTGAATCCTCGCTCCTAATGAACCTGCATACATATGTGGCTTATTGCGACGGGGTGGTTGGATCTGCCCTATGAGAGTCGAATGATAACCGAATGAAAAAAGGTCGCTGACCGGAGTTTCTGGGTTCGAATCCCACTGGGGCATGGATGTTCGTAGAACTGTAGAATCGACTTAAAGCAGTAGGTTCCGGTCTCCTGAGTGCTCTTGTTGCGACATACTAGACCAAGCGTTTTAGTCTTGCAGCGTTCCAAACCAAAACAAATTTACACCAGGGGAATGAGTAACAACAACAACAACAACAACAATTGCTGTTTTAATATTAAATTCAAGGGAAAGAAGCTCTCCCCTCTATATAAACACACACACACACACACACACACACATATATATATATATATATATATATATATATATATATATATATATATATATATATATATATATATATGAATTCATTCTCAAATGCATAGCAAAGGAAGGGGGTGTTACCCCGTCAGAAGTATTGCTGTTTTAATATTAAATTCAAGGGAAAGAAGCTCTCCCCTCTATATAAACACACACACACACACACACACACACAAACACACACACACACACACTTATGAATTCATTCTCAAGTGGGTATGAGGGTATGAATGTTTAGGAAAATGCTGGCCAGAGGTACATCTTTCGTTCGCTCCAACCAGAATCTCCACACTACTCTATTAATCAATTTTATCGTTCCGCATTATGACGCCCGCAGGACACGCCCTTGCTCCCGTGTTTGCTCGGCGAGGGGGGTGGAGCCCGGCGCATGCGCCAGACACTTCGACGGCTACCCCGAAAACGAAGAAAAAAATATAAATGACATAATCACCCGTGGAGGGGGGCGAACAGAGGACTCATCGCACCCGGTGGGCGTGGCCCCGCCGTCCTGCAATTAACTGGTAGCGGCCACGCCTACATTCGAAAAACGTTCCTCCACAACCGCCGCTGTTCGATTATTCTTTTTTTTCCCCCTCAACCTTTTTCTCTTTCTTCTCTCCCTCCAGGTTGGCGCCGCGTTTTTTTCTCTTGTTCTTTGTTTCGCCGACCCACTGTGTCCCCCCCCTCTTGCGGTTACAGCGAACCGAAGCCTGTGTTTAACGGTAATGAGGGAATAAACGGGGCCCGCGGGAAACGTGAGGTTTTGCATAATAGCTCCTGATGGGACCTAATTGCGAAGAAGTTGAAAAAGAACGATGGAAGGAAAAGAGAAGGGGGGGTTGTCGTTCGACCTCCCTTTCTGGACAACCCCCTGCTCCACCCCTCCCCACCTTCGGCCCGGTCCCGTAAATGATTTGTGCGACAAAAGGAGAAAAGGAAAGAAAGAAAAAACTAAAATACGTTTATGAAAAACACTAGTTCGAGACGTGATCTGGGACATTTATATATCTACAGATTATTATTATTTTTTAATTTCTCTTTTGCGACAGCAATGCGGCAGAGCAAGGTCTCTCACCCCTCCACTGACGGACACGGCGATCGTACCGCTTTTGGATAGGACTGCACGTGGTTGAGAGATTACCAGTGATGTATATATATATCCCCAAAACTTACATGAACTATTATCGGTTATATGGTCAGCTCAGAGGTCCAGAAAAATCAGACCCTATAAGAGGGAAGACCCTATATGCGGAACAATACAACCCTATAGTGCATTTTTAATTTATAACAGAAGAGCCTTATCCACATTTCCATAAGGTGACGAGGGATGACGTTTTCTTTCTTCATTTCAACACTCGAGGACCCAAGTTTGGCGGCTAAAATGTTGTTTAATATCGTCCAGGGAATCGAATTGGCTTTGGCGGAAGCAGCCTTTAAAAGATTAGATTTTTTAAAATTCTCAATCCATTCCTTTTTGGCAGCAAATGATCCATTCTTTCTTTTCGAAGCCCTCATTGAAAAATGAACTTTCTTATTTGTGACGTAGATCCAAATGCAACAAAATTTTCCTCTACTTGTTTCGTCTCCATTTCAACTCGAGCAGGGAGAGATCCCTTCGACCCATAAACAGATGTCCACCTCTTGGCGGGGGGAAAGAGAACGGAGAGAAGGGACGTCTAAACAAACAAGAAAGGGGGAAAGGGAGGGAGGGAAATAAAGGCTTGAATTCGGGTCCTCCGCGATTTTGAACTGACTTCTTAAAAAAAAGAAAAGTAAAAAGAAAAAAACGGAAACTCGCTGAAAACACGAAACTGACCCTATAACAGGTAATAAGAAAAAGAAAAGGACTGTATATGCGGTGCACTTTAACACATGTTTCCTGTTAAGTTAGACGGAACTTAAGAACACTGACCCTAAAAGCGGGGTTACCTTATAAGCGGGGGACCCTATAGCCGGTAATGACTGTATTATACTAAGCATTTTTCGTTCGCTTAAAGCCCTTGTACTAATATATTCACATATACATACATTCAGTAATACGAAATATTTATTTATACGAAAAAATTTTCAATCCCAGAAGCAATAGCTCATTTGACAAAAGCAGTGATCTTGTGTCACTGGAGGGTAACAGGATCGACGCTCCATCCGTCCAAGAAACCGACGTGTTCATTATTGGGGTAAAATAGGATCGCTTATGAATAATCAGGACCCTCTTATGCAAAAGTTGTTTTATCACCCAAGGAGTGTTCGTCACAACGTAAGGAGCACACCTTCTTGAGTCAAGTCAGTGTTCAGCCCCTCGCTCAAGTGAATCTTTCTATTACCGTTAGTCATGGATGAGTACAAGTTCTATTGGATCTGGTAACCAGAGGGACGAGAGTAACAGTAACAATTTTCGAGCCTCTAACTTGAATTTTATTCAGTGATACGAAGGAAGTCAATTTTGTCCTTAAATCTTTTTATCGCTTTCCGTGAAATTTTTCAGCATTGTGACGACATAAATGTTCTTGAGTGAGGAAGGATCACAGTCACGATAAAATTAGAAATCACTTTTATTTTTTCTGGTTTAAATACTGGATATATAAAACGGGATTCTAATTCTCCAAAAACAAGTGGAAATGGAGAGGATTGTTGCTTGCGTAACATTACCACGACGACCACAATCAGAAAAAAATATAAAATAATCTCACAAATTGGAGAGGCTCTTCCAGGGTGCAACGCAAACCCCGAGACCCTGACGTTTCTTAAGGGAGCGGACTTGACGAGTCTCCCGAACGTCATCTCTAAAAAGCTGGCTGCAGTCAAAAGTCGCGGAAACCTCCACGAGGTCTTCGAAGCACCTCCGTAAAATTGTCGAAAAGCCCCGAGTCGGAAAATTTTAGGCTTTTTATACCTGGGGGTGAGCTACGGTCTCGCCAACCAATTTTTGGTCAGTTACTATTCCAGTTACATGAGAACTCCAGCTAAGGTTACAGCTCGTTTTTTTAGTTGAATTCTCATTCGCTAGCTGTCCCGATTCTGGAATTCTGGATGAAATCCTCCGGGATCATTACCACAACCGATCAGTGGCATGACGCCTATTCAACATCCCAGTCAACATCCCAGACACGGCGTCGCCGCTCTATTGTAGTCGGATCAAAATAGGAGGGCTTCAATTCAGCTGATTTCGGTTTTTCTTGTTCTGAACAAAGGGGGGGGGGCTTCACAGCATCACTCAAAATACAGGGATCTTTTAAA
>CM063507.1:87534066-87536566 GCA_032207245.1 Pardosa pseudoannulata | reverse complement strand
TATTAAGTGGTAGAATAGGAAGCAGAGGTTTTGACAGCAACAGTGCTCATTTTGGTGGTAGTAATAAATGTTGTCCAAAATGAAGGAAATGCTTGACAAACCACATGGTTTTGTAGGAAACAGAAACACCCATTCATATCGACAACTCTATGAATATAAAGATAACTATATAAAATGATAGGTTTTTAATTTGCTCGTGAGAGTCACTGAAATTTGTACTTTTCGTTGTTAGAATATTGTCGATAAACATTTCATTGTAACATAAAAATGAACCAAGAATTAAATTTATAATGAGTTCTTATATAAAAATACGATAATTTGCGTCAGATAGAAATGGAAGTTTATCCCTTTATATCTCAATTTCCAGGTCAAATCGAACAGATACGACGCAGACAATGTTTAAATAATATAAAATAAGAAATGAATGAATGAGATAGTTAAAGGAATGATGTCATAATGATAAGAAAAAATATCATTTTTACCTATTTATTATGTGATAAATTGAAAATTTGAATCTCCTGCTTTTAACCTAGAAAAACAGCTCTTAAAACAATGACGAGGGATTGACGGAATGATGTCACTTTGCTAGAAATTATTATTTCTTTCACTTAGTTATGAGGCGATCAATTAAAAAGTGAATCGTTTGCGTTTTACCGGGGAAATTAATGACATGAAACGCTCGAAAAAAGGGGGGAAGGAATGGAATTCGAACGTTAAAAATTTACAAAAACCTTCCTAGAGATGTACTTAATAATTTCTCAAATTTTCACTGCGATTGGATGCATGGTTTTTGAGTCTATCGAGTACAGACAGACACAAATTCATTTATATATATGTAGATTGAATTTTAAGCGATTCATTCAATGTAGAAAGGAACTTAAATGATTCATTAGGATATGATTTTTGAGTTAAATTCTTAATTACTCAGATTCCTTTATGATTATAAATTTAGATGGGGACGGAATGACATTTATTGGGGAAATTTATTAATAGGCTTTTGATAGTGTGTCTCAAAATGCGTGTTAGGCTCACTCTGATAAATCAGTCAAGCAGCGATTTTGTTTGTTTTATACGATTTGCAAGTATTTAAAAAAAGGGTAATAAAAGGACCATTACGCAGCTGCAAGATTTTAAAAGCAATTTTTTTTAACAATATTAGGAAACCATTGCGAAGTTTCTCTTTTTTTTCATAAAACCCGTCACTAGGTCCTTTGGCACCCGTGGCAAAAAATCGATCTGCGCACAATACAGTGAGAAAATGTATGAATGTTTTTTCCTGTATGATATATTTTGAATGAATTCAAAATCATTTGTTAATTCTTAAAATGCTCCTAGTATATTAATTTTTAATTTTTTCTTCTATATTTATTTTACTCATACTTAAAAATATTTTCGAACTCTCTAGGGCAGTGGTCGGCAAAGTGCGGCTCCAGAGCCGCATGTGTCTCTTTGGTTCCTTAAGTGGAGCTCTGGCACAAATATCTACGTAAGGCGCAATTATATTTTCATTTAAAAAAAAACTTGGTAAGAAAAAAATGGCATCTTATTTTCATAAATTAAAATTCTTCTATCAATCGAGAACATGTATAATTTTTTGTTTAAGTTAAAAGATAGATAGGTCATTAAAATTTTATATTGTTGTAAAAATACGTAACGAACATCGAGTTTAATTTTATTAGTTTTCTTGAACGTAAACACAAAACACAAACCATGTACAAGCTACCGGTTGAAATGGTTGGTATACTTTCGGCGTACTACGGTGTGATACAATGGTACCACAAGAATACGCGTGCATACTTTTTCTAAAGTAGTGGGGGGGGGTACAAATTGGCAGACCAGCAGTTGCAGTATGAACAGTTTTGTCTTATCTACAACATAATTATTAATAAATATCATTAATAAATATGAAATAATAAATGTAAATATGAATATAATAATATATGAAATATAGAAATAAATATAGTATGAAATTTAGTTTTATTTAGTGTACTACTTGTTTAGTGTAATAAAAGTTTACTAAACAAGATGATTTGACTCCCAATTTTTTTAAAATTGTTGTAATGTTCATATTTGGCTCTTTCGCTAATAAGTTTGCCGACCACTGCTCTAGGGGTATTATTTGGCTCATAAACTGAATAGTTTTTTTGAGGTGACTATTTTATTATTTCCACCTTGAATTTTCATAAAAAGTGGATGATTTTCTAAATTTAAATTCAGTTTTAATAACTTTAATAAATTCAAAATTTAAAACGAACACCCGGATTTATATAAAGACATATTAAGAGTGTTTGATAAACTGGGGAACGTGAGACCGGAGCTCGTGAGTTCAAATGCCACTATTTCCGGAGCCCTTCGAAATCTGCTTTAAGCAGTAGGTCCCGTTCTCGTTAACCCTTGTGTGGGAAAACGGTAAACCATAGCGTCCACATCCATTCAAAGTTCTATTTTATTTTTTTAATTCATATTTATGTATTAAGCATTTTTTTCTGCTGCTTAAAAA
>CM063507.1:87521566-87526566 GCA_032207245.1 Pardosa pseudoannulata | reverse complement strand
TCTTTCACCTGAATGGTGCTCGTTAAAACAAATGGCGCACCCCCCTTGCCTTAATACGAGTAGCATGTGGCTCAATCGCGCTTAGTTTGCCCAAGGGCCGTCATAAACAACAACAGCGGCAAATCGTAAAAGCGATCTTTGCCACTATGATAATGCAAATCTCCACACATCTTCGGTCCCTCTGTTTGAAAGGAACGATCAACAAGTTCAAGAACATCAAAGTTTATTTTTCCTTTCTCAAAAAACAACGTAAATAAAACAGTTAAACAAAACATTCAAAACAGTTCGCAGATAATACTAAACTAGACTTCAAATTCAACATTCTGACAAGTGCGGCATTATGCAATTTAACTGATGCGACAAAAACTATACTGGAGCAAAAACACGACCAGCAACAGGCATCACCAGGCAATAACAAAAGAAAAAACAGCAGGCAAAAGGTGCACGTAAAGTTCTCCCTTTTATACTTCTTGATTTCGTAAACTTTTAAATTATTTACATACTGACGAAAAAAAAAACAAAAACTACGGAGCATACAAAAAAAAAAAAATCGAGACCAAGTAACCAAGATTAAATTATAATTAAAAATTTAATTACAAGGAATGGGATCCTTGTGTTTGGTGCCAAAAATTATTGGATCTGGGTTGGGATATGTTGTCCCATCTAACCTTGCGCCTTCAGACTACCACTTGTTCCACGCAGAACTCTTTAAACTGTAAAATTTTAATGAATCTAATGATATCAAATCACACTTAAATCATTTTTTTTATAGCAAGGACCAGAAATTTTATGAACGTGGAATTATGACGCTGCCTGAACGACGGTCGAAAGTCATCGACAAAAACGAACAGTAAGTCATTGAGTAAAATTATATTCTGAATCAAAAATTGAGTTTTCGTTCTTATTTAAAATCCAGAATCGCTTAGTTGCGAACCCAACAAAATATAAGTGAACTTAAGTAAAACGAAAGGTAAAACTACAGTATTCCAGTGGATACCCTCTCACGTAGCCATAGATGGCAACGAGTCACAAAATCATACATTGAAGAGGGCCCTGTTCCCTCAAAAGATGTACACGAGAGAGTGTAACATGGAAGTGGTAAACCCGAGATTAAGAAAAGTCTAGTTTCAGACTGAGAACTGCTTTGCCGAAAGCCTGACATATTCACTGATAGTCTGTGCCCCATTTGTAGAACATAAACAAAGAACCCTAATTAGTCTGTCCTGTTACTGACCAAGCGTCATAGCCAACTGCTCCTACGCTGGGCCCTGGAACGTCGCGAATGGTCCACGGATCAGTGGGAGAGAGTTACCTGGTCAGATGAATCACGGTTTGTCATTCATCACACCGATGGCCTTGTCAGGATACGCCGTCTTCCAGGCGAACAGTTGCTTCCTCAATGTACAGTAGGTCATACACAAGCCGGTGGTGGCGGTATTATGCTTTGGGGGACGTTCTCTTGGGCGTCTCTGGGACCCGTGGGTGTGGTAGAGCAGACCGTGAATGCCACAGGGTATCTGAACATCGTTGCAGATCCGTTACACCCTTTCATGGCCTATGTTTCTCCAGCTGGAAACGGAATGTTCCGACAGGACAACGCCCCGTGTCACGAGAATAAAATTGGGGCTAAAGCAAAGACACACGAGTGGGACGTTTTCTGCGTAGTCCCATATCCAACAGTGTCCGCTGAACAGTGTGCTTCGATACTACAGGCGAGTTCATTGCAAAATCTAGGGGTGGTCATAACGTTTTGGCTCTTGAGTGTATATAAGGGGTATTCCAAAATTAAGGCCAGATTTGAATTAAATGAAAACAACGTTTGATTTATTTATTTTTATTGAATCGTAAATTAGGCAGGAAAGAAAATAAGGAACGGGAAATAAGGACGCTGCATTTTTTTTTTCTGTCAAAAATTGAAGATACTACTATTCAGGGTCTGTCTCATCAAAGTCTTTTAACGGCTAATCCCCCAACCAATGGTGGGCTCCTTTTAAACAGAGATGAATCGCGGTTAGCCGTTAAACGACTTTAAAGAGACCTGACCTTAATTCTTTTATTTGGCCATTAAATTGGATCTAATACTAGAACTTAGGGAAGCTTTTGATTGGTTGACGAAGCTATTGAAATAACACCGATAATACCATGCGTTGCCAATATGTAATTTATGCGTGTTTGATAACTTTTATTTAAAATGACTTGGTAATTTTAAAAATGAATTTCTAAAAGGCTACAAATCTATTGAACTAGAGGGCGATCTGTTGAATCATGCTGCAACTACTCAACTCATCCATTTGATACGAATAATTATCTCAAATAAATAGTTTCGCGATCTAAAATTCATGCTAACTAAAATACAACTAAACACAATTTACACACACATACGAATCAATGCAGTTGATACAAAAATTATTTTTAACATTTTTGAAATTGATAGCAAAATTTATAAGTACTAAATTACTAATTTGGAACTACCGTAATTTAAACACAGATAGTCCGTGGACTATCTGTGTTTAAAAAGCAAATTTCTTCAGCCGGTGTGGACTATCTGCTGATTGTTTACTGCTCAAATCGTCAAAATCGGAAGAAGGGGGGAGAAATTTGCGCAAACGGCCGATGATCCAATGTAAACAAACACACGACTCACGAGATGCAAAGAAATCCTCGTGTCGTAACTATGAAAAAAATACGACCCATAAAGCAGAACGAATCAGTAGTAGTCAGTAGCGCAATCTTAAATTGTGTCCTGGAGTGCGGGAAAATATCGATAGTCACTATTTACAGCTTCGATTGCCAACACCGAGTGGGTGGGTTCAAGATCGAAGGTGGAGGGTCGAAGGTCATTTCACCGCGAGGATCAGAGTGTTTTGTTTTCAGAGTTATGATTTGCGGTCATAGTGGTCATTCATCATGTCTTTAAACCATCGTCGCAGTCTGACTGCTGATTTCAAGATGAAAGTCATTCAGAAGGTCGACGAGAAAGCAGTAAGAAATGGGTGCAAGCAAAAGGAAACATTAAAAGTATGAGATGAAAGCGATCCAATCGTCGTGTAAAAATACGATGGCCTGCATTAGAAGACGATTTCCATAGCTGGGTTCTCCAACAGAGACATGGAGGCCGCTCTCTCTCTCTTCTGTTAAAATTCGTCTCAGAGGCTACGGCAGAAGAAATGGTTTCAAATTTTAAAGGTGGAATTAATGGAGTCTCATCCAGAAATTTTCGCACTCAAGCCGGACTAAAGAACTACGTACTTAGGTACTTATACTCTAAGTACTACGTACTTAGGTTTTTATTCTTAAAATGATTTGATATTTTCATACTAAAGTACATGTTTTTGCACGTATAGTCCGTGGATTATCTAGTGGTGCGGACTATCGTATGATTTATGAATTTTTTTAAATAAAAAATCTTGCTAGTGGAGTATACGTGCTGAATTACGATACATAGAAAATAACCGTCGTAAACGTCACCACCTGTAGTGAGTCATCTGATCTATCAAAAGGAAACGAAAGTTGGAAAATACACTCTAAATAAACAATTTTTGTAAAGAAATGCAAGCAGAAAAACCTCGACACCGGTGTCTTGGCAGAATTTTACTATAAGGGTCAAAATGATCCCGTGCGCCGAACCAGTCAATATAATCGAAACTAACTAATAATAATAATAATAATAATAACAATAACAATATAATTACTGTGACGACTTCAATGTTCTCGAGTGAAGAGGTAGCGTGAGGAAGGATAAAATTGGAAATTACTTTTATTCTTTCTGGAGTAAATACGATTATATATACAACGGGATTCTAATTCTCCCCAAAACAAGTCGAAATGGAGAGGATTTTCGGCTGGCACCAAATGGCCACGACGATCACAGTCGAGAAATAGAAAAGATTAAAAAATCTCACCAATGGGGAGGCTCTTCCAGGGTGTAATGCAACCCAATCTATCCCCCGTTCGGTGTCCGAGACCCTGCCGTTCCTTACGGGAGCGGACTTGATGAGTCTCCCGAAAGCAATCACTCAAAAGTTGGCTCCGGTCAAAAGACGCGAAAGACTTCACGAGGTCAAAGCACCTCCGTAAAAAATGCCGAAAAGCCCCGAGTCGAAAAAATTCTAGGCTTTTTATACCTGGGGGTCAGTGACAGTTCCGCCAACGGTTTTGGGGTCAGTTATGATTCTAGTTAACTGAGAACTCCAGCTTACAGTTAGTGTTTTTAGTTGAATTCTCATTCGCTAGCTGTCCCGATTGCAGAATTTCCGAGGATTCATTAACGTGACCGTTCAGAGACATAACGCCTATTCAATCCAACTGTCAACATCCCAGACTCTGCGACGCCATACTATTTAAACTGGTCAACAGGTGGGATTTCAGATCAGCTGGTTTGGAGCGTGCTCTGAACAAAGGGGAGTCTTCATATTACTTATTGTAACAATTTGGTAGGTTAAATAGGTTTTGAGAAATCTTACGCACAATATCGAAAATTTGCGTTCTAAGAAAAATCAAGTTAATATAATTAGACAACTGTCAATACACTGAAGTGTCTTTTATATTTTTAATCAGATCTTTAAATCTGAGCGGAGTTTTTTTTTATGCCTTTTTTCTTTTTAAAAATGCGTAGAACTTTTCAATCTATAATTTTTCTTTTTAAAAAAGAAACAATCAAAAATTTTGAAGGTTTAAAGGCTTTGAGACCCCCCTTAGGCGCTGCTCTTCTGTACCGGAGCTCGCGAGTTCAAATCTCGCCGCTGGCATGGATTTTCGTAGTCATTAGGAATCAGATTTAAGCAGTAGGTATAGTTAAACCTCGTATAACTTTCCAGTAGACCATAGCTCTCCAAACCAAACCTAACCCACGGTGCAAATCGTGCTGAGAACAGTGCTTGTGGTGCGACCTAGACTCTACTTCCTTCCTTCTCAAAGTAGGTGCCTCGAGCGCATGCCGGGGGTGTGACGGCAAAAAGAAGAATTCATAACCTCTTCTTATCCAATGAGAGTTAGAATAA
>CM063507.1:87514066-87519066 GCA_032207245.1 Pardosa pseudoannulata | reverse complement strand
CTAACGCTGGGAGAAGTATGAATGTTACTTAAAATCTATATTGTAGCCATCTTTCAAAGAAGTTCAGTCATCCGGATTTTTTGTTAGTGGAATCAGTTTCCTTCCAAATAAGTCCGGATAATGATCGCTTTATAGTACTTTCATTTGGCTATAAAATTGTCGAGAAACGTTATTTCTATATCATGAATTGTGTATATGAATCTCTTATCTTTGGCCAGAAATATGAATTCAGAAATGTGCAATAAGAGTTAAGAACTTTCTTAATGTCATTAAAAATTTTACATAATCCTTGTACATGCTCTTTTTCGCTCATCCCTCTTCGTCCTTCCTGAGTGGGTCAACTATTGTTCCGTTTGGGTTTCGAAATCAGAATATATGTAAAAAAAGAATAATTCATAACCTCTGTCTTATCCAATGAAAGATAGAATAAATATGCTGGAAGTAAAATCGGAACGTTCAAAAACTGTTTTAGACATTTGGTACAGAAAACAACGGATGTGTTCTTCATGACGCCTATTCACGTCGAACGACAACCGAATGCGTTGTTCTTTGGTACTAGAATTCGTTGATTTGTTCGTGATTCGTTATGATTTGTTCTCAATGGCGTACTTAACTGCTCAAAACAACGCACTTTTAATATAAAACAGCTTTTATTATATTTCTGTATGCTCTTTAAAAAACAGAAAATGTCACACAGAAGAATTTATGGCTTAAACAATACTAATTTCTCAATAATAAAACACAAAAGCAACTCAAGAGCCATTTTCTTCTAAGAATTTATGGCTAAGAATTTATGAATAAGCAATTTAAGAATGGCTAAGCAATTCAAGAGCCATTTTCTTCTTGCATACGAAAGAATAACCATGTTTTTTTCTAAAAAAATATCGTTCGTTGCCATTTTCAACGTACAAAGAATAAAATTAAAAAAGATAATATGCGGGTAGAACTTCAATTTTAACAGACGATCTGACAACTATTACCCCATGCTCCTATATAACTCTTTTTTTTTTCCATTTTACCATCTATTGCTATCCTTGTCGCTCTATTAAAGCTGTAGAATTTTTTTTTTTTTTAATTTCAAGAATGAACTTCTTAATACAACGTTTGTAATATACTAAAGGGTGACGTATAACATAAGTTTCTTGCAGCAAAGGATCATTGCAATATCATAAATTTTTTATGAAAGATTATTTGATTCGGCTAGAAACATAAAACGGCGAGAACAATCCTTTCTTTCTTTTCACACCAATCAGAAATCCTGAGGTAGGCCAAATTTTTAATATCAGCATGTATAAATTTTTCAGTCTTATATTTTCATATCACGTGATAGCATGGGCGATAACAGTTATTTCTCGTTATCACACTCCAAAACGTATTCCCTCTGTGACGGACCGTGTATCTCTGTGTATCCAAATGAAATAATACTTTCATTGATACACATAAATAAGCAATAAGATACGTACTTATTTTCCCGTGACTTTTAGACTCCCTGTAAATTAGACTTTAAAAGTAAAAAGTATAACCGGTGATTAAATTTAAAATTACGGCAGATGTACATAATCTGTTCTAAATTCAAAGATAAAATGGATGAAAATTGTGCAGAGGACATTTAAGTAAAAATTGATTAAATGAGATCAATAAATTAAGGAATGACATCATAATGATAGGTAAATGTTATTTCAACCTATTTATTATGTGATAAATAGATACTTTTAATTTCTTGCTCTTAACATGGGAAAATAATGCTTGGAATAATGACATAAAATGCTTGAAAAAGGGGGAAGGAATAGATGTCGAACGTTAAAAATTTTCAAATCCTTTCTAGGGATATACCTAATAATTTCCCAAATTTTCAAGGTGATTGGATGTATGGTTTTTGAGTCTATAGAGTACAGACAGACAGACACAAATTCATTTATATATATATATATATATTCACAGAGCAGTTAAACCCCGATTAGTTCTACTTAACTGTGAGAACATTTAAACACTTACACTAATCAAAGCTATTACAATCCACGAAAAAGTTATGAAATAATATCACGTACCATGAGATTATAAATGAAGTGAAATTGAATTTCGCTGCAGTGGTATTTATAGCTTTTGAATTAACAACCCGTGATCAAATCATATTATTGCCCCATATACAACTCTCCTGATCTTATCCGTGGTATTAACTTTACAATATATGCTTTAATTCGAGTTAAGAATATCATTCACAAAATTATAGAGAAAGTGCATGTTTGTAAACGAATACGAGTGCTTACGACAACTCCACTTTTCGTTGGCAAAACATGGCTCGTTTTCATTGCATCTTACGAGCTTGGATATATGGATCGCTTATACAACAAAACTAAATTTTATTGAAGAGAAGGGGAAGGAAACATCAGAAACTGGCCAAATAATTCAAAATAGATTTTTTTATCACATAAAAAATTATATATTTAAAAAAAATTAAACACTTTACACAGTACTATTAAGTATCATAATCAAAGTATCACTACTTTGGTTATGTTAGCAGGCACAATAAACTATTACATGAATAAGAATCTAATAAAAATGAGCAAAACCTGATCATTTTAAGGACAAAAAATAATTACATTCCAAGGTACAGTACTTTTCATAAAAGCATAGAAAATACATTAGAAATGTGAAAAAAACTTAGTAATAATAAAAAAATTCTTATATCATAATAATTTCATATAATCTATTCCATTACAGTAAGGTTAACGTTTTATGACCGTTCTGAAAATGTTTGCCGCCCATTCTCGAAGAAGAACTTAAAGTCCAGTGTTGCCTTTTGGAAGCTTTTAGTCCAAAGCATTCGCAATGTAGGATCTTTAGGAAAGCCATAAAATCCAATATCTTCGCTTTTTTTTAAACGCTTAGTACAGCCCTTAGCACAACAGCTTGTTACCCTTTTCAGATAATTGACAAAACTAAAACCCCAATAACAAGCAATTAAACAAGCGTAGGAAATTCAAATGTTTTGCCAACGAGAAAGTTGAGCCTGGCGTCATGCGTACATTCTCTATACATTTTTGGAGGTGGGATCACCCGGAAGCATTCACGATAGAGTTACAAAATCATACGGAATCTCATTTTAACTACTGTTACATAAATACATTTCCAATGACATTTTCAAATAAATCGATTTAAAATAAAATATTGAAGGCTCCTCTTGAGTCTTAATAAAAGCATTGAGAAGCACGTGTAGCCATCTACGAAACTGCCAGATTTTAAGAATCATGTAATATTTATCGAAAGGCTGCAGACTTAAAGTGTCATCTAGTGGTCTGATATTTTACTTTTTTTTGGCTCTTTTTGCTTTTCAGTTTATCTTTATGTCCGATTTTTAACGAACTTAAATAATGATACTTGATGAGTATGAATATGATTTTTTTAAGGGAATTGAAACTTAACGTTTTATCGTTAACCCCTTGCCTGTTTCGCACGTTCACCGGTTACCGTGTCTGTAATGATTTGCCCGGGAAATCTGATGGGAAATTTTACTGGAAATCGGATTTCTTTCTCGTTCTCACTGTTTCGTATTTTTAATGTCAAATTAATAGATGTCCACAAGATGTTAGTTTTCGAAGTGTATTCTATTTGATTTAAAAGCACGGGTTTTCTGATAAGTTTTTAATTACTCAGCAATTTTTTATCTTTGAGTTTTTGGCTTCACTTTGGCTTACATTTTTCGTAAACCAACCAAGAGAAATATTTTAGAGGTAATTCCACCTACAGAGAAAAAAAAACTAAGACCTGCAAATTAGTGCATGTGTGTTCACCAAAGAAAAATGACAGCGACAAAAGAATTAGAAAAAAGACTAGTAATTTTTGTTCCGGACTGTTGGACTAAATCTGATCTTTGAAAAAAACTGGTTAAGTAAATGTACTAGAAATGTACTAGTAAATGAAAATAATTGTATAGTAATTGTAATAGAAAGGACTTGTATTTTTTATATGCACAACTGTAAATGTAATTTTCCTGTCTGGCGTACATGAAAGAGAACAGACAACTTCAAGGGAAAAAATTATTTTATTTCCTGTAAAAAAGTTGTTATACATGCTTAAAATAATTAGAAATACTACTTTTCAAACATTTTGCAGCTTACAAATGTAAAATAAACAAAAAAATGCAGCGAAACTGATGTGACTTTTTTTGTATCGAATTTGTGAAAAAAAAAATGAATCTGTTAAGGGATTAAACGGGTTTTAGTACTTTTAACTGAGAGAGGTGGAAAACTCCGACGATGAGTCTACACAAGCAAGAAAGGGGGAAAGGGAGGGAAATAAAGGCTTGGACTCAGGTCCTGTCCAATTTCGCACTGACTTCTTAAAAAAACCCGGAAACTCGTTGAAAACATGAAACTGACCCAATAACCGGTAACAAGAAAAAGAAAATGACTGTATAAGAGGTGCGCTTTCACACATATTCCCTATTAAGTTAGACGGGACTTCAGAAAACTGACCCTATAAGCAGGGTAACCCTATAGCCGGTTCTGTCTGTACTCAATGCATCAAAGTTAAGATTGTAATAACCTGTAGAGTTATTTAACTCGGGGTTTCGTGGTAAGATGTTAGCTGTAAGAAGGGGTCGGTGGCCAAAAATGTTTGAAAGGTAGTGTTTCAGATTATATATCTTAAGAACCAAGTAACTCATTCGACAAAAGCCCCAAAGGGCGAGTTCGAGGCTCCATCCGCCCTGTTTCTTGACGGGGCTCCTAAAATAGGTTCGTGGTAACAATTAGAGTTGTGAGCAGTGAAAAAAACTGGGTTTTTTGGGATGGGAGTTTTGAAAATTTCTGAAACATGGAATTTTGAAGTCGCCAATTCACTGAGACACAATGAGAACCACCATTTTGTTTCCTGTCTTTGTTGTAGACTTCAGAAGTAGATATTTTCACAAAATTTAACTATTATATGATATGAAAAAAATTGAATAATTGGGATTGACTAACTCTATTTAGCAAGGTATCACGTTTAGCATGAAAGTA
>CM063507.1:87506566-87509066 GCA_032207245.1 Pardosa pseudoannulata | reverse complement strand
TATACAACGAAACCTATTTGTGGAAAGTTCAGAAACACGAAATCCAGTAGGAAGGAAAATTTGAAAGAATGACCTTAAAAATTATTATTTTTAATATCTTCATTCATTTTCTCGTCAGTATTTACATTACTGAATCAGTTACATAGATACAACTAGACAACAAACACACAAATTGAAAGCTGAGAGAAATAGGTAACCCTCATTGAAAACTCTCATCTATCCCCTATATAATAATAGTTTAAGTCAGGGGTCGGTAACCTATTTGTCCTTAAGGGCGCAATACTAAATTTGAAAATCACCTAGGGCGCATATTTTACAGATAATCAACAGGTATAAATAGGCATTAAAAATAACAGATTTTTTATAACTTTATTTTGTTGGTGTCATACATAATGATACATATAATTCAGTGTGAAACTTGGGTGTCCATATTTTCAGCTAATTTCTTATAATTGGGGATATATTTAGAGTTCCCGGTCCTTAAACAATTATCTAAATGAGAGTCATTAAGCTTTGTTCGGTATTTTGATTTCAAATATTTCATATTTGAGAACAAAGACTCGCAATTGTATGTTGTTGCACAATATGAATAAATTTTTAGCTCACATTTCCTTAAAATAGGATACTTATTTTCATCGTCTAAGTTCCAAAACATTGTATCATTAATTACTATGCGCTTTTAAAATAATATCACTTTGCAAGTTTATTATTTCTAATTCTAGGTCTTCGATATTATGAAGCTCGAAATACACTGAAACTATTTCAAGGACATCATCTTCAGTAACATTGAATGGATTTATGAAAAATCTTAGAACGGGTGTTAAATTTTAGATGCTGCAAAATCTTCAAATCTAGAAGAAACCTCTTCTATTAGCTTATCTATAATTTCTAAATATGATGTAGCAGTAAAATTTTCATTAATCAAATTTAAACTCTCAACAGTATATTTTATATTTGGGAAATGTGATAATGATTTTTTTCAATAGATGGGATTTCAACAACACTAACTTGCATTTGAATGCATTTACTGCACTAATCATGTCAGCGATATGCTGATTTTTCCCTTGTATATTTAAATTTAATTCATTCAACTTTGCCGTTATATCTGTCAGAAATCCGAGGTCGATTAGCCAATCCTTATTTTCTAATTGCTCAAATTCAAAATTGGTATGAACGGTATGAATTGGTTCAAAATTGGTATGAATGATCTTAAAATGTTCAATATTACTTTTCTTGGGAATCGCAACACTATTATTACACAACAAACAAATACACTTCCCTTTATAATCAACGAAACAATATACATGTTCCTATTCATCGTTAAAATAATATGTTCTTTTTCTTTTACATTTATCCATGAAGGGTTTTGAAAGAAAAAAATTATTTCGGATTACTTGGTAGTTTTAAATGCACGGTCTACGCGTGATCTATTCGAAATACGATCACACACTAACAAAAAATACGTACGCTCAAGGTTAGCAAGCTGCTAATCTATGCACAATCCTAAACTCAACTGACGACTTGCTGTATATCGCCGTTTGACAAGAGTAAGTAAACCGCTCTGGCTATCATACATTTACATTAGTCCAGCAAGGGCGCATTAAAAATCGATTGGGGGCGCCGCGTTGCCTACCCCTGGCCTAGGTTATCTGTATTCGAATTGATGAAGAAGTTGGACCTGGAATGGATAGAGGCATCCATATTCGATTCCTGATGAGTTAGGATTAGCAAAATTCAAAGCCAGTAAAGTTTATCTTATCCTAAACTATCTATCCAATTCTAAAATAAATTGGTATAAACAGGCTTCCTATCACAGCGAAAAATACAGCCATCTTTAAAATGTTCGAAATCCACCCCTTTCCCCCTTTTCTGGCGTTTAACGCCATTATTTCCAGCCATTTTTTCCCAGGTTAAGAGCATTTAATCCATTTATCACATAACAAGATTTTCTTGCTTTATGACGTCATTCCTTTTAGCATCTCATTTAATCATTTGTTATTTTAAATTATTTAAATATCGTCTTCATTATTTTCATCCGTTTTAACACTGAACTTACATATTAAGTAAATAATTTTCTTTTATATTTGGCTTAAATAATAGATTAGGTATATATGTGATCATTTTAATTTGAATCATCTGTTATTTTTTGACGCAATGAAAATTCTATCACCGGTATGAAAAACAAATTGTTTTCATAAAAATCTATCAGTCAGTTTCATGGAATAATAAATATCTAGCGTTTAGTTACATATCTTTGAAAATTAAGAAGTTCGTTCGTGTTTGTTCTTTATACGGTTTGACTAAATGAATTCAACTGCATTCACATTATCGGGAGACTTTTATTGAGCATGTACCAGATAAAAGATGCTTTTTGCGTCCAATATATATATATATACATATATATATATATATATATATATATATATATATATATATATATATATATATATATATATATATATATATATATGTATGTATGTATGTATATATATGTATGTAT
>CM063507.1:87499066-87501566 GCA_032207245.1 Pardosa pseudoannulata | reverse complement strand
TCCCGCTTAAGAAGTTTTAAGGAGTTAGGCCCTAGGAAAACTTCTGAAGCGGGTTTCACTGTATTACATCTGTGTATGTGTGCTGTTGTATATACATATTTATGTATATATCATAAATATAAATAAGTATTACCGTATTTTATAAAAGAATTGACATTCGAAATAGTTCCAACTGGCTTTCTAGTGTTAAGCGAACAGATTGCCCTGCAAAATAATTTAGAGAGCTACGGTTTACTGCTTAAAGCCAATTACGAACATCCATGACGTCAGCGTATTAGAACCCTCAAAATCCGGTACCGGTCCTGTCCATCGGGCCATCGTTCGGTTTTGGAACACGAAGCAAATACGAGTTCTGCAGCGATCGTTAAGGAGTTTTATAGAAGATAAAACTCTGTGGGAATAAGAAATATTTTACTTCCACAAAAAGATATCACTATTTTGATATTTCTGTTTTTAGTCATGGATATATCCAAGGCCGTAGGCAGGGGGAGGGATTTGGGGGACTAGTCCCCCCCTCGAAATTTTGAAAGACCATTTTGTGGATAGACAATGTCCTACGTTTGTGTGTGTGTGTGTGTGTACGTACTATCTGCTTAGCTGTTCATGAACATGGACAGTTGTTCTCTTAGAAAAAAAAAACCAGCTGAGACCATAAAAGTCTTGCTGGGCCGCTGATCGGAAATACAGCACTGTATTTCTGGCAGTGTATTTCAGAAATACAGTGCTTTCCCTTTCATCAGTGGAAGTATCATTCACAAATAAAGATGTCTTTCTCCCTTGGTCCCCCTCCAAAAATAATTTCTGGAAACGGCCCTGGATATATCTTCTTCTGTAGCACTACAGCCTTCTACAGGCCAAGGCTGTTTCTAAAAGTTTCTTCCATTTGGAACCATCCGCTGCCATAGTTCTCCACTGGTTGACTCCCATTTCGTGCAGCGTTTTCTCAACCACCTGGTATTGGGCCTACCTCTTTTTCATCCACTTTTTGAAATGTGACTTTTTTTTGTCGGGTTTAAGTCATTGCATCTATAGATGCGTCCCAACCACCTTCATGGATAGATCTCTATAGTTTTCCCAATATTGGGTTGTCCGAATTTAGTGTACAGTTCATGATTATAACGGATTCTCCATACATTATTTTCTTTAACAGGTCCAAGTATTTTTCGTTCAGATACCAATAGCTTATTTCCCTCAGATTTGTTCCTAGTCCAACACTCGCTTCCATACGTAATTATTGGCTTAACTAAAGTTTTATAAAGATTCATTTTCTTTTGGATACCGAAGTGTTTTGATTGTAAGTGATTTCTCAGTCCGTAATAACATTGATTTGCCATACTTAATCTGTTCCTGATTTCAATTTTAATTTCATTATAATTGAGCCTAGATATTCGAACTGTTCAACATTTTCAAAGCTGTCCTCTCCAATTATCACTGGTTGTGCATCAGTCATAGATATATTCCGGGTGTCAATTTTACAACTAAAAAATCAGCAGAAATGTTCAGTTTGTCTAAGAATATCAGTAGTCATTAAAATGTATACAGCATTGTGTACTTCTCAATTCCATAGCTTAGAGAATTGTTGAGCAGACTCTTCCAAGTCCACTTGTTACAGTCTAATCAGTGACGTAGGTGTAGTGAGCTAAGTGAAAGTTCTGCAATATTTATTATAACTTATTAATAAATACGGAATATGTACTGACCTACATAACTACAATAAAGAAAACCGCGTCCTTCAAAACCGCGTCTAAAGCAAAACGCATAATAATAGCAACAAATATAATAATATTATTTACATTATTAAGTATCAGCTGCATTATTGTTTTTTTTAATCCTAAAGTTGGAAGAAATATCGTTTCAAACGATATATCGGAGGGATAAAACGCGAGATACAATTATAATAATAATAATAATAGACACAAATATAATAATATTAGTTACCTTATCAAGCATCAACTGCATTATTAATTTTTTAAAATCCGAAAGGTAGATGAAATATCGTTTGAAACGATATATCGGAGGGATAAAACACAAGATACAATTATAATAATAATAATAGCCACAAATATAATATTAGTTACATTATTAAGCATCAGCTGCATTATTATTTTTTTTAATCCGAAAGTTGGAGGAAATATCGTTTGAAACGATATGTCGGAGGGATTAAAATCTCAATAACTTTGACACTGTATTAAAGAAATAATGATATATTACTGCATTACAATATAACATTCAAGCCTAGTCTACAGTTTGGTTTTGGTTTGGTTTGGAGTGCTACGGTTTACTCTTTTGGAACACGAGGGCTAAGGACACCAGGACCTACAGCTTAAAGCCGATTCCGAACGGCTACGAACATCTGTGCCACTGTGGGATTCAAACTCACGAACTCCGGTACCGCAGGACAGCACCCTAACCAATCGGCCATCGTTCGGCCCTAGTCCACAGTACCTCAGCATGTGTTGCTATAAAAAAAGTCTTCTATTTTTGAAATACACAAGCATTG
>CM063507.1:87479066-87484066 GCA_032207245.1 Pardosa pseudoannulata | reverse complement strand
TAAACGCAAACGATTAACCTTTCAATTATCACATCATATCTAACTGAAAGAAGCAATAATTCCTTGCACTGTGACGTCATTCCGTGTCATTCCATGTCATTGTTTTAAGAGCCGTTTTCCTCGGTTAAAAGCGGGAGATTAAAATTTTCAATGTATCCCATAATAAATAGGCGAAAACGATATTTTTTATCACTATGACGTCATTCCTTTAAATATCTCATTTATTCATTTCTTATCTTATGTTATTGAAACATCGTCTGCGTAGTATCCGTTCGATTGGACCTGGAAATGGAGATATCAAGGGATTCACTTTCCTTTCTATGTGACGCAAATTATAGCATTTTTATATAAGAACTCATTTTAAATTTAATTCTTTATTAATTTTTACGTTACAATGAAATGCTTATCAACAATATTCTAACAACAAAAAGTACAAATTTCGGTGACTCTCGTGGGCAAATAAAAACCTATCATTTATAGAGTTAGCTTGATCTTTGATCATTTCGGAGAATTGGACAATGGTCGATCAGCTTCCGGGTTGTCTGGAATGTTTAGTAAACAGGAGAAGTTCTTCCAAATTATTGTCCAATTTTCGCACTCTTACTTTGCACACGCTTTCACATCTTGTTGATCTACAACTCAGGTTTAATGGAAACTGAAGTATAAAATCTGAATATTGTTATAATACACTTATAATAGAAAAATATAAATATGCCAATGACTCGAAATGAACTGTGACGAATTGAGAGAGTTATGCACGAAAAATATTTTATTTAAAAGTGATTTATTAAGTTCACAGCAGCGAAGCACGGGCACACTAGCTAGTTTAACTATATTTTCTATGACGGTATCGCGAAATTTTTTGCTGATAAATTTTTAATATTTCTGCAGCGATAAACGGGCAACCCAAAAAATGTCGCCATGAAACTTAAATAAAATATAAAAAATTAGAAAATTGTTTATAAAATAATCCCGTTAGCCAAAAAGAAAAAGGGACCTATGATTAAATTAGAGATTAGTAAAAGAAATTCTCGGAAAATTGTTTGCTCGGTCGCTTACTTTGCTAACCGGAGCACATGTACATTTACAGTAAAACCCGTTTAAGAAGTTCCCGCTTAATATTAAGAAGTTTTCCCACTTAAGAAGTTTATATTTTCGGTACCCATCCCCCCCCCAATTCATACGATGTTAAAATAACCCGTTTATAAAATTTCGTTCCAAACTCTTTCCCTCTTCAAAAGTTTTCTTTCATTTAAGTTTACTCACAGAAAGCATTTATAGGCTGAATTCTGATGACTGTTTATTTTTCTCATCTCTCTCTCTGTAAAGGTCAACATTTATGGCCGAAAACGATTGTTGTCATTTTTATTCAAAATGTGCCCGAAGAAGTTTGTAAAAGCTTAAGGCGGCTGGACTATCATCAGTTATAAATGGCCCATAAAAAAAATAAATAAAAAAACTATAACCGATTTTCTTCTGTAAAATCGATTCCAGTGGTGTTTAAAGCAAAATTTCCTAACTGAATGAAATATATTCTAAGGTAATTATGTTGTTTTCCTTTATTAGCTGATATTTAAGTGTGCAAAAAATGTAAGTTTTTGTTAAAAACCAAACCTATTTATATATTATTTAATAAAGAAAATAATTTTCTCCTCATTATCTATGTGATTATTTTGATTTAAAAAAAACTAATTTCGTTTAAGAAGTTTTCTCTTTCCACTCCCTTAGAAAACTTCTTAAGTCGGTTTTGCCATATATATATATATATATATATATATATATATATATATATATATATATATATATATATATATATATATATATATACTTATATACATATATATATATTTATATACACATATATATAATATATTTACATACATATATATGTATACATATATATATACATATATATATACATACATATATATATATATACACACACACACACACACATATATATATATATATATATATATATATATATATATATATATATATATATATATATATATATATATATATACACACACACACACAGAGAGAGACACACAGACATGCATACATACGCATAAATAATGCTTATTGCCTGATTTCCAGTTTAAGAAGTTTTCCCGCTTAAGAAGTTTTAATGAGTTAGGCCCTTGGAAAACTTCTTAAGCGGGTTTCACTGCTTGCACACGAAAACATATTTGTGTGTGTCCATGATGACGCTAGAAGAGGCACAGGAACGAGAGGTCCCTACCTAACGTTCCGAACAAAATGCCTCCACAAGAACCAAACAAAACCAAAAAGAACGTTTTGCAAACAGAAAAAAAAAAAAAAGAATCTGAGAATGGTGCCTTGTCGTCTTTGCCCCGGAGGTTGCAGAACCCTCTGATTTGCGGCCAATTAGCGGCCCAAGAACGAAAAATAAAAAAAGCAAAGCGAACCACAAACGGAGGGGTATGGTATCCTATGATTTCGGGGTTCACGCCCCTTTTTAGACCGCAGACACGCCACTCTGTCCGGAGGGGCTCGAATAAACACCTTCCGAAAGGGAAATTGGCAACGGAAGAGAGAGGGGAAGTTTGTGGATTTAATCGCATCGTCTTGCAGGAATCGAATCACTTATGTGGGTCATCCCCCAAGTCGCTTTGAAATTCATTTATTTATTACGATTTTAAATTTCATCGATATCATTGTATAGTATGGGGTAATAGTAAGGGATATCGTATAGTATCGTGTAATATGGGGTATAATTATGGAATATCGTATAGTATCGGGTAATATTAAGGGATATCGTAAAGTATCGATTAATATTAAGAAACATCGTATAGTGTCATATTAAAGAATATCGTATTATGTAATGCTATATTAAAGAGTATAGTTTATTATAAATTAATATGGAAGAATGATATAATTTTATGTTATATGAAAGAATATTGTATAATATATTATAATATTAAAGAATATGATAGAATATGATATAAATTAATGTTATATTAAAGCGTATCATATAATGTCATGTAATATTAAAGAATATCTTATAAGCAGTGTATTAATAAAGGATATCGTAATATATAATGTAATATTAAAGAATATGATAGAAATTAATATTATATTAAATAATACCGTATAATATAATGTTATATTAAAGAATACCGTATAATATTATGTAATTTTAAAGAATATCCTTTAATTTAATATAATATTAAAGAATATGATACTTTTTCTTGGTTTGTTCTAAAAATTGAGAACAAAAGCTAACTTACGCGAAATAATTCTAATGGCTTCCCGTAATGTATTTAGTCTATTTATTAACCAGAGGGGGATTGTTAGACTTCCGCAAAATACTAAACTTATTCATTTTTCTAATTTAATGATGAAATTGAGTACACATTTGCGATTAACAAAAAAGCCTGACAGTAAAAATTCACTAATACGAATGAATCAATTATACGAAAAACTCTTCGTCGAAACTCACTCAGGCCAATCTAATAAGTTATTCACATTTTTTTCCTATGAAGCAGGCGATAAGGCATCCTTAGCAAGACTGCGACTCCTTTAGCACCACCCGGAGGGACACGTGTAGCTTAAGGAATGCTACGGACGCGAGCCCTGCAATAAGTTATTCATTTATAAGAATATTCAGCTATTCTAAACGTTCACTTTTATGAAGGAATGTTCGATCCTCTATATAAATTTTAGAACGTACAGATTCAGTTATGAGAAAAGAGCAAAAGGTTTTAGCAAACAAACTTGTGGAGTGAATATTAACATCTCCCTGTGGTTTTCTTCCCTTTACTTAAAGAATTTTTGTTCCTATACAGAATGCGCGCATGCAGCAAAAATAGCAGCTCAACTTTCTCTTTGTCAAAAACATTTGAATTTCCTAAGGATCTCACTTGTTATTGTGGATTTAGTTTTGTCCATTATCTGAAAATGGTAACAAGCTGCTAAGCGTTTCAAAACAAATAAAAATATTGGATTTTATTGCTTTCCTAAAGATCCTACATTACGAATGCTTTGGATAAAAGCTTCGAAAAGGCAACAAGTTCTTCTTCGAGAATGTGCGCAAACATTTTCAGTATGGTCATAAAACGTTAACTTTACTATACTGTAATAGATTATATAAAATTATTATGCTCTAAGTTTTTTTTTTAAATATTTCTAATGTATTTTCTATGCTTTGTGAGAAGTAATGTACCTATAAATGTCATTATTTTTTTTACCTTGAAATGATCAGGTTTTGCTAATTTTTATTAGATTCTTATTCATGTAATAGTTTATTGTGCCTGTTAACATAATCAAAGTAGTTATACTTCGATTGTGATACTTAATAGTGCTTAATTTTTTAAAAAAAATGTATACTTTTGCAAGTGCTAAAAAAATCTATTTTGAATGACTAGGCCAGTTTCTGATGTTTCCTTCATCATCCCTTCAATAAAATTTAGTTTTGTTGTATACGTGATCCATATCGAAGCTCATAAGATGCAATGAAAGCAAACAATGTTTTGCCAAAGAAAATTGCAGTTGTAGTCAGCACTCGTATTTGTTTACAAACATGCACTCTCTTTATGGTCCTGACAAATATTCTATCAGCAGCTCTAGAAATGGCACGCACTGCACAGCTACTTAGCTCCAGCCTTGTTCATATGTATCTAGCTATGTGTGTGTGTGTGTATATATATATATATATATATATATATATATATATATATATATATATATATATATATATATATATATATATATATATATATATACAGTAAAACCCATTTAAGAAGTTCTCGCTTAAGAAGTTTATATTTTCGGTACCCATTTTTCCCCCAATTCATACAATGTTTATAAAATTTCGTTCCAAACTCTTCCCCGCTTCAAAAGTTTTCTTTCATTTCATTTACTTATAGAATGCTTATATAGCTGCCTTTCGATGACTGTTTCATTTTTTCTCCCCTCTCTCCTCTGTAAAGGTCCATGTTTACGGCAGAAAACGATTCTTGTCATTTTTATTTAAT
>CM063507.1:87436566-87461566 GCA_032207245.1 Pardosa pseudoannulata | reverse complement strand
TGTCATCTAAGTTCTTTTGCTTGCGAATAATTTTTATTCACAGTAAAAAGTAAAATAAGTTCAAAATCCGATAAACTATTTCGTATAGATATATAACTTTAATCCGGTGAGAATGAGTATTGAAGACGTGCACAGTCAATGACGCATTTTATTATGAAGTAAAGAAACCCATTAGTAACTGTAGCTTCGCCATTTGCAAATACTCCTCAGAATATATGGAGAAAGTGCACAAATTTGTAAATAAATACGAGTGCTGACTACAACTCCACTTTTCGTTGGCAAAACATGGCTCGTTTTCATTGTATCTTACGAGCTTCGATAGGGATCGCTTATACAACAAAACTAAATTTTACTGAAGAGAAGGGGAAGGAAACATCAGAAACTGGCCAAGTCATTCAAAATAGATTTTTTTAGCACTACAAAATTATATATTTTTAAAAAACAATTAAACACTTTACACGGTACTGTTAAGGATCATAATCAAAGTATAACTACTTTGGTTATCTTAACAGGCACAATAAACTATTACATAAATAAGAATCTAATAAAAATGAGCAAAACCAGATTATTTTAAACACAAAAAATAATTACATTTATAAGTACAATACTTCTCACAAAAGCAGAGAAAATACATTAGAAATATGAAAAAAAAAAAAAAGAATTTAGTAATAATAAAAAAAATTCTTAGAGCATAATAATTTCATATAATCTATTACAGTATAGTAAAGTTAACGTTTTATGACCATACTGAAAATGTTTGCGCACATTCTCGAAGAAGAACTTGTTGCCTTTTCGAAGCTTTTATCCAAAGCATTCGCGATGTAGGATCTTTAGGAAAGCAATAAAATTCAATATTTTCACCTTTTTTAAAACGCTTAGCACAGCTCTACGTACAACAGCTTGTATATATATATATATATATATATATATATATATATATATATATATATATATATATATATATATATATATATATATATATATATATATATATTATATGAGTGTATGTATAAATTTATATAAATACATATATATATACTTGAGTACATGTACTCATATATATGTATATATACATTATAAATGTGTATTTACATACTACATATTTTATATTCATACAGGCTCTTTAGGGAAAAATCCAGTCCCCACCCCCTCCTATAAATACATCCTTTCATGTTGTTACTGTATTCAGTAGAGAGTATGCATTTGAGAACTGCTTTAATACAGCAACATACTGTCAGTACAACTGCTCATTGTTCGAATTCAGTCGGGAACGTTTGTTGCTACGGGGAGGGGGAAATCTATCAGTCAAGGAGGCCTAAGTGCATTTTGTATAAATTGCCCACTACATTTTTGTAAATTAACCTGACTTTTTCAGATTTTTTAAAATTCTCCTGTTGTAACTCTCGGTTTTTTTTTCTACTAGGGGGCGTATAGCGAAAGGATGTGTGTGGTACGTTGCCGATCGGAATGAAGTAGCTTTTGTTTTAGAGTATGTTCTACGTTTTGTCGAAAAATAAAATGGGAAAGGACATTGTCGCCTCATCATTGACCTTCACCGTCTGACAGGTAAGAAAGTTTATTTAATTTAGCGAATGTTGAAAACGAAATCGGAACACCTTTAGCAGTCTAATCACCCCCGTCTTCCTGGTCAAGGTAGCTGGTTTTTACAGAGTACCTAGCAGTGATAAAAAGCAACACTTCAACCTCCGAACGAAAAGAGATCAAAAACATAATTTATTGAATCAAGAAAAACAAGTTGCCAAACAAGAATTTAGTACGCTTACAGCGGCTTCCTAAAAACGAAAGTAAAAAAGTTGTAAGATGAGTAAATCGTTCCCATAACAATGCATATGTGAAAAACAACGATTTGAATGATTAAAAGTAAGCATTCTGTAACTTGAAAAAGACAAAATACAACAGGAAGTAATGAAATTTACATTCAACCAGAGCAAATTAAAATAAACTGGGAAATGTAATTCAGTATTGCCATCTATTGAGCCCTGAGAGAATTACAAATTACATGAGATACAGGAAGAAATATAATGAAACACGGTGAAAAAATTAAAAGACTCCAGATACAATTTAATAACATAAAATAACAAAAAGATATTTTTATTTCTTTTTTAAAATTTTTATTTTTCAAGTTTCTTAAACATGTGTTTGGTCTCTACAAGATTTTTTATCAAACGAACACAGGACAAGACACAATCAAGCAAAAAATAATTGTGTAGCAAGATAGCTGAATAATGGTTTGGAGTGCTACGGTCTACTTTTTGCAACACAGGGGCTAATGAGACCTACAGCTTAAAGCCGATTCCGAACGGCTACGAACATCCATGCCACTGTGGGATTCGAACTCCGGCCAGCACCCTAATCAATCGGACATCGTTCGGCAGCTGAATAATGCGAAACCCTGTTTCCTCTCTTTCTCCTGTAAGGCAATTTCAAGCACTGTCACTAACTACATTAATGCCTTTCCCCGTTCATATGTATGTCTATATTACCGATATTCTGCTTTAAAAAATTTTCTCACTATTATATAATGCCTAATAAAACTGTACAGAATCATTATTTTTATTGCACATTAAATATTAAAGATATTCTTCTAATCAATATTAATAATGTTGTCACACCTTAATAATACACTTAAAAGGAAAATAGAGCAATTTCGCACAACGTCGCGGACTATTCTAATGCCCTTCCCATTCATTTTCATGTTTACAACAGCCAATAGGCAAACAATAAACTGTCCTTCCGTTTGAAACTAAAGCCAGAATTGTCATAAGTTGAGATGTGTTCTGCTGAGTGAAATCACCTTATTTGATTTAATGATCGTCTGCTTAGAAACAAAAATAGAAACTCCTTGACCATGGTGTGTAAACATAAAAATTAAATAAATTTAGAATAAGGCAATTTGTCGCAACGTCACGAACTACTATAATACCCTTACCATTCATTTTCATGTTTACAACAGCCAATAGACAAACAATAAACTGCCCTTCTGTTTGAAACTAAAGAAAGAATTGTCATAATTTGAGAATTTGCCCTACTGCGTGAAATCGCCTTAAGTAGGGTAGACATTTTACAAACTGTGAAATATTAATTAGAAAAATCTATTAATTAGAGAAATTAAAAAATTTGTAATCAAATTGTTCTCGAAATGGACTGCTGATTTCAAGAGTTTTTATTTAATTTTTTGCATGAAGTGATTTTTAAACATATCATTTTCAGCAAGATCAAGAAACAACGAAATATTAACGGACCCAAAATCCACACTTTCCGATAAGGCGATTTCACGCAGTAGGGCAAATTCTCAAATTATGACAATTCTGGCTTTAGTTTTAAACGGAAGGGCAGTTTATTGTTTGTCTATTGGCTGTTGTAAACATGAAAATGAATGGGAAGGGCATTATAGTAGTTCGTGACGTTGCGACAAAATGCCTTATTCCCTCCTCCATAATTCCTCTAGTTTTAATCTACAATTTTCACCAACAGATCGCGCCACTGTATTTCTAGTTTATGATTGAAATTTCTTGTGAATTTAAATACGTGTTGTTAAGATTATTTAGATTTCAGATATATGTATTAAATTTATATAATATATATATATATATATATATATATATATATATATATAATTAATCCAGGTCAAAATTTTATAAAACTGAATTTATTTATTTTATAATGTCTTACGTATTCGATTCTATGTCGACTGATAGTCGATTAGCGATCAAATGAACGGATTTGTTTAAAAGCGATAAAACATCATATGACTCTGACATAATAAATTAACGCTTCGTTGTGGTGAATTGTCATCAATAAATATTTTTATTGGACAAAGTAACACTTAGTTTGGCTGCATGGATTTTTTAGGTTTTTATACCTGGGCTATTACTTTAATTTTTTGTACTCATTTAATGGAGATGAGTTCAATTAATAATAATATTCCAGTTGTTGTGAATACTTGGGCTTTTACGAACGGCACAGCTAGAGGTAAAGGGTTTTCGCTTTAGGTTGTTTCTTTTATTACTCTCATTAATTTATTTGCCATTTTTTAAAAATTTAAAACCACTTGCTTTGAAATAGCTCTTATAATATACTTTTTGCATATTGCTGTTTTGTCTTTGAATCTCTCTCCAAAATATTAAAATGCTTTTATTTATATTATAGTAATCTTGTGTTTCAAATGAAAGTAATTTATTTAAGGATTACATTATAGAACAATGACTGTTATTCTCTCTCACCTTTTCTTTTTATAAATCTGGTCTATTATGATAAATTTTTGTATTAGTATTTTGCAATATATATCTTTGAAATGGGTAAACGGGTTCATAATTGTATATATATGATTGTGAGATCCAAGGAATACAGAAAGAAAAATAGTGGAATAACAAAATTATTTTATAAAAAAAAAAAAAGCTTCAAAAGTAGCTACTTAATGGTTAAGTGTGCCTCTAGTAAACATGTCAAAGTTCTGAGTTTTTCGCTGAACTGTTTTTACCAGGACCAGTGACAAAAATATCAGTGCTGTACTGGTACAACCAGAACAAATGGTCACTTTTAATTGGTATGCCTGTGTTGCTGGCCAAATAAAACCTTTTAACATTTCATCTATTTTTCTTCTCTTTTGTTATCCTAAAAGTTCATATATATTTTAGTTTGCACACAAACATTCATATATGATAATTATACATGATTTAGTGGTAGAATCCCAGTTCCAGGGGCCCGTCGCCATGTTTTTGGCTCTAATCTACGTGATCACCAAATTGTCGCCAAGTGATGTTTACAATTTGTGCTTCATTTTGTATTGAGTTTATACACAATTTCAAAGCTTATTTTGAACAAAAAAAGTTTTTAAATTTTGTTAAGATGAATACAGATTTAAATTTGAGTTTTTAAAGTATTTAAAGCCACTTTTGTACTGTTTATTAAACTAAACAATGCAGAGTTTTTGTAATAGGTGCAAATTAAGTAAAGTATAAGCATTAGTTGGTTATATTTAGGCAATTATGCTTATAAAATATTTAGTTATATTTATAAAATGTGGTTGCTATTTAATGAAATTATTTTGAATCTATCAAATAGTTATAAAGTAATAAAGTATGTTACAAATTGCTTTTATAAATTATTAGCTTAAAACAGGAAAGAAAACAATGGAGTCATTGTTTTAAAGAAATTATTTAAAATTCTAAAGAAAATGAGGGGGATAAATGATTTTTCTTATTTAAGGGAGGCAAAGGCCCATTTGAACTCACTTTTAACAATTGGCAAAATAATATAATCTAAAAAACAGTGTAATACACTATAAAATAATATTTAAAAATATTTCTACTTTTTTTGGTATTAAAATTAGATACAATTCCAATAAAAAGGTTTTAAAAATATAAATGTGAAATTTAATAAACATTGCACTTACCTAAATTAGATATCCCATTTCTAGGATACAACTTATTGACTAATATTTGACTGTACAAAAACCAGTTTAAATACATTGAAACCTCAATAACGACATTTCAAACCTTTTATTACTCTAAATATGCTTTGAAAATCATATACAGAAAATTACCACAATTGCACGATCAAAATGAATAAATATGCAAAATGGATGCTAGAAAATCCAAATGGAGTATTGCTAGTTACAAGAACCAATAATGGTAAGGTATTCTAATCACGTGTTATTTCTCCCAATACCCTAAAATAAAGGTGCCAATTGACACCCCCACCTTTTTATTTGGGGGGGGGGGAGGGATATGGCAGAAGAGTCCGAAAAGAAGAGCAAGGTTTGCCAGAAACTGAGTTCTATAATTGGTGATATCGCCTGTGCTTGGCATGCCCATTGAACTGGGGCCCCCTAAACTTTGATATGGACGATCTAGTAAACAAATAATATTCCTTTACCTAAATTATTGTGCGGATAAGGCAGTTTGTGGCACAGTTTATAGGGTGCTTGAAAGTACTTCTCATTTTTTTCTTCAATGTGGAAAAGAAATTTTTAAAACAGTTTTTTAAAATCTGAAAGAGTTTTTCTTGTTGCTTTTTCTTCTTTCACACACAATTATTATTGCAAATATTTTATAATAGTATTTGTACAAAGTCATTTGATAAATTAAAATTTATTTTCAATAATATCTGTTGCAAATATAGTGTTTTCATTTGATTGCTATTACGATCTTTATTTTGATGTTATATTAATGAGTATGTCTTAATTTTTTTTCTATTTTCTATTTTTGATTCACATTATAATATTCAGTAACATTAAAATTTTAAAACACAATTAAGTGTATTCATAAAGTTTGCCCTGTCAACACTGCAAATTATTTAGAATAAAATCAATACAAAATTAATTGTAATAACTAAATTTGCATTACTATATGTTAGTTGATCTTTTTGTCATGTGATGAAACCTGTTAATAGAATAAATATTGTACTTTTCTTTTTAGTTTCATCATGTAGATTTACCTTATAATATACATAAACAGTAAAATTTGAAAATGCATAAATTGTGCTCTTTAAGTTTAATAAGTGTCTTGCACAAAAATAATATAGGATTAAAAAATATAGAATTTAATAACTAAATGTAGACTTCTATGATGTTCTGTCAGTAGTTTTTTTTTTTTTAACCCATAGTGCTTTTTTTTTTCTCTGGCTAACTGAGTATGAACTTGTCTAATCAAGGCTGTAGCCTGATTAGATAGTCCCCTAAATTCCTCACCTTAAAAAGGGGAGGAGTTTATTTAGGGGACTTAATTTAGGGGACTGGTCCCCCCTCTGAAATTCTAAAAGACTGTTTCATGGAAAGAAAAATTTGAATTAAAAAAAATCTGATTTAAATAAAAAAAATCCGACTTTATTGTTTAAAAAAAAAATCATTATTTTTATCAACCATGGTTTACAAGATTGCTACTCTATTTAAAGATTAATGTTTGGGTGGAAATGGCAATGGAGCAAATTCTTGTTCACAGTAAGCTGTACAACTGCATCACATGTTTGTCCTAGTTTGGAGAAAAATGCACTTTCTTACAAAAATAACTATTATTATAATTCTTGTGCATGCCTGGGGCTGACTGCAGAATTACACCATATTTTTCTTATTTAGTAAGAAACTTGAAAAAAAAAAAGTGTAATGTAATTCAAAATTCTTGTTTACAGTAAACTGTATAATTATTGGCATTAAGATGGTTAATCCAAACAGTACTTGGCATTTATCCTATCATTATGTTGACATTCTTTTAGAAGTGTAGAAGTATACTGAAGCAGATTAAACTAATCATCAAAATGAGCTTTCCATCGAAACTTTTTATTCAGAAAGTGATACGTAAATTAAGTGTAAAAAGCAAAGCATAAAAAACATCAGGGTGTTTTTAACGCTTGCGGCTTGCAAGTGACAAACAGTCTGGCGAAAAGTTCTTTTGATCAAGCATGCCGATTCCCCTTCGACTGAGTTGTGCTTCTCACTTTTTATACTGTCTATGCTCATGTGTGCAACATCAAGGGAAATTTGCATTCCACGCTAATCTGCATTTGATGGGAGCTTCTTCGACGCGGTTAACATCAGAATGTCACAGAAGCATCCTTCTCTTCAAAGTCAAGCCGCCTTTTCTGCATTTCGTCTCCATTGGTTTGATAAATGGGAACTTTTTTACTAGTTTGGTATTCTTAGCTCTAAATAAATATACAAGCCTCTAAATACTGTCATATTTTATGATCTTAACTACCCTAATTTCCTGCTTATAATCCGCAGGTGTGAATTTCGTGATATTTTCGGAGAAAAATATCATAGAATCTGCAGATTAAATTTCCACTTAAATTTCATGTGATTCAAGGAAATGAAAGGCATGTGGAAAAAAGTGTAATGTCTTCTAGTGTTAAAAAAGTTAAATTTATGCTCTTTTCTTAATGATAACATTTTCTTTAAATTAAAAAATAATTTAACAAAGTGAAAATTTGGATAGACTTAAAGAATTTTATATTTAACAACAATAAGAATATATTGTAAAAAAATACATTAATTAGTACAGTGAGAATGATACAAATAAATTGTTCGAACGCATATTTAAATAAAAAAGATGTTAAAATTTAGAATTCTTAAAATGAATCTTTTTATTTTAATTTCATATGGTTATTTGCGATCTGCGTTAAAATTTTAAACTGATAGTTATGGCGCCATCTGGCGAGCTGAAAGTGAAGAAACAAATGGAGAATGCAGCAAAATACCACCATTTCAGATTATACAAGTGTTATTTCTTGATAGGAATAAAACAAAATGGAAAATATTAATTTAACCAGGAACTTTTATCAAACCGCTGTGTCCTTGACTGAAAAATGATCTTTATCATGATTAAAGAAAAAGAAACAAACAAACCTATGAATATGAGCAAGTGCTGCCATCTATTGTTGTTTAGGAAGGATATTTGTAAATTTTTTTATAAAAATAATTTTTAACAGCAGATAATACGCATTAGAAATTTTTTTTAAAGTTTTTTAATATATAATCCGCGGATTATATGCAAGAAATTAGGGTAAGTCTGGACGCCTATATTTTCAAAGTTAAACATTGATCTTCAAACCTAATATTCACAAAGTGTGCCAAATTTTCTTTAAGCCGCTGTTTATCCAGCCAAAATTGTGGTACATTTTCCTTACATATTATGAATTATCTACATTTTATTTTTGCCTATTTGCATACTTTTATTTAAGATTTATTTTGTTTTCAGCTTGGGATGTGATCATGAAAAAGCAGTCAGCATTAGATGCTGTTGAAGCTGGCTGTAGCCAGTGTGAAGATGAACAGTGTGATCATACTGTAGGGTTTGGAGGAAGTCCTGATGAAAATGGAGAAACAACATTAGATGCTATGATTTTTGATGGGTAATGTATTTGTAGTTGTATTGTATGTATTAAAATCTGATTATAATTATCTCCTATCAAACTGCTGTGTGCACTTATGTACCAAAAGATGGGAAATGATCCAAAAAAGCCATTTTGGCCAAAAGGTAGTCCAAATGTTCAATTAATTGAAAAGACACATTAAAAATAATTTAATTATGGGGCATATATCATGTGACCCAGGGCCGTAGTCAGAAATTATTTTTGGAGGGGGACCAAGGGAGAAAGACATCTTTATTTGTTAATGATACTTCAATTAATGAAAGAAAAAGCACTGTATTTCCAGGATATAGTGCCAGAAATAAAGTACTATATTTCCGGCCAGCAACCCAGGAAGACTTTTATGATCTGAGCGGTTTTTTTAAAGAAAATAACTGTTTATTTTCATGACAACCAGGCAGATAGCACACACTCACACACACACAAATGTGGGACATTTTTATCTACAAAATGGTCTTTCAAAATTTCAGGGGGGGGGGATCAGTCCCCGAAATCCCTCCCCCTGCCTAAGGCTTGATGTGGCCTTCTATCTTATTCTATGCAATGAAATGACACAGTCAATATAGACCAAGTAATACTGGGTTATGCACCTAGTTTGCTTATAGTAGCTGATGTATACAGCATTTCCTAAGCTATTTATAATTTTTATAATAAACAGACCATTATTTAAATTTAATTTTTAGAATATACATATATTTATAAATTTTATATTACAATTCATTTACAATGCTATTTATACTATTAAGAAAATGCACTCCTATTTTAAAGTGAAAGAAATAAGAGAGGGAAGTTATTTGACTCTTATGTATACAAGTTGTAATGCAGCAAATAACAGGCCACCAAGTTGTCCAAACGATGATCCTATGGAAATGAATGTTTTAAAAGATAAAGTAACATCAAGCAAATCAACAATGTTTATTTGCATAAATGTTTGTGTATATATACTACTGTGATTTATGCTGTACGTGAAAGGGGAGAGGGTATGAGGGAGACTTGTGTTTGAAAATGCTTCTGACTTGTATAAGTTTTCACCATTATAATTTATTCTGCCATTTAATTACTTCCAAATTTACGAGTGATTTAAAAGTATGATGATATTATATCTGTATTGGTAAAACAATATGTCCAACCCTAAATGTTATTATTGAACACTACAACTCCTTTCTCGATATGAAAATAATTTCTCAGTACATTGCTCCATTTTGTAAATTTTTTTTCTGCATGGAATTTTACTTGTGAGTGTAAAAATTCAGTTGCAAATAATTTATTACAAGCTTAATTTGAAAGTTGAAAAAGTTTTAGAGTAACTTTATTTATTTCTGATTAAACATTTAATGAAGTTGTATACTGATAATTAATTGGCTTTGAAGTTTCAAAACTAAATAACCAGGAATTATCCAATTTTTCCCCCCTAATAAACTGTAATGTAAGATGTAAGCAAACTTTCAAGATCCATAAGCAAAATCTAATTTGAGGAGCAGCTATAATTTTCAACAGGATATTTCTAGACGTTGAGAGAAATTATGGTTCAAAAGATAAAACTTGAAATTAATTAGTAGTCAGCATAAAATAAATAAGGTACAGAAACAGTATTGTCAAGCAGTTACCATGTTTATCTCTTGGGGTAATAAAGGGTGTAACAACATTATATGTACTGCTATACTAGAAAGTTCTTGGCGCTAAAACTCTTAAAATCTTATCTTCACAAAGTAAGAATTGATGGAATGGATTATGTCTCCTCTATACATTTCCCTAATTTTTATGGAAACAAAGAATTATGTTCTGTCAGAAATGCTTAGAAAATGTTTTGTTTTTAAAACTGATAATTTCTAATTATTTGTTTCTAGGGATATTAGTTTTCTGGAATGATCAATAATTATGTTATACAGTAAAACCCATTTAAGAAGAAGTTTATATTTTCGGTATCCATTTTCCTCCCTATTCATAACAATGTTAAAATAACTCATTTATAAAATTTCGTTCCAAACTCTTTCCCGCTTAAAAAGTTTTCTTTCATTTCCAAGTTTACTTACAGAACTCGTTTCTAGCTGCATTTCGATGACTGTTTGTTTTTCTCATCTCTGTTTGTAAAGGTCCATGTTTATGGCTGAATATGATGGTTGTCATTTTTATTTAAAATGTGCCTCGAGAAGTTTTTAAAAGCTGAAGACGGCTGGACTGTTATCAATTACAAATGGCCGATAAAATACAAAAACAAAAAATTATAACAGATTTTTTTCTATAAAATCGATTTTAATGGTGTTTCAAGCAAAATTTCTGAGAGCTGAATGAAAGATAATCTTACATAATTATGTTGTTTTCCTTGATTAGCTAATTTTTTAAATGTGCAAAAAATGTCAATTTTTGAGAAAAAACAATCTTATTGTTTATATATTATTTTATCTCTCTTTATATTATTTTATAAGTTTTCTCTTTCCATTCATTTAAAAAACAAACTTCTTAAGTGGGTTTTACTGTATAAATATTTATATTTATATATACAAATATATACATATACATATACATATATATATATATATATATATATATATATACACACACACACATACACACACATCACACATATGTTTATTTCATGTTTAAGAAGTTATAATCAGTTAGGCCCTTGGAAAACTTCTTAAGCGGGTTTTACTGTATTTGTAGTAATGTTGCTATTTTAGATATGATTGAATTATGTTGTGAAATTTAATAAAAACATCTAATACCTCAGAATATAGTATCAATAGAAGCATTTACCTAAGAACAAAATTTCTTCATTTTTGCCCCTCCCTCCAAGAGTGTTTCCTGCATATATCACACCATCATTAAGACTTGTTTTCAATGATTTTAGGAGATTTTTTTTTCATCATTTTCAGCGTAATTCTGAAAATTTCTTGTTTCTTTTGGGCCACAAGAAAATGTTCCTTAATCCATTGATGCACACCATCATCATCTTCTGTTGACATCTAATAAAATTGTCCTCCATGATTTCTAATAGGGATGGTTGAGAAGAATGCAGTCTTCCTGCATTTTTTTGTGTGAGGGAGGGGGGGGGATGTTCCTAATAATTCACATCAGTGATAATCATCACTGTTAACTATATACTGATGTTCACTGCATTGATATAGAGCAGGGGTGGCCGAGACGTTGACCTCGAAGACATTTTAGGTAGTCTGTGCAACCATCCCGATAATGACCTCGGATATTAACAATTTAATTTATGACTTATGACATAGAATTAATGAATTCTTTAAAATAAAAATTTACTACAGTTTACGATTTAAAACCTAAAACAAACTGTGCAAAATAATACAATCAGTTTGTCGTTTTACAGTGGAGAATTAAATAGAAACAACTTGACAATGTCGGGTGCTTAGATGCTTGGTACTGATTCGATATACACACCGCAGTTTTTGTCGACAAACTTAGCGACTTTTTGCCGAACACTTAGATGTTTTGCTTGAAGAATTTGAAAGAAGATTCGCTGACTTAATTAGGTTGGAAGTTAGGAGCTGATGTGCAGGGGAAGAAGAAAAAGAGCCACCATAGATAACACACAAACAAGACTTTACTGCATGAATACCAAAATTACACACACAAGAAAAAGAATAGAACAAATCCAGTAACCACACAAAACAAGGGCTAACACATTTGGCAATAAATCGCTCATTTTTGTGAGATTTGCGAATATCACTCACAGGAAGAAATACAACATACATTTTATGATATTTACATTTAATGAAAATGTCAACATTGATGGAGTATCTGAAAAAATAGGACATGTAATAAATACCACATCAGTCATGGTCGAGGAAGAAATTATTAAATTAAAATGCGATATATTTCTTAAACCCAGAACATCTAGTGATACTGATTTGTGGAAATTAATTTGAGGAAATGTTTCCAAATATTTGCAAATCGATTTTGTATTCAAAATCATACTTTGGATCGACGTATCTTTGCGAATCTGCTTTTTCAACCATGAATGCCATAAAACCCAAACATCGGTCGCATTTAACAGATGAACATTTAATTTCATGTTTATGCTTTGCAATAAGTTTGTGCCAGCCACAATAGGATAAACTTGTCGCAGATATACAGGGCTAAATTTCAACTAAAGGAAGTGAATAGGATGGTCAATTTTTGATATATGAATACTTTGATTATTTTTGTTAGTAAATTTTTATTTTGTAAATATTAATACTTTTTTTTTAGAAAAATGAGATAATTTACCATTTTTTCTTGTTACCGAAAATATATACATAAACATGTACATTACATTAATTTAGCTCTGCCATTCATAGACCGCCTTTGATTTTTTAAATGTGGAGTAGATTACGGATCCCAAAAGTTTGGTCACCCCTGGTATAGAGTAATAGCATGCTTTGATTAAACAGATTCAGTGAAAAAAATGTTATACTTTATTTTGAATGAAGAAATAGCTGTCACTATTTATCTAAATTTACTGTCTACTATGTTCATTGTTTATAGATTAATATGTAGAAAAAATATATAAAGGATGGAGATTAGAAAATTACCTTTCAAATAGAAGTGTTCCTTACTCAGGTGTCAAATAGGAAGGTTTTAGAGTACTTATGTTTATTAGTGTATTTATAAGAGCCCAAACTGACTTCATGCAACAACAACAAATGTTTATAGTTTTATTGGGACATCAATCAATTCAACATTATTTATATTTTCTGTTTGAGAAAGCAGTTAAAAAATGGCAATTACATTTTACCATAAAATATCATGAAATGGCTTTTACAAATGGTATTCTCCAGCAGTATCATCAATGGATCTATTTTCATTTTTTTTTTCTCTAACTAAGAAAAGCAATTTTTATATATATTTTGGCTTTACACAAGCTGTTAGCCAAAATTGAAACCCAAATTTATCCAGCTTTTCAGGCATGTATTGTATCAATGGACAGTATGTTTTGCTTGGGAATAATTACTCGTCTACTATTATGTTTTCACTTCAGGGCATTTGGCAACTAAGAAAATGGGTTAAATGTCAGGGTTCCCATAGTTCTTAAAAGTCCTTAAGAACTCCTTAATTTTAGCTTTCATTTTTAATGGCCCTTAAAAACTCCTTAATTTTAAAATTATAATGCTATCAATTTCTCTGCTGCTGAGATCGGCCATCGTCATGTGATTTCCTATTAGTTTTTTTATTCAACAGTTTTTTTTCTTTGTTACTTATTTGACAAATAAATAATCTTTCGTATACTTAAAAGGTTTAAAGTATAAAGTCAGCATCCTTTCCCTAATAGCTAACAGTCATGCAGATTTTAATGAAACGAAGTATGGAAGGTGGGGGTTTGTAGATATTTCTTATGGAAGTTTAATTTTCCTTGCATTCAATGTAATAGAAAAGTCTAAAACTTTCTTTTTTTCCAGGCAATGTCGGGTATTATCAGTTAGTATATATATATATATATATGTAAATAAATAACTATGATATATATAAATGAATAAAATGACTCTCTCTATATATATATTAGTCATTTTTAACCCCTCAGAAAGTACTGTTTATAATATTGTTTGTATTCACAATTTATTTTTAATTTTATTTCTAAACTTTAGATGTACATTTTTCAAAATTAGTTTTTGTCAAATAGATTTATCTTATATTAATTTTTAGGCATTTTAAAAAAATTCTGAAACATTGTAGGGCATTTATTGAACATACCTTGTCTGGTTCATAATCATTAAAATATGTTGCTTGGGAGATAGGGTTTATGCCATTATGTTGTGTATTTCAAGTAGGTCCTTATAAAAAGTTTCTTTGGTCCTTAGAAAGTCCTTAATTTTTGTTCTGGAAAAAGAGTGGGAACCCTGGGGAAAAAAAGTCTTCATTATGATTGGATACGAATAATAAAACATAATTATTAGTTTTATCCCCTATATAATAATAGCCTAAATTATCTGTCCACAAATTTATGAAACAGTTGGACTTGGATAGGGGCATTCATATTGGATTCTTGATGAGTTAGGGTTAGCAAAATTCAAAGAGAGTGTTTAAAATGTTCGAATTTCATCCCTTCCCCCTTTTGAGCTTTTTCAATGCCATTATTTTGAGCCTTATTTTCCTTGGTTAAGAGAAAGTGATTAAATTTATCACATAATAAATAAGAAAAAATATTTTTTTCTAGCATTGTGACGTTACTCCTTTTAACCATCGCATTTAATCATTTCTTATTCTAAATTCTTTAAATATCGTCAGCATTATTTTCATCCGTTTTATCACTGAACGTAAATAATTTTCTTTCATATTTGGCTCAAATAATAGATTAGGTACATATGTGATCATTTTAAATTGAATCATCGATTATTTTTGGTTGCAATGAAAATTTGATCACTGGTATTCACAACAAATTCTTTTCATAAAAGTCTAGGAGTCTATTTCATGGAATAATAAATATCTAGCATTTAAGTTATATATCTCTGAAAATTAAGAAGTTTGTTCATTTGTGTGTTTGTTTTTTATACATAACCATATGGTTTGTGACCAATTCACTAAATGTTCGACAGCATTCATATATGCTGTCAATATTAAAACCTCTGCTGACCATTCTATAATGGTAGTTTTGACGTAGTTAAGAAAACTTTGAATTATCTTTCTAAACAAATTCAACGTTATTTTAAACTGCATTCATGGTATCTGGAAACTTTAGAGGAGTAAGAAGATAATCAAACTATTGAGCGTGTACCAGATAATTCTCAGCCAAAAAACAAATCATTTTTTACCTGTCTCATAGAATACTTTTTAATTCTGGAAAATTAAAAATTTTACTAAGCCCGTCATATGACAAGCTATATGCTAGTATATATATATATATATATATATATATATATATCTTACCCTTTATTTATTTATTTATTTCTAGTGCTACACATGACATGGGTGCTGTTGCAGCTTTACGGAGGGTGAAGCATGCTATTTCAGTTGCTCGTAAAGTTCTTGAAAATACAGAACATTCCCTGTTAGTTGGGGATCAAGGTGATTAATTTGGATTGTAAGATATTTTTTATTTTAGATTACCATATTCATTTTGTAAAAAAAATATGTGGACAATCCATGACTTCCTTGTATGCTTATTGTGTTATATATATATTTTTATATTGTATAATACATCATCAAAATTACCATTTGTGCATTCCCTCCAAGATTTAAGTTGCTTTTATTTCTTAAGGTAACTGTTGTCGGAGTATAGCTCAAGTACTGACTGTCACATGTGGGTAGTAAAAAATTTTTGCAATATCAAAATCGTAATATTGGCCTAAATCAAATGGATCCCTCCCTCAAATGATATCCAGGAATATAATTTTTTTTTATATGAGGTGCATCAAGAAAGTAAGTTTCCTGATGTTTTCCTCTTCAAAGTAAACGTAATTAGCCGTGTCAATTAATTGCATGGGCATAAGAGATCTGTGATGTATTAATCCTATGCCAGCTGGACAAGTCTCGATTCGTTGCAGTAGTGGGGGTAGCAGTGGCCTGAAATGGAAACTCTAATTCCTTTTTCGCCGACTGCAAGGCTTGGTCGGTGATCTCGAATGCACAAAGCATTGCACCCATTGAAATTCATCTTCAGCTCTGTCAGGTGTTTGAGCCGAAACTGAGACCCGAACACAAAATTCATTTCTTAGGAGTAGCACTGACATTTCTGCTACGGTATCATGATGCCGGCGACGAGTTACTCAACAGGATCGTCATGGGCAATGATACTGGGATTTCGCACTTTACCCCAGAAACCAAGCAGCATTCGATGCATTGGCGTCATAGTGGATCTTTGTTGAGGACCCAATTCAAACAGATGCTGTTGGTACGGAAAGGGATGTGCACAGTGTTCTTGGACAGGAAGGCTGGTTCCGTTCACAGTTGGCAGAGTTCTACGACAGAGATATACAAAAGTGGATCCCACAATACGACAAGTGTCTCCATTCTGGTGGTGGCTCTGTTGAAAAATAACTGAAACAGTGCCATACTTGTTGCCAATAAAGATGTCCGTAAAAGTGCGAGTTCTTTTTTTCTTTTAAATAGGGAAACTTACTTTCTAGATGCGCCTCGTATATGATATGATTATTTTAAACACAGTCCATCTTGTTGCCTCTCTTAACATACCTATTTTTTAGACATGTAATTTCAGGAATATAGCTAGCTTTTATATGGTTGTCTGGGCTACACTCCATGAATTGAATTAGTCTTAGGCCTTCAGTAACTTCATACCAAAACTGAAATATCTACACATGGTCAGCAGTCCATTAAAAATCCCATTCTATTCTATGAACTTGGAATCCCAGATTACTCTGTATGTCTCTACACCACCTGATGTGTCGCCTAAGTGACATGGACTTGTCAGCCCCATAGCGAAACAAGTGCTGTGAGAATTATTATAGCTCAGTATTTTTGGGTGGTATAAATGCCAAATGATCCATACCTAGTTAGCACAGAAGAATTAAATTTCTGTTGGCTACAAATTGGGCAGGCTCGTCTTTTGGTTGGTTGTATGTTGAAACAAGAAAATGAGATGGTGGCATTTATTTAGCAAAATGTCTTGTTGGCAACTGAAGTATTCAAATGTTAGCATTTTTTTTGCCTAATATAGAAACTTTCCTGTGTATGTCTTTTGCATAAATGTACCCATACAGACTATACGTCTGTATGGGTTATATGATCAACTCAGCGGTCCAGAAAAATCAGACCATATAAACAGGGTGACCATATATGCGGAACAATACAACCCTATTGAATTTTGGCAGGATTATATTCACCTAATAAACAAATAATTATACTTTTAAGAACTTTTTAAAAATTAGTTTGAGAAGTAAAAACTACATTAAAAATTTGCAATATTTTTTTGAGGGCAAATTTATTAGCTTATCTTGGTAATCAAAGTATAGCTCACGTACATACATACATTCATGTTCAATGTATTTAAAAATAATCAGGTATATAAGTTTGCTTCCTTTTATTGGTTGTTAAAACAACCTTTTCTGAGTCTAATAGCTTTTAAATGTTCATCTGCTGCTTCGGAATTAGTAAAGTTACACCGGAAGTCATGTATGAGCGAGACAACTTCAACCAATAAACAGACAGATGTCCACTTGTTATCAGTGGGGGGCAAGAACCTAGAGAGGAAGAAAACTCTGATAATGAGTCTACACAAGCAAGAAAGGGGGAAAGGGAGGAAAATAAAGGCTTAAATTCATGTCCTCTCCGATTTTACACTGACTTCTTAAAAAAATGAAGCTCATCGATAACATGAAATTGACCCTATAAGCGGTACGCTTTAACACACGTTTCCTATTAAGTTAGATGGGACTTTAAAAAACTGACTATATAAGCTGGGTGACCTTATAAGCTTGTGACTCTATAGCCGGTACTGACTATATAAAAACTAGTAATCCCTAGTAAAAAGCTAGTAGTAAAACTATAAAAGTAATCCCTCTTATAAGTTATGTGCATGTGCAGGAACAATTGCAAATGGGAAGTTGGGTGTTGCCCTCCATCTGTGCTGTTGCTCTTTATCACGAGATTGCTGCAAGATTAATGTGCACTAGAGTTAATTGTACAACTGCATGGTACTTTTCTAAAAATTTGGAAAAAATGCAGTTTACCACTAAAGTAACTATAATTATAGTTCTTTTGGCTGTTTGTGGATCTACATCACCATTTGGCCAGCATACCATATAGAATGCAGTATTCCATGAAGTTGATAGTTGACAGGGCAAGTCTAAAGGAGTTATTAAGATCTCATGAGATCTGTTATGGAATGGGGAAAGATTACCATATAGGACCCACTGAAGTCAGTACTCCATGAAGTTGCTAGTGGCCCTGACAGTCCAAAGGAGTTATTAAGATCTCATGAGATCTGTTATGTAATGGGGAAAGATTACCATATAGGACCCACTGAATGCAGTACTCCATGAAGTTGCTAGTGGCCCTGACAGTCCAAAGGAGTTATTAAGATCTTATGAGATCTGTTATGTAATGGAAAGATTACCATATAGGACCCACTGAATGCAGTACTCCATGAAGTTGCTAGTGGCCCTGACAGTCCAAAGGAGTTATTAAGATCTCATGAGATCTGTTATGTAATGGGGAAAGATTACCATATAGGACCCACTGAAGTCAGTACTCCATGAAGTTGCTAGTGGCCCTGACAGTCCAAAGGAGTTATTAAGATCTCATGAGATCTGTTATGTAATGGGGAAAGATTACCATATAGGACCCACTGAATGCAGTACTCCATGAAGTTGCTAGTGGCCCTGACAGTCCAAAGAGTTATTAAGATCTCATGAGATCTGTTATGTAATGGGGAAAGATTACCATATAGGACCCACTGAATGCAGTACTCCATGAAGTTGCTAGTGGCCCTGACAGTCCAAAGGAGTTATTAAGATCTCATGAGATCTGTTATGTAATGGGGAAAGATTACCATATAGGACCCACTGAAGTCAGTACTCCATGAAGTTGCTAGTGGCCCTGACAGTCCAAAGGAGTTATTAAGATCTCATGAGATCTGTTATGGAATGGGGAAAGATTACCATATAGGACCCACTGAATGCAGTACTCCATGAAGTTGCTAGTGGCCCTGACAGTCCAAAGGAGTTATTAAGATCTCATGAGATCTGTTATGGAATGGGGAAAGATTACCATATAGGACCCACTGAAGTCAGTACTCCATGAAGTTGCTAGTGGCCCTGACAGTCCAAAGGAGTTATTAAGATCTCATGAGATCTGTTATGTAATGGGGAAAGATTACCATATAGGACCCACTGAATGCAGTACTCCATGAAGTTGCTAGTGGCCCTGACAGTCCAAAGGAGTTATTAAGATCTCATGAGATCTGTTATGTAATGGGGAAAGATTACCATATAGGACCCACTGAAGTCAGTACTCCATGAAGTTGCTAGTGGCCCTGACAGTCCAAAGGAGTTATTAAGATCTCATGAGATCTGTTATGTAATGGGGAAAGATTACCATATAGGACCCACTGAAGTCAGTACTCCATGAAGTTGCTAGTGGCCCTGACAGTCCAAAGGAGTTATTAAGATCTCATGAGATCTGTTATGTAATGGGGAAAGATTACCATATAGGACCCACTGAATGCAGTACTCCATGAAGTTGCTAGTGGCCCTGACAGTCCAAAGGAGTTATTAAGATCTCATGAGATCTGTTATGTAATGGGGAAAGATTACCATATAGGACCCACTGAATGCAGTACTCCATGAAGTTGCTAGTGGCCCTGACAGTCCAAAGGAGTTATTAAGATCTCATGAGATCTGTTATGTAATGGGGAAAGATTACCATATAGGACCCACTGAATGCAGTACTCCATGAAGTTGCTAGTGGCCCTGACAGTCCAAAGGAGTTATTAAGATCTCATGAGATCTGTTATGTAATGGGGAAAGATTACCATATAGGACCCACTGAATGCAGTACTCCATGAAGTTGCTAGTGGCCCTGACAGTCCAAAGGAGTTATTAAGATCTCATGAGATCTGTTATGGAATGGGGAAAGATTACCATATAGGACCCACTGAAGTCAGTACTCCATGAAGTTGCTAGTGGCCCTGACAGTCTAAAGGAGTTATTAAGATCTCATGAGATCTGTTATGGAATGGGGAAAGATTTTTATTCTTAGGAAAAAGGAAGTAATTGTGCTTTTTGGACTGAGAACACTTTTTTCATCTGAATCTAGAATTAAATGGAGAAGAAAATAATTTAACAGTTTATTAGGATAAATTCATATTACATGCATGTCAGGTCTAAAAAAAGGGTAGTTGGAAATTATGTGAGTTTTAAACAATTTTAAAAAGAGAACTCTTTTATAATAATAAAATAAATGAAAAAGACTTACACTCGCATAAGCTTTTGAGATCATTCAGTCAAGCAAAAATATATTTGAAAAAATTTGATGATTAAGTGAACTGATATGAGTCAGTTAACACGTGGACATGGAGCTGTCAGCACACTCTATGCGTGTCTCTACCATGAACAAATGAAAATGGCTCTAGTTTTGCTTTTAAATGAAACTATGATGTAATAAACTTATTATTATCAAGAAAGACTGTTTTCCATTTGCCTTAACACTGGACCATGTCATGTATATGTTTGTATACTTAAATGTACATTTACAAATGTATATGTATGATATATATGTAAAATATGATATCATCTAGTTCTTTTTCAGCCACACAGTTTGCTTTGAAAATGGGCTTCAAAGAAGAAAATTTAAGCACTCCATATTCTCTTAAATTATGGAAAGATTGGAAAGTTAATAAATGCCAACCCAATTTTTGGAAGGTAAGAATTTTTTTCACATGTCGTGTAATCATTTTTTGGCGAGTTTTTATTTGTTATCTATACTCTAAATGAATTTCTTAGTTTATTTTCTAATAATGATTATAAACATGCACTTCTAATCTACCCTTAAAAATTCCATGGTGTTTTCTGAAATGCAGTGAGTGGCTAGATGTACAAATGTAATTAATTAGAAAGAGAAAAGACAATGTTTCTCATATTGCTCAATTTATGGGTATTATTGCTGGCACGGTTGGATTTCACCTTCAAATCCCTCTGTGCAAAAGTAAAAAAATTCCTTCCACATGGAATTAAGCTTTCTTAAATAAAGTATGTGGTCTTCCTTACATATTTTAGAAAAATGTCCAAAAAACAATGGTGTAACTCAATAATTGTCACAAATACAAGGCGCGTCCAGAAAGTAAGTTTCCCTATTTAAAAGAAAAAAAGAACTCACACTTTCACGGACATATTTATTGGCAACAAGTACAGCCATGTTTCAACATATCCACCACCAGAATGGAGACACTTGTCCTCTTGTGGGATCTACTTTTGTTTATCTCTGTCATAGAACCAGCCTTCCTGTCCCAGAACACTGTGCATATCCCTTTCCATACCAACAGCGTCCTGACTGAAGATCCAGTATGATGCCAATGCACTGACTGCTTAAGGGGTAAAATGCGAAATCCAAGTCTCACTACCGGTGACGATCCCGTCTCGGTTGTCGTGCTAACATAGCAGAAATGTCAGTGCTGCTCCTAAGCGTTGAATTTTGTGTTCGGGTGTCCGTTTCGGCTCACAGAGCTGACGATGAATTTCAGTTGGTGCAATTCTTTGTGCTTTCGAGATCACAGACCAAAACTTGCAGGCGGCGAGAGAAGGAACTAGAATTTTTCACCTCAGACCACTCCTGGCACGAATTGGGACTTGCCCAGGTGGCATGGGATTGATACATCATAGATCTGTTACGCACGTGCAATTGGCACGGCTAATTATGTTTACTTTAAAGGGGAAAACATCGGGAAACTTACTTTCTTGATGCGCCTTGTACTTATAAATTTTACTTAAAATACTTTATTTTTGTAGGACTAAGATTGAGGAAAAAATAAAAATGAACGTAATTTTTTCTATAACCTTAACAATTTTTTATCGCAAGTGACCTAGATTCAAAATAAAAATATTCATTACGCATACAAAGTAATACATGCATAACTGTATACATCCATCTATAATTTTGCTTAAATACATAAATATGTCATAAAACGGAGCAGTATTGCTGATTTGTTTTAGGGCATTTCATTTTCTTTCTCTTACTACCAAGTTTGCTTCTCAGGATTTTCCTTTTGAAAGCTGTGATTTTTTTTTATTTTCTGTTTTTCATTTGAAACAAAGTTCAAGGTTCCCACGGTCTTTAAAAGTCCTTAACCCATTAACGCCCAAATTATTTTTGGCGATGCATGCTTTGTCTTGCCCCCTGTGCAGTGTGGAATAGGTAGAGCACCTAAAAGCAGTTTCCTACACTACATTTAGCGATCTAAAAATAGATCACTGGGCGCTAATGGGTTAAGAACTCCTCAATTTTAGCTTTCAGTTTTAAGGTCCCTTAAAACTTAATTTTTTATCAACGGTTCTTAAAAACTCCATAATTTTGAAATTGGAAGTAGCTGAGTTACAGAACTTGAGCAAAAAAATTTCTAATACAAAAAAAGAAACCTGTTGAACTTTCAAAATGAAATCATTTATGTATGTGAATTTGCATTATTGGAACTTTCTGTGTAACTAGTAAATAAATATTTGTTCAAGTTCATAATATTCTTTTACATTTTCTAGCCAAAAGAAAATCCTCAAATACGTATATGTTGTCAGTATATTACTGTAATAACTCAATATTCCTATCCTTGATATCCTTAAAAATTATGAAAATACTTTTAGTTTATTAGTACTTTTTATAGTCACGAGCTAGAAAACTTATTTGACAAATAAATAATCTTTTGCATACTGAAAAGTTTTAAAATATAAAGTCAGCTGCCCTTTCCTAATGGCTAACAGTCATGCCGATTTTAATTAAACAAAGCATGGAGGGGTTTATAGATATTTCAGTTACTTATGGAAGTTTAATTTTCTTTGGATTGAATGTAACAGGAAAGTCTATAACTTTCTTCTTTTCCAGGCAACGTCGGATATAATCATCTAGTATATACAAACATATATCTATATCAGTCATTTTTAAACCCTCAGGAAGTACTGTTTATAATATTGTATTTTATTCACAATTTATTTATAGTTTGATCACTCAAAAAACTTCAGATGTAAATTTTTCAAAATTAGTTTTTGTCAAATAGATCTATCTCATATTAATTTTTATACATTTTTAAAAACTTAATTCTGAAATATTGTAGGGCATTTATTGAACATCCTTGTCTGGTTCATAATCATTAAAATACGTTCCTCAGGAAATAGGGTTTATATCGTTTTGCCCTGTATTTCAAGTAGGTCCTTATAAAAAATTACTTTGGTCTTTAAAATTTCCTTAATTTTTCTTCTGGAAAATAAGTGGGAACCCTGAAGTTCCTGAGCCATATATTAGGACTGGCCTAATAACAGTTTTATGCACAAGTAGTGACTTAGCCATTTTTTTTTTTTGGGGGGGGGTGAGGGAGTCCTAAGTCTTGATTCAATGTGCAAGAAACGTTCGTTCTTACAAAGAAATTTAAAAAAAACATGTGCTACTACGTATATATATAATGACTGTATAAGTACAGCGCTTATACAGTCATTTTCATTTTCTTGTTACTGATTATAGGTCAGTTTCATGTTTTCAATGAGTTTCCATTTTTTTCTTTTCGTGTTTTTAAGAAGTCAGTGTGAAATCAAAGAGAACCTGAATTCAAGCCTTTATTTTCCCCTCTTTCCCCCTTTCTTATTTGTCTCATTATCAGAGTTTTCCTCCTTCTCTCAATTCCCCCCCCCCTGATAATAAGCAGCCATCTGTCTGTTTTCTGGTTGAAGTTATCTCTCTCATACATGACCTGGGGTGTTATTTTACTCATTCCGAAGCAGCAGATGAGCATTTAAAAGCTGTTAGCGACTTAGATAAAGTTAAACAACCAACAAAACAAAGCAAACTTGTATATTTGATTATTTTTAAATACATTGAACATGAGTGTATGTATGTGTGCTGTTCATTGATTATTAAGGTAAGCTTATAAATTTCCCCCAAAAAATATATTGCCTATTTTTAATGTAGTTTTTACTTCTCGAATTAATTTTTAAAACGTTCTTAAAAATATAGTTATTTGTTTATTGGGTGAATGTAATCCTGCAATAATTCAATGGGTTGTATTGTTCCACATGTAGGGTCACCCTGCTTATACGGTCTGATTTTCCTGGACCTCTGAGCTGACCATATAACCGATGCAGACTGTATGTAATTTTTTTTATCTCAAGTGTGTTCAGTCATATTTTAATCCCAAATAATTTTTAACAGTGAATATGATACTACTTTTGAATCTATTAGATTGTATCCATAGCAATAATTTTACTTCCAGATGAGTGTCAATAGCAAATGATTGATTATTTGTTGTACCTTGGGCTGACTTCTTCCTTTTGTTTTGGTCATAGGACTAAGGCATAACAGTCCAACATACAACTTTAGTATTAAACTATGTTTGAAAGGTAAATCAGTTATTTAAAATCTAATCTTGGATTGCCCAGACCAAAAGCTGATTGCAAAGCACTTCGTATATATATGTATATATATATATGCAGTCTGTATCGGTTGTAGGATCAGCTCAGTGGTC
>CM063507.1:87344670-87436466 GCA_032207245.1 Pardosa pseudoannulata | reverse complement strand
TTGAACTTTGTTTTGATTCTTCAGCTGAGTGTGGTTTTGATTTGAAGAACTGATTACGAGTTACGATATACAAAATAATATTCTGATGTTTTTTTTTTTTTTTATATGCTAGATTTCTGTTCATATTTTATATTTAGCCAATTTGTATTTCATCATTTTTGAGTTTTGCTTTTTATTAATTGAGTTGTATATAACGAATAATACCTTTGAAGCTTTTGTCTTACGTCTAAACTTAATTTTGAGAACTTTAATATTTTAATTTTGAATATAATGATTTTGAGGTTCTTGTTTTATAGAACTGAATGTCATAAAATATTTGATTTAAAGTATTCTAGTGCTATATATTTTTACATATTCATATTCATATTAATATTATTTTTGTTACATTTTGCGTATTACATCTTATGTTTATTTTCATGTTTCATAATAACTCTTATATTCAGTAATATTTCAAATAAATTCCTAATATTTACATAATGTTTTACAATTAATATCTTTAGATTTTCATGTTCATATGAAGTATATTTTTATTTATAGTACTCTGTTCTCATGTTATATTTTGTATACTATTTTTATAATTTCATTGTAATTTTATATTTTTGGGGACACTAACACTAACAATCCTGCAGCAATTAACCCACTAAGTTTCCAGCTCACTATCTGGAATGTCTTGGGGTCGAGGCGCCCGGCTTCAAGCCTTTTCAGATGGGGGGGATATTCTGTAATGTAAAAACTTAACGCTTTAATCCTAAACTAAAATTACTAACACCTTTATTAAAAAACCACCAAATCCGCAATTTCTTCATCTTTTTAGTGGCCTTTCGGCGTTAAACTCTTTTGTTTCCTTCCTGTTGGCGAGCTTAACTCGCCAACCTACTTAAAAGCACTTATAACAAATTCCTTTCTCAAGTGGTTAGCGTCCCCAAGGTTATATAAGGCTGCGCGACAACCCTTTGTAGAAGTTTTTGCTCTGTATGCTGCCTAATAAACATGTATAAAATTTATCCTGGATCTTCGTATTAATTTTTTCGACCACGCTACAGCCGCGAAGTATAGCAGGCCAAGCTATATCTGTCATATATATACATATATATATATATATATATACATATATACATATATATATACATATATATATACATATATACATATATATATACATATATACATATATATATACATATATATATACATATATACATATATATATACATATATACATATATATATACATATATATATATATAAGGTTTATTATTTTAATTATGTATATGCCTTGTCTACTTTTTTTATTCTTAATTTCATAAATTGTTTAACTTTTATGAAATTTGAAAATGAATGTAAAAGTATTTTTTTAATTATCAGGTTATCTACAAGGTTACTGCTCGAGAGACAAAAATTTATGGTCAAACGGATCACATTTTGATGTCATTAAGAACCCAGCAGCGTTTTATGGATCGCAAAATTATTGCAATGAATGTGAAAAACCATTTAAGAGGGTAGAGAACCACAGGTGTGCTTTTCTCTGCCATATTTGCAGAAAAGCAGATTGCGAAGAAGGGGACACAGTAAGATGTGCAGAATGGGATGGAAATTGTCGATCACAACATTGTTATGAAGTTCACAAGCAACGAGGCATCTGCGATAAAGTGCTATTTATATATTAAATTGCATGAAAACAGTTATGAAAATTTGATATACAACTGGGTTTTTTATTACAGATCTACCAATGTCGGAAATGCTGTAAAGTTTTGCAGAGACGACTGTGTTCAAAAGACCTACACAGATGCGACCATGTATACTGTCGAGGATGCAAAAAGTGTGTTCCATTTGATCATAGGTGGTTTGTACCGACATCCGAGCCGAAAAATCCAAATGAAAAACTGTCGTTTTTCGACTTCGAAACTGACCAATCTACAGGCGAGCATAAAGTAAACTTTGCCGTGGTCCCCGATTTTGATGGAAACGAGTTTATATTTGAAGGGTATAACGCACTAGACTTATTTCGCAAATTTTTGTTCAGCGACGACCACAAAAGATTTACAGCCATAGCGCACAACATGAAGGGCTTCGATGGTCAGTTCGTCCTTCAGTGGTTGTTAAAAAAAGGATATGCTCCGGATGTGGTTACCAATGGTACTAAGTTGATGCCTATTTCAGTGGGCGCTGTAAATATCCGAATCATTGACTCATTCAATTTTTTACCAATGTCTCTATCGAAATTACCGAAGACGTTTGTTATGGATGAGTTAATGAAAGGATATTTCCCGCACCTGTTTAATAAGCCAGAATATCAACAGTACATAGGCGATTTACCTTTGGAGGATTATTATAATCCTGGTGCTATGTCCCCAACAGAGAAAGAGAAATTTTATGCTTGGCATAATGTAGAGAAAAGCTACCCTTTCAACTTCAGAGAAGAGATGCTAAGTTACTGCAGGTTAAAGTTTTTTCTTTTTTAAATAGTATAATAACTTCTTTTTCTCTTACCATGAACATTAAGTAAAATGTTTTCTTACACACACACACACACACACACACACACATATATTATATATATATATATATATATATATATATATATATATATATATATATATATATATGTGTGTGTGTGTGTGTATATATGTGTGTATATATATATGTGTGTATATATATATATGTGTATATATATATGTATATATATATGTGTATATATACATGTGTGTATATATACATGTGTGTATATATACATGTGTGTATATATACATGTGTGTATATATACATGTGTGTATATATACATATATGTGTATATACATGTATATATATATGTATATATATGTATATATATGTATATATATATATGTATGTATGTATATATATATATATGTATATCAGGCAATTTACTTATAACCTAATTTCCTTCCTTTAATCCGCAGGTGCGACATTTCGTGATATTTTCAGAGAAAAATATCGCATAACCCACCGCAGCGTATAATCTGCAGAAAAACATTCCCACTTAAATTTCATGCGATTCAAAGAAATGAAAAGCCTGCGGAAAAAAGTGTCATACCTTCTAGTGTCAAAAAAACTAAATTTAAATTCTTTTTTTGATGATAACATTTTTCTTACATTAAAAAAATAATTTAACAAAGTAAAAATTTGAATAGACTTAAAGAATATTATATTTAACAATAGTAAGAATATATACTAAAAAATTACATTTAGTTCAGAAATAATGATCCAAATAAATTGTTCGAACGCATATTTAAATAAAAAGGATGTTAAAATTTAGAATTCTTAAAATGCATCTTATTTTATTTTAATATGGTTTCTTGCGATCTATGTTAAAATTTTAATCTAATAGTTATGGCGGCATCTGGCGAGCTAAAAGGGACAAAACAAATGAAAAATGCAGCAAAATGCCGCTATTTCTGATTATACAAGTATTATTTTTGGAACAGATGCATAATAGCCGCCGGTCCCGTCCGCCATGTTTTTTTTGGCGACCAACAGAAAAACGCATGATTTGAAAAGTCGCCAAGTAGAAAAACATGTCGGCGGTGCGTGTTTTCAGAAAGATCACCAAAGAAACATGGCGGCGGTCATGTGACATATTTGAAACACAACATTAACAAAACTCTTTAAAAGGAAACAACAGATTAACAATTTAAAGCATTATTAAAATAAAATTAGCATAATAATCATCATTTTTTACGTTTCTTAAAAAATAAATAACAGATTAGTAATATTTATGATATGTGTCAACAGAGTAAACACTATATATATCATTTTAATAAGCACTAATATTATGAAGAATCTAACACGTGAGGGAGGGGGGTTCCCCCCCCCTTGTGCAAAGAACAAAATAAAAATGTTCCAAACCAATTAACTTAGAATATCTTGATACATTTTAACTATTTCAAAACCGAAATAACTGCACCCGTCGTAACTAAATCCCAGAAAATGATAAGAACAAAAACAAAATGTTCCAAACCAAAGCATCTTGCTTGGTTTGGAATATTTTGATACTAACATTTCAATTGATTGATTTTAACCATTTCAAAACCGAAATAACTTACCCGTCATAACTAAATCCCAGAAAACGATAAGAACAAAAACTAAATGTTCCAAACCCAAACATCTTGTATGATTTAGAAAATTTTGATATTTTTTAACAATTTCAAAACCGAAACAACTTTACTTGTCATAACTAAATTAACTAAATCCCAGACAATGATAAGAGCAAAAATAAAATGTTCCAAACCAAAGCATCTTGTTTGGTTTAGAATATTTTGATACTTTTTAACAATTTCAGAACAGAAATAACTTACTCGTCATGACTAAATTAACTAAATCCCAGAAAATGATAACAACAAAAACAAAATGTTCCAAACCAAAACTTCTTGTTTGATTTAGAATATTTTGATATTTTTTAACAATTTCAAAAACGAAATAACTTTACTTGTCATAACTAAATTAACTAAATCCCACTAACCAAATACATAAAAAAAACTCAAATTCCTGATTATTCAATCAGGAACTCAGATTTCCTGATTCAATTACTCAGATTTCCTGATATTTCTTCACAATGTTACAAATAGTTAAAACCGAAATAAGAACATCTGCCATAACAAAATACCAAAAATAACTTACCTACCTACAAGACAACCTACTAAACCAAAGTCTGGAACGAAAAGAATATTTTAAAACAGAAAAGTTGCATAGATTGCCGGGTAATGACGTAAAAAATCACGTGCACCAGTAGCTTCCACATTTCACTGCTGGGTAATGACGTCAAAAATCACATGCACCAATAGCTTTCATATTCCACTGCCGGGTAATGACGTCAAAATCACGTGCACCAATAACTTCCATATTCCCCTCTCAAAGTTGGGGCATATACAGCAACCTAGTCATCGCCCCAAAAATCGATAAGTTTGCCACACAAAATCGCCAAGTTTGGCGAGAAAAAAACCCGGCGGCTATTATGCATCTGTACCTTATTTTTTGATAGAAATAAATATAAAAAATGGAAAGTATTAATTTAATCAGGAGCTTTTATCCATACTATTGTGTCCTTGACTGAAAATGATCTTTATTCTGATTAAAAAAAAACAAATCTGTAAACATGAGAAGGTGCTGCCATCTATTGTTCTTTAGGAAAGATATTTGTAAATTTTATTATAAAAATAATTTTTAACAGTAGATAATCTGCGGCGGCGTATAATACGCATTAGAAGATGCGATATCTACGCTCTTCCAGCCGCATTGTTTTTTCTTGGCGATCTTGGCAAAAAACACCATTTTTGAAAATCGCCAAACAAAAATGGCGATAGAAAATGGCGTTTTCTGAAAAATCACCAAGAAAAAACTCATGAACGGATAAAAAATATTTACTGCCGACTGTTGAACACACGGAAAAAGAAATTTAAAATTTGTGAGGGGGAAACCCCCCATACTGTTGCAACTATAAATACATAAAACATACACACATTTTAATAAAGATTAAAAAAAACAAATAAGGGCATACAAATTTAAAATTTTTGAGGGGGAACCCACCCCTATGTTGTTACAACAACTATAAATACATAAACCATATACACATTTTAATAAACGTTAAAAAAGAAATAAGGACATACATATTTAAAACAAATTTAAAATTTGTGGGGGGAAGCCCCCCCCATATTGTTACAACTAAAAATACATATATACACACATTTTAATAAACAAAAAAAGAAGGTGTGCTCAACAGTCTGCAGTAAATGCATACTAGTAATAACAAAAAGGATAAAAAAAAATGGTACAACCTGACCAGAGACCTCAAAATGCGAGCATGTCTGAACTACACAAATCCAGTATAATTAGAAAAATCCAGACAAATTATTCAAAAAGGTGCCAGGTGGTCACGTGCACCAATGGGGCTTAGAGAACGAAATAGGGTTGCCAACACAAAGCTCCAATGTTGGGTAGTAAAAGCTAGACAGACATCGGCCGGCAAAATGCTCGAAAAAGCCAACAAATTTGGCGACAAAAGTCAAAGCATAAATATCGCATCTGTACCAAAAAAAGTTTAAATTTTTTACCATATAATCCATGGATTATAAGCTCGAAACTAGGGTACTTAAATTTATAGATATACATGTATTTTAAAATTCCATTAAAAATTTCTAAAACTGTAAATCTTTTGTTATTTTAATAAGCTATTAATTTAAATAATGAAAATCTAGACAGTATGAATCAATGAAAATGTGAATTTCAACTTCACATTCAAACTTCACAGTAAAAAAAAGAGAGTTTAGGAAAAAAATATTTTATTGAAACATATTAACAGATATATTCACCTCCATCTTCAGGACAACAGCACAGTTTTACAATAAATGGAATGTTACCATAATATATTTTAAAACAAAAGTAAAACCTTTTACTTACATAACAAGTTTATCTTAAAACAGGTTAAATTAGCTCAATCTAACCTATAGTTATTTAACATGTATGAGAATTCATATTATGAGGTAAAATTAGGTACTTCATGAAATGTATTCACTGTGCTACAATGATTGGGCTCAAAACATCGTCAAAATATTGTTTAACGTCAAAAGAAATTTTCCATTTTTTTAACTGTACACTGATCAGGTGTAGTGTTTTCAATGGCTCAATTTTTATGCCTCTTCCACACTATGGTCCATTATTGACCACTGCAGAGCTGGCTTGTTGGTGACCTTGGTATGATGGATCAAGGGTTGCAATCGTACACTTCAAAACTCAATACAAATGGGAAAAAATATAAAATTAATGTTTTTGTAATACATTAATTTTTTTTAGTTTAGGTTTATTAAAAATTTTTATTAATAAATAATTATTATCAAAGCTTGAAGTATACTTGTAAATTATTTAAAGGACCATTATTTATTTTTATTAAATTCAAATTCAGAAAATGTCAAAAAATGGACTTTTGATACCAAAAACCAAATATTGCATATAATTTGATACTATAAAACCAAAATGTTTTAATTTCACCAAATTGAACAAATATGGATTTAACAATATCTTAAAATTATTTCAATTTTAAAGTATTAAAAATCATAGAGTAAATGTATGAGAGAAGGCTTAAAACCCTGATAAAAAAAATCTCAAGTAGATTTTTCTTGAAATGTTATAAGGCAATTTTGAAAAACTAAGAAAGAAAGCATCTATACCATTAAAAATATCATTTAGAATTCAAAATTGAAAAAAAAATACTATTTTAAATACAGCAAATAAATAACAGTTAATACATATATCAGAACACTAAATAAATATCGACTATTTCACAGTACTTAAATCACTAAAACAAGAGGGGAAAAACCCACATAAACCCAAAAACTGTATAAAAATCTTGGAATTCCATTAACTTTCTCAATAGACTATCATAGATTTGAACATTTTAGATTTTACAGGCAAATGATGATTTTTACATTAATTTAACTGCTATTAATCTGGATTATTAGGAACTTTATCTTTTAATTCATCTACGACTGGTTCATTGATATTAGCTTCATTTTCACTAGACTCTTGGTCCACAGATTCTATATTAAAAAAAAAATAAAACAAATATTAATAATACTAGCTATTTGGAATTAACTTGTAGTACAGTAATAAACTATTACATTAACTTAAAATACAGTATCACTTAACACTTCGCCTGTCCTGTACATTACATATGATACACATATCTAATCCTTCATATGCTTGTATATGACATAAAACACGATATAAAATATATAAAAGCTTGTACAGTGGACTCAATTTAGTGTCATTGCCACTGTACTGATCGTGGTTAATGTTATTCATCGCTTATTGTTATCGAAATCCCTGGGTCCCGATTTTCTTTATTCATTTGTACAGGATATCTGCCAAAATAAAATTTTTCAAATCCATGACTTTTCATGACTTTCCCTGATTTAGCAGATCCTTTTCCATGACTTTAAAAAGCTTTCGTTGAAGTATATATGAATAAAACTTCTGACGTACATACAAATAAAATATATGCTTTTAGAGAAATGACAGGAATTTTATCATAAAAAAACTATAAATTTACTTTATAAGTGTTAATAAACTCACACGCATAAAAATAAGTTGTTGTATCTACATACCTAAGTTTAATCATAGCAATTTTTCAATCAAAATGTTTCCAATTTGAAATCAGGGTACTTTGGTATTATCCGGGTGACCATGAATAATAGCCAAATATAACCCTATAATGTTTATATACAATATCCCTACAGATAAACTTATATTTTGTGCAAAAATCTTAACTCATTTTTATTAAAAAATAATTATTATTATATTAATAAAATTTTAATCTACAATTTAAGAAAAAACCAGAATAATATACATTTACCCACCCATTAAGCTTTCTTGCTTTGAGTTTCCTTGGTGAACAAATTTTACTTAGTCAGTAGGATAATACATAAATACCAAACTCAGTAACTTCAGCCAAATGACAAGTAAAAATAGAATTAAACAATTCAATGCATTTTTTTTTAATCGGTAGTTTAGTGGATCCATGACTTTCCATGACTTTTACTCATTTTACTTGAAAAATCAAGACTTTCCATGACAAAACTAATCCATTGTCTAAATCCATGACTTTCCAGGTGCGTGGAAACCATGTTTGCATGTTAAAATGATCGGTTTTAGTAATCGTTACATCGGTTAAAGTTATCCATTTTTGAACCTCATTTTAACTGGCAAAGGAATATTCAAAATGTATTCAGAAGAAACTCATTCTTTTCTTTCCCTTCGTTCTTGTTTTAATTTCTAAGAATTCTCCCTCTTCCACCTAGAGAAAAGGAGAAAAAACAAAGGAGTGGGAGATGACACATTCCTGGAATTTTCAGAAATATGCACACCCTGCTGGTGGTGAATGGTTATCAGATCAGCAGAAGGCAACCCATTCTTATCGGAACTGAGAAGGAGCGTATTCCCATTTTATACCTTGCTTGCTAACATGCAGCTTGTCGATATGAATGCCAGAAAGCAAAATGATTTAACATTAAAACAAAAGATCAAAATTTTAAATCGTTATTACAGGTTACCAAATAGGAGTCAGCACAGTTAAGCATTTCTCAGCTTCTGAATTGCATTAAAAGAGTTAAAATCTGGAGTACAACACCATTCCAATAACTTTAAAAAACATTATGATTACAAACAATTTATCAATGAGCTTCTTAGATTTGTAGACTGTCAACAATGGATCCATTATTTTTATTATGTAAGCAATTCATATGTTTTAAAGGATAATATACAGTACATAAATATAAGGTGAGTATTTTCATTTTATTTTGAAATGTAGTACACGTGAATTAAAAGGGGGGGGATAAATTTATCTAATTTTGATTATTGTTTATTATTATCAAAATTATGGTAACCCAAACTGATCACATTAAGCAGAGCGCACTATATATAAAACATAGCAGATTGCGTATCACACATGATAAACAAGCATATAAAACATTAGATGTGTATATTATAAATTGATGTAAAAAACAGGAAGAAGATTAACAAATAAACTTTATTTTAAAATGTAAAAATTATTTCTATGGACTAAATCAAGAGTTACCATCTGGTAATCTGCTGAATAATGGACAAATGGTAAGGCACTGCTTTCAAAGATGTATTACAAGTTAACACTTGGCATGCGGGTATACTTCACCACACACTTACGCTTGCAAGGAGTGTTTTTTGCATGAATTGAGCAAATGTTTAGTTATTCAGAAAAATCGCAGTCCATCAAAAACTACTTTGTTTTGAAGAACGAAACTTTTTTTATTTTACACTGTAATATATACTGTATGATTATTTAACAAAAGAAAACAATATTTTTAGGAAATCACAAAAATAAACAATTTTTAAAATGAAAGTCAGATAATCAGTCAGTACCTGTTTCTTCATCACTGTCTTTGTCACGACATCTCATTTTATCAATTTGGTATTCTACAGTAAAAAAACCAAGCATCCAATTCAAAAAACACAACTAGTACGTTCTGGAGCTAGGCATTCGATGGAAAACGAAATAACGCAACAAAAGACTGAGTCACTCGACAGTCCTAACTTGTGAAAAGAAAAAATGCAAAGAAAACAACACACATATGTCTCACACACATATAATTATACATATTTAGTAGATATGTGGTAGTTAGCGAGTATTCACCACAAATCTACAAAATACGTATTTTTACGTGACCCGCGCTCCAGTGACAGACTGCAAAAAACGTAAAAATACATTGCCCGCATGAGAAGTGTTAACCCAGTACCTATCAATATACAAATATGAAATAAGCAGTTTGCATTTCAGAATTTTGTGGTACAACACTGAGAACAAATTACCTTTAGAAAAATAGGAATGATGGAAGCACCCAATAAATAGTTAATATGACATCCTACATTTATCTTTACTATCTAAAACTATCTTTTCTATTTTCATCAGACTCTTGAAAGATTCTTTTTTTTTCTTTGCCTTATCCAGGCAGCAGGTTCTGCTAATAAAAACTGAAAATATTCTAATTTAGAGGTAAGAAAATTATCCTTTAATAACTTTAAGAAGAGTAACATCAAGAATAATTTTATTAGCTTACAAAGATTAAAATGGACCGGACACCTAGTTCGACTTAATGACAATAGATCCACAAAAAAAGTTTTTACGGCCAAATCAATAGGAACCCGAATGAGAGGACGACCAAAACTTAGATGGTTAGACTGCATTGAGAAAGACATAAGATCCTTGAAAATTTCAAATTGGAAATCCAGAGCCAAAGATAGGACTGCCTGGTATGGAATTCTAGAGAAGGCTAAGGCCCATCCTGGGCTGTCATGCCACTGAGGAAGGAAGGAACATCAAGAATGTACCAAACATGTTCTGCTACAAATTACTGCATGCACAGGTTAGGTTTGGGACGCTACGGTCTACTTTTTACAACACAAGGGCTAATGAGACTGGGACCTACTGTTTAATGCCAATTCTGAACAGCTACGAACAACCCTACCACAATGGGATTCGAACCTACAAACTTTGATACCAAAGATCAGCACCCTAACTATTCGGCCATCGTTCAAAACACAGAAGTCTCTTCATATAAAGCATTTTATCCAGAGGAAGATTTTAATCTGTTCAGGACCATGATCATATGTACATGATCATAAAATTCTCTCTTTAAAGCCCCAATTAAAAATTATAAAATTGTCCATCAATTTGGTTTATATTTGAGAAGTGATAACTCCATTTTTAAGGCTGGGGTATTAGCCACCTGTAAAAATGTTATGTTGGCCTAGTGTTTGAGAAAGAAGAAATTAATGCTCATTAACACGTCAAATGACCCATAAGGTATATGTAAAATATGCACTGTGTTTATAATACATAAAAGTTGACTTTTTATGTATTATAAACACAAAGAATAAGAATTTTTAACATATTTATATAGACCTTAAATTACATATTAACATATTTACATATACCTTAAATTACATATTAGCGTATTTACATATACCTTAACATTTTTTACATATACCTTATGGGTCACTTGACCCGTTATATGGTATATTTAGTGTTAATAAACACATGGACGAGTATGTCTTGATTAAGTGAATTTATACAATTAAATAAATGCCTAAGGAATACAACTGGAATCAACTCATCATTTGTAGATTTGTCATTTTATCGCCTCGGGTTCAATTCCCAGTGATTTTTTTTTTACTATTCCATTTAAAAAATTTAAATTTTTTTCTGTAATTCTCTTAAATCTACTAAAATTCTGGCATCTCTTCTAATAATTAAAATGATTTTTGTTTAAAACAATAATATATTAAAAAAATACAAATAAAAATGTTTTCAATTTTAATTGCTCTTTCTCTAATTTTATGTCATTAATTTTGTCCTTTTCATTTCCCTTTTTTAATCTATTTAATTTTAACTATTAACCCATTTACCAGATCATATTTTTCTTTAGTCACTTTACCTCTTTAAATTTATTAAACAATCTTAAATCCAAATTGGATACACTCAGTCATTTGCTTTCAAAAGCAACAGTATGTGATAAATAAACTTATTAATTATTGCAGCTGATAACTTAATATAACAGATGTGAAATTTAAACAGTCATAATAGCAAATCTATGATAAAACTGCATTTTATGATCAAGCAAGCGAGAATAACATAACATTAAAATCTGAGCAGAATGGGTCAATTGAATGCATTAGAAATCTAAGTATTTAAATATTATATTAACTAGCATATAGCCCATCATATGACGGGATCAGTAAAATTTTTAATATTCCAGAACTGTTAAGTACCCAATGAGGCAGGTAATAAAATGGTTTGTTTTTTGGCTGAGAATTATCTGGTTCACTCTCAATAGTTTATTTATCGTCATACTCCTCTAGAGTCTCCCGATCCTGTAATGCAGTTTAGAATCACATGGAATTCATTTAGTCAAACCATGTGGTTATGTATAACAAACAAACAAACTTCTTAATTTCCAAATATATATAAATTAAAAGTTAGATATTTAGTAGTCCTCGACTTATATGAAAAGAATTTATTGTTAATACCGATGATAAAATTTTCATTACAACAAAAAATAATCGATGATTGAATTTAAAATTATCACTTATATACTTAATCTATTATTTAAGTCAAATATAAAAGAAAATTATTTGCTTAATATGTAAGTTCAGCGATAAAACGTATGAAAATAATGCACGCGATATTTAAATAATTTAAAACAAGAAATGATTATATGAGATGGTTAAAGGAATGACGTCATAATGCTAGAAAAAAAATGTTATTTTTACCTATTTATTACGTGAATAAATTGATAAATTTAATCGCCTGCCCTTAGCCGAGGAATCCATTCCAGGTACAACCGCTTCAAAAATTTGCCGACAGACACCTTAGGCTATTATTATATAGGGGATAATGAATTTAAAATAAATTCATGTAACAACTGTATTACAAAAAATATAATTTATTAATCCAAAGAAAGCAACGTGAGTAGTGATAGCTCTCAAAATGTCGGACCGATTGAAAAGGAATAGCGCTTGCAGAACGACAAAACTGCCCAATAAAAGATATCGTCCATTTGAAAATGACAAAATCGTCATTGAATCGGTTGGTGAGAAAGCGAGTAGCTCATCTTAGAGCATTTGATGTGTGCTGATGTCGGAGAACGACAGTCGTCTAAGATTTATCGATGTCGTATCAGTAAGTGGGAAAGTGCTCTAAAACTAATATAACTTAATTTAACTGCCACACTCATCAAAAAAGATTCCCAATTCTTATACTGGGCCGTACATATAAATAAAAGAGCTTTTATAAAAATATCATAACTTACCAGCAGGAACTGCTTCTTCAGCATTATCATCTCCAAGAAATTCATCTAATGCCGATGCATCCTCACCCAGATCAATGTCTTCTAATGAAACAGATGCTTCTGCACTACTAGTACTAGATACTCCTATAAATATATATATTAAACGAATAAACCCAAGCTTAAAATAATATACCAGCACTTAAGAATGATTAATAAATATAATGTTAAACCTTTCAATCCCTAAACAGTTTTGCCGTAATGGCACTTTCTTCATTCTTAAAGTACAGTTAAACTAACAAGGTTTTCTTTGCTAAGGAAATTTAGGTTTTAAAAAAATTGAAAAAAAAATGATTTAAATCAATGATTTTTTCAAAAAAATCAACTGATTTAAATCAAGATTTAAATCATGATTTAAATCTTGAGTCCAGTTAGGGTTGGCATGATGAACTTGGACCTGGTAGAAATTCTAGTAACTATATTTTAGCTTGCCCTTAAAAAGATACAAGGCATTGATAGATTAAAGGAAGAAACTGTAAATTTTTATTCAACTAACCACACAATGGTGGTGTGGTCAAGCTCGTGCATACCAGAACAATAATGAAATTTTGTTGTTTGGCATCGTCACTCGCAGATTGGGTTGACGACACTACCTTGTAAAATTAGATTCAGGGCGTATAATTAAAATGCCACATTAATCAGTTATGTTCAACAAGTGTGCCTCCCCACTGTCGTCAAGAGACTCCTGTATGTCTAAGATGACCAAGAGTAATCTTCCCAAATTACCAAAATGTACACCAGTAGAAAGTGCTCCAGAAAGAACTTCTCAGTCCATTTAGTTACGTCGTTCTGGTCGCAGTAGATGATTCCCTTCATATTTCAGAGATTATCAACTGTAAAAGGAGTACCAGATTTAGTGGGGGAGAGCTGTTACATCCTCCAAAACTGTTATTCATGTTTTTTCACATCTCGTGGTATTTGTATCGATATGATTGATGTCACACACGATACAATTGAATTGGAATGTTGCTTGTATATATATATATATATATATATATATATATATATACAGGGTATCTGCCAAAATACAATTTTTCAAATCCATGACTTTCCATGATTTTCCCTGATTTTAGCAGATCATTTTCCATGACTTTAAAAATATTTTGTTAAAGTATATATGAATAAAAATTCTGATGTACATACAAATAAAGTGTATGCTTTTAGAGAAATTACAAGAATTTACGATAAAAAATACTTTATAAATATTTATAAACTCATATATATGTATATGTGTATATATATATATATGTGTGTGTGTGTATATATATATATATATATATATATATATATTGTTGTAGTACCTACATACCTAGCAATTTTCTGAATGCGATTAGAAAAAAATTTCCAATTTGAATTCAGGGTACTTGGGTGACCATGAATAATGGCTAAACATGATAACCCTATAATGTTTATATATAATAGCCCTAAAGATAAGCTTATATTTTGTACAATAATCTTAACTATTTTTTATTAAATAATAATAATTATTATATTAATAAAAATTTAATCAATAATTTAAGAATAAACCAGAATAATATACTTATACATTTACCCACCTATTAAGTTTGCTTGTTTTGAGTTTCCTTAGCAAACAAGTTTTACATGGCAATATGGTCAATGGGGTAATACATCAGTACCAAACTTAGTAACTTCAGCCAAATGACAAGTAAAAATAGAATTAAATAATGCAATGCAATGATTTTGCCAAAATATTTAGTGCCTCACAATCAATGATAATTATTAACATTTCTATGTAAATCTCAAAATTTAATGCCTCAAAATAAAAATCTATTATTTACTGAAACTCCTAGTAACTCTTTACAGTAAAGATTTCCTCTTTTCCTCCAAAGTATGAATTTTCGAACGGCTGTGAACATCCATGCCAGCAGTGGGATTCAAACCCACGTACTTGAGGCATTTCTTGATTTTACTTAATTGGTAGCTCAGCGGATCCATGACTTTCCATGACTTTTACTCATTTTACTTAGAAAATCATGACTTTCCATGACAAAATTAATCCATTTTCTAAATCCATGATTTTCCATGACTTTCCAGGTGTGCGGATACCGTGTATATATGTATGCTTTCTTTCCATCTCTGTTCATGTATTGAAAAATAAATGTGTGCTATGCCAGAAATATTAGTTCAAGGAATTCTTTTTATTCAATTACTATGGCTACAACAGGTGGAATGATCAGTTTACAATACATTTTGTCATAATTTGAAAATATATTATTATAAAAAGTCATGGATAAAATACTTCTGCTTTTTTACTTAGTAATGCAAAATAAAAAAAGCCTCCAAAGACTGGTTTACCAAAATGGTAAATAAATCATGATTGTAATATCTTTTAAAGGTTTTTCAACACTATTATTTATAAAAACTAAAGCTTCAAAAGCAATCAACCTACACTTTATACATTGATTCCTTATACTCTGATTTAGACTGAAACAGAACAAAAAAGTAAAAATGGTCTGTAAAAAATCTTACTTTTACGTAATTCTTTGATCCCATGGGCTTTATATTCTTGAATTTCTTCTTCAAAGGCTTCTTGAAAGATAGTCTGACGCTCTCTAAGTATCGCTTCTTGCTTTTTTTCGAACTGCAGTACTTTATGAGCATGCTCTTCGCCCAGTTTTACTGAATTAAAAAAAATATTGGCATAATTCAAAACAAATTAAAGATTTATTTTAATTTTTGCAATGTATTGTTAAAAGAAATACCAATTGACATAGTAAATAACAAACCTTTCATGTCTTCAAAATCTGCTAATTTTTTTTCTTTGTACATAGCAAGCTGAAATCTATGATCTAGTTGTCGTTCTTGCAATTCCTGAATTTCAATTACATCTTCTAAATTCACAAGGGCATCTTCTACTTCTTCAAAAACCCCTTCTAATTCACCTACATTTGATGTATTGCAAAAATTACTGTCAAACCAAATGAATTTTCTGATACTGTAAACAAAATAACTGTTTTTTGATAAAATTATCTTTAACAGAAATTAACCTGCAGTAAGGACATAGCATACTTACCAATACTTTACATTGGTATCAGTAAAACTTTTTCAAAAATATCGGCTGTTGATATTTACAGGCTTGCAACTGCTAAGGTACTTTCAAAAAGGTGAGAAAAATGACAAATAATACAGAATAAGTGACTAAAAATTGACAAAACATTGAAAAAAATGAGATTTTTTTTTTCTCCTCTTGATTACAGATGCTATTAAGATTTTTCTATTTATTTTAACTCTAAATCAAATGATTCATGCAAGACATAATTTTAGCGTCAAATACAATGTTAAAAATTTTGTTTAACACAACTCAACATTGCTTTTTATTCAAGAAAATCTATAAATTAGATTTGAATACATACATTAATTTTATAATCACAACTTTCTGCATATATTAATGATGTTTTGAAATATGTACATAGCTAGATTAGAGTATCTAAACAAAAATTGTGAAGAAAAAGAAAAAGAGAAAGGTGTGCTTTGACGTAAATTACTTTAATGTATTAAATGTACATTTCAGTACAAATGTAGGTTTCAGGAATTTCTTTACGACTTTTTATTATCACTCAATTCTGGAAACCATATGACTCATTACATTTTAATAAGAAAAATAAGATTTGAGCATCTCATTTTTGGTCTTTGATTAAAATATTTTGTTATTAATTCAGATTTTCTTTTATAAACAACAGACTTTTGTTGTGATACACCATGAAAAAAGTGACTAAAAGTGACTGTTTACTTAAAAAGTGACTAAAAGTGATCAATTGTAAAAAAAGTATGTGAGAAAAGTGACGGAATTGCAAGTCTGTATTTAGTAGCACAAGTAATTATAATTAAGAAAAGTTAATTGTAAGTTATTCTTTCCCCAGGAAATTCTAACTAAAATTTAATTGCAATGAATAAAATCTTTAAGTATTATACGTACCATAAATTCACACATATAGTCTGCAGACTATCTGTGTTTAAAAAAGCAAATTTATTCAGCCACGGACTATCTGAGGTTTGGTTTGGAGTACTATGATCTACTTTTTGCAACATAAGAGCTAATGAGACCGGGACCTACAGCTTAAAGCCGATTCCGAACGGCTATGAACATCCATGCCACTGTGGGATTCGAACCCACGAACTCCAGTACCTAAGGCCAGCACCCTAACCAATCGGCCATCATTCGGGCAATGGACTGACTATCTGCTAGTTGTTCATAGCGCTCAACTCATAAAATTCAGAAGAAGGACAAAAAAAAGGCATGTGTGAACGGCCGTTGATAAAATGTAAACAAAAGCAGGACTCACGAGACGTCAAGAAAACATCGCATTGTATCATTAATAAACCATGAAAAAACGTACAGCCCATAAAGCAGAACGAATCAGTTGTAGCCAGTAGCGCAATCTTAAATTGTGTCCTGGAGTAAAGGAAAATATCGATAGTCACTATTGCAGCTCTGATTGGTAACACCAATTGGATGGGTTCAAAATCAAAGTTTGAGTGTTGAAGGTCATTTCATCATGAGGATCACTTGTAACAGAGTGTTTTGTTTTCAAAGTCTTGATCTGCAGTAATATTCCTCATCCATTATATTTTTAAAACATCCTCACAGTTTTACTGATTTCAAAGCTCACAGTAATTCAGAAGTTCTACACTGAGGTTGACGAAAAAGCAGTAAGTAGTTGACGCAAAAATTAAAAATTTGAGATGAAAGTGATCAAATAGCCATGTTAAAAGACAATGACCTGCATTAGAAGACGATTTATGTTGCTAGGTCCTCAAACAGAGAAATGTAGGCCACTCTGTTTCTTCCGTTAAAATTTGTCTCCAAGGCTATGGCAGAAGAAATTATTTCAAACTGGTGGAATTAAATGAGTCTAATCCAGACTATTTGGCACTTTACTGTACTTAGGTTTTATTCTTAAAATGACTTACTATTGTCATACTAAAATACATATTTTTGCACATACAGTCTGCAGATTATCTAGTGGTGCAGACTATCTGATGATTTATGAAATTTTTTAAATAAAAAAATGCTTCTGCAGACTATACGATAATGTGGATTATATATGCAAAGTTACAGTAATAAAAAACATTAACTAATTTTTTCAATTAAATTTGATTCTATAAAGCACAATATAAATTTCAGACTTAAAATATCTATTTAACAAAATCAATAAAATTAAGATCTTAAAATTATCAAACTATGATTTACTAAGCTTTAATTCTTTTACAGATATATTTTTTTAAATATTCCAAATTTTTAAAAAGTCTTATTTAACGCATTGTATGTGGGACACGTACTATTACGTTTTCTAACGATTGATACTTAAGTGTGTTGCACATACTAGTATGTTTTCTGATGATTGATACTTAAGCGCAATCACGTACTAGTATGGGTTAGTGTAACAACATGGTTTGTTTGTGGGTACAAAAATAACGGAAATATAACAGGAAAATGAAGCCAAATGTTCTTATCTACTACATAGATTCTGGAAACATTTAGACAAATAAAAACTAGTTTTTACATTATTAGTTTCATAATTGCTCTTTTCATTTTTTCATTTCTTTTAAAAATGTTTATATATAACAGAATTTGAAAAAATTAAAACTATATACTACTATTTCTATTTGATTTTTTTTATATTTACGATACTGTTATAAATTTATCCACTAAAAACTATATTTTTTGTTTCCAAAAATCTTATGGTTGTGATTTATATATTTGTTTATATATTTTAATATAAAATACAAAAAGTTGGTTAAAAAATAAATTATTTTCGATCTATTGAGATTTAACTGAATAACTCAATTGACATGCAAACTGCCTACTCCCAGTACAATTCCGCTGTGAAATGGTCCCGAGCACAATGTGTTGATAAATAAATACCTTTTTCAATTAATTCATTCCACTTTTCCTACCAGTTTCGTAAACTTTTTGCAAACACTTTCTCAATTTCACACCTTTCTTGAATAAGTGATATCAGTTCATAAGTTAAAAAAATTGATAAAACCTCTAGTCTAGTGGTGTCCCTATTTATTTTTAGCAAGTTCATACAAGAGTTTAAAACATATTAAGCATATCTATAGATCTCTTTTCTTTTTTTATATAATTTATGCTGAAATGAAAGATTTTTGAATTTTCAAATATAACTTTTTTTTTTTAAACTTTTGATTTGCATTTCACAGTTCTAAAAAATCGTAAATTTGCTCAGTCTATCAGCAAATCCATAAGTTTTACAGATAATGCATGGAAGTGGGCAGGTATGACATGGAAAGAAATTTTTCCATGGAAAAGTTTTCTCCTCTAACTCATAGCAATATTAATACAGTAATCTTGACAAATATATACAAATAGAAAACCTTATGAGTGAAAGTTACAACTTCCAGATTCCTCCTTCACTGACCAACAGTTTATTCATATTTATATTTAAATATAGCTTTAGATTTACACACATGTGCATGTGTAATGTCAGGATTCCCACTCCTTTTAAAGAACAAAAATTAAGGACTTTTAAGAACCAAACTAACTCTTTATAAGAACCTACTTGAAATACATGGCATAACAATATAAACCCTATATCCTAAGGGACATATTTTAAAAATTATGAACCAAACAAGGCATGTTCAATCAATACCCTACAATATTTCAGGAATGCCTAAAAATTAATATAAGTTAAACGTATTTGACAAAAACATTTTGAAAAATGTACATCTAGAGTTTTTTAAGTGATCAAACTAAAAATAAATTGTGAATAAAATATATTACAAACAGTACTTTCTGGTTTAAAAATGACTGATATATATATATATATACACATATATGTGTGTATATGTATATACATACTAGCTTATTATACCCGACACTGCCTGGGAAAGACGAAAGTTTTAGACTTTTCTATTATATTCAATGCAAAGAAAATTAAACTTCCATAAGTAACTGAAATATCTACAAACCTTCCCACCCTCTATGCTTCGTTTCATTAAAATCTGCATGACTGTTAACTATTAGGAAAGGGCAGCTGACTTTATTCTTTAAACCTTTTCAGTATACAAAAGATTATTTTTTGTCAAAAAAGTTTTCTAGCTCGTGACCATAAAAAGTACTCATAAACTAAAAGTATATTCATAATTTTTTAAGGATATCAAGGAAAGGAATTTTGAATTACTACAGTAATAGACTGTAAACATATATGCATTTGAGGATTTTCTTTATTATTAATAATGCACTTTTGGCTAGAAAATGTAAAAGAATTTTATGAACATTAACAAATATTTTATATATTCTTTGACCAGTACTTATCACCTGTACTGGCATTCTTTATTAGAGCCGGTTTGAGGCAAGTTTAACTCTGAACTTACAAAACCAGAAAGTTAGGAGAGTGCAGCGAAAACTGATAGAAAATCATGTGATGACGGAGAAATTGATCATACTTCGATTAAAAAATTAAAGAGTTTTTAAGAACCTTTGACGAAAATTAAGTAGTTTTAAGGGTACAGTACTAAGTTTGAGAATTGCAGCAATAGACTATGCAGCAATAATATTTTTATGCATTAGATGCAAACGATGATAGTTTAAACCATAGTGACTAAAGCTACCATTTTTCAATTTAAGCAATAAAAACTAAAAAAACTTTTAACTACACTAATTATTGCTTGCTTTCATCTTATGGAAGAAGTATGTTTTTTATGAAATTAGTTAACAAATTTAGTATAGGTTCTCTTGGTGCATTTTCAAATTTTTAGCTTTGTCCCGTTTGGGTTTTGAAATCAGAAGTATGTTCTCAATGGCGTTAATTAATTGCTCAATGTACTTTTAATATAAAACACCTTTTATTATATTTACGTATGTGAGATCTTTAAAACACAGAAAATGTCACATAGAAGAATTTATGGCGTAAATAATAATAATATATCAAAACACAAAAGCAACTCAAGAGCCATTTTTTCTCACATACGAGAGAACAACCATGTTTTTACTAAAAAAAAAATTGTTCGTTGCCACTCGAAATTTACAAGGAAAAAATAAAATAAAAAAGATAATATACAGGTAGAACATTAATTTTAACAGATGATGTGACAGCTGTTTTTTTACCTACTTTAGCTTGATTAAAGCACAGATAAAACTGATTAAATATTTATTTTTTTAATAAGTTGATTTATTTTTGTGCTATTAAATATTTTCTTTTTGTTATTTTCTTCTTTCTTTTAAAGAATTTAGTTTATTTTTTTTTCTGATTGGCCAACTTTTTTGGTTGCAACCAACAAAAACATTGCTTAAAAAAGTCTTTGGTATATCCTACATCTGATCTGTAGAATAATATAAAAGCTGATCCTCCCACTGGAGTTATTTGTAAAAACTCAAAATATCTCAACTTCTACACAGAAATACAGTAATTTCAATTTAATTTTAAACATTTATCACATTCACTTTGCTATTATAATTTTATTACATTCTGGCTCAAAAGTTTTATTAAGTCAATCTATAAATAATAAAAATATATATTTATACAGAAGTATAACAAATAAATACAATAAATCTTTATTAAACATACCTATTTTACCCATGAGGTCTAAAATACTTGTTTGGAGTTGAGGTAACGCAGCCAGTTGTGTATTTAACTGACGAATCAATGACAAGTGCTCAAAACAATAGGAGTGAAGGTTTCCCAGCAATGCATCTACTTCCTGAAAGAGCATAGGAATTAGCAATGGTTGATAGATATACAGTTTAAAATTCAAGAACCAGAAAGTTTATTTTAATTTGCACTGGCATTAAATGTTAGTATGAAAAACAAAATTGTTTACTTCTGCCATTTTTGCATTGGTAGCATCATTTTCGTGCATCTCTGCCCACAGCTGCTGATAACTATAAATAAAAAGAAACACTCAGATATAATTATAAACACACACATATATATAAAAGCCTGGTTCTGAGCTATTAGTCTCCTGCATGCAAGGTAGTATTTGGCTGCCCCTTATCAATTTATGTACCTTCTAGATATTCTATCAGCTGCATGCAAGCATGCACTGCACATCTACCCTAGTTTCCTGCATATAATCCACAAATTATATGTTAAAAAAATTTAAATTTTCTTCTAATGTGTATTATATGCCGACGCGTATTATATGCTAAAAATTATTTTTATAATAAAATTTGCAAATATTTTTCATAAAGAATAATAGATGGCAGTATCGGCTGATGGCAGTATTTTCTGATTTTGAATTTAATAAAAATAAATAATGGTCCTTTAAATAATTTACAAGTATACTTCAAGCTGTAATGTACAGTTAAAAAAAATGGAAAATTTCTTTTGACATTAAACAATTATTTGACGATGTTTTGAACCCAATCATTGTAGCACAGTGAATACATTTCATGAAGTACCTAATTTTACTTCGTAGTATGAATACTCATACAGGTTAAATAACTATAGGTTAGATTGAACTAATTTAACCTGTTTTAAGATAAACTTGTTATATAAGTGAAAGGTTTTACTTTTGTTTTAAAATATATTATGGTAACATTCCATTTATTGTAAAACTGTGCTATTGTACTGAATACGGAGGTGAATATATCTGTTAATATGTTTCAATAAAATATTTCTTTTCTAAACTCTCTTTTTTTTTTTACTGTGAAGTTTGAATGTTCACATAAATTCACATTTTCATTGATTCATACTGTCTAGATTTTTATTATTTAAATTAATAGCTTATTAAAATAACAAGAAATTTACAGTTAAAGAAATGGTGGACATTACAAAGTGCTTTTATAAATTTTTAATAGAATTTTAAAAAACTTGTATATATATAAATTTAAGTACTCTAATTTCCAGCTTATAATCCGCAGATTATACGTTAAAAAACGTTAAATTTTCTTCTAATGCGTATTATACGCCTCCAAGTATTATCTGCTGTTAAGAATTATTTTTATAATAATATTTCAAATATCTTTCCTAAAGAACAATAGATGGCAGCACCAGCTCATATTTACAGGTTTGTTTTTTTCTTTAATCAAGATAAAGATCATTTTCAGTCAAGGACACAGCGGTTTGGATAACAGCTCCTGATAAAATTTATATTTTCCATTTTGTTTATTTCTATCAAGAAATAACCCTTGTATAATCTGAAATCGCGGCACTTTGCTGCATTCTTCATTTGTTATTTCACTTTCAGCTCGCCAGATGGCGCCATAACTATCAGTTTAAAGTTTTAACACAGATCGCAAATAACCATATGAAATTAAAATAAAAAGATTCATTTTAAGAATTCTAAATTGTAACATCTCTTTTATATAAATATGCGTTGAAACAATTTTTTTGTATCAATCTTTCTGTACTGATTAATACAATTTTTTAGAACATATTTGGTTTGGTTTGGTTGGTAAATATAAAATTCTTTAAGTCTATCCAAATTCTTACTTTATTAAATTATTTTTTTTAATTTAAAGAAAAATTTATCATTCAGAAAAGATCTTAAATTTAATTTTTTTTAACACTAAAAGATATAACACTTTTTTCAATGTTTTTATCAACACTTTTTTTCACATACCTTTCATTTCCTTGAACCACATGAAATTTTAAGTGGAAATTTAATCTGCAGATTATAGACTGCTGCAGGTTATAAGCTATTTTTCTTTGAAAATATCAAGGAATTCGCACCTGCGGATTATATGTAAGAAATTAGGGTACTAGCCCCTCCCCATTCATACCTAAATGATATATATATATATATATATATATATATGTACATACATATAATAAATCAAAAATTATCTTAATATGTAGCTTAATTATTTTCCCCAATTTTAATTCCACATAATAATAATAAAAAGCTTTGATTTAAAGAGAACAATTTTTTAATATGCGGAAACAAAACCATTAATTCGGAATTCTTTCTATATTTTAATGTGCTTTTCATGCAGTTTTAGTACTCATAGTGGACTTTCATACAGTGGATCTAAATAGAGTTTTACAATTAAATTATTTAAAATAATTAAAAATTCTTTAAAACAAATTTAAAATTTTTGAGGGTGGAATCAAATAAATCAGATTTATTTGATTTAAATCAGATTTTTTTATTTAAATTGGATTTATTTGATTTTTTTCTGGATACTAATTTTAATTGTTGTTTTTATGTTTTTTGCAATATACATAGAATAGTTTGTTATAAGAAGTAACATCTTATCTATCTAGTACATTCTACACACCGATTACCTAAAATTAAATCTATAAATTTTAATCTTTATAGATTTAATTATTTTGTAATTGGATAGTGCAGACTAAATAAAATGTCAATTTAAAGAACATATTAAATATTCTTCTAATGCAAACTATTTATTTAAAAAAACAAATCCTAATTATTTAAATATTTTTTAATCACCAAATTATGGATTTAATTGTTTCCATAACAACACTAGCTTTGATGCTTTATCCCTTCCTCATTGGTCACTAAGGCTAGAATGAACAATACCAAAAGAAGAAAACTGTCTTTCCATTCCAACAGATGAAGCCACGGCTGTCATTATTGGGTAGAAAAACTGCATTTCAATTTCTGTCATACTCTCTTTACCTCTCACTACATAAAATGAATTCCACCAGTCATAATTATCAATGTACCACCCCTACTCCGTACTTTCTGATAACAACCCCTCCATTCTTGAAAAGCACATGCTATCTATTTGACTTATTGGTATTTCTGTGCTGACTAATTCCCTATTCTCTTATCTTTAGATAATAGGTTTTAAAAGAAGTGCAAAAAAAATTATTTAAATCACGGATTTTTTTTTTTTTTAACTGATTTAAATCAAGATTTGAGTCATGATTTAAATCATGCCAACCCTGCATAAGACTAATAGAAATACTCACTTCTTAACACTAAATCTACTTTTCGTTATTTTTGCCCTTATAAAAAATTGTCTGGTAGTTTTAGTGTTAACATATATAATACATTTAATGTAGTTATACAGCAGATAATGTAGATATAAAGCAGAAATATAATTATTTATCATATATATAAACTAAGTATAAAATTACTCATGAAACATATTCAAAATTCAATAAAAGATAATAATTTGATGAAAAATGAAATAGAAAATGAACTTACTGATTAAGCAAGTCGGCTCCAGCATTTAAAGAAATGCCTTTGTAGCTCTGTTTTTTATTTCTGTAAAATATATCAATGTGAGCAAAATTGAATTACACTTTATCATTTTCTCATACTACTGTCTAATAAGCTTTGAAATATTTTCATAGAGAGATATCAAGGCCATAGGCAAGGGAGGGGATTTAGGAGAGTGGTCCCTCCCTGAAATTCCAAAAGACAGTTACGTGGAAAGAAAATTGACCACTTGTGTGGATGTGTCACCTGCCTAGCTGTGCATTGACATCATTAAAGTGTTCTCAGAATAATTGTCTTGTTGGACTGAAGACTTTTATCTACCCCCCTCCCCTAGGATCATTCACCTCAAGATCATTTTCCGTAATCTATTGTATATTGTCTTCCTGTTTGAGATGCTCAGAGTGAATATTTTGATGCAGATTCTATCTTCTAAAATAGCTTCAACTTATTAAGTATTATTACATTACACTAAATTTTGGTATGTAGCTAAATGAGAGACAAATTTAAACAAACAAATGTGAAAACAGTTTTTAACGTTAATTTTACTTTAAATTCATTGTGCAGATGCTTCATCACTTAATCTAAACTTTAAATTTTTTCATTATATCATTTATTAATCATTTTGTTATTTTAAAACCATATTGTGTTATTATACTCATTGCAGGTATACATACATATAAGAAAACATGTAGTTTTACTCAAGTATCACTCACAAAAGTCTTTCCCCTTGGTCCCCTACCAAAAATAATTTCTAGCTACGGCCTTGAGAGATATACAATTATAAACCCTGTAACAAAATTATACACTATATACAAACAAAAGTTTAACACTGTTTTGTTACTAATACTCTGAATGTAGTTATAAATTAACTATGGATATTTAAAAAAAAATTGTACTAAGTTTCTTTAAATCCTGAATATACAGTCTGTATCAGTTATATGGTCAGCTCAGGGGTTCAGGAAAATCAGACCCTATAAGCAGGTGACCTTATATGCAGAACAATACAACCCTATTGAATTGTGGCAGGATTATATTCACTTATCAGAATGTACTACTCATAAACAAATAATTACACTTTTAAGAACATTTTAAAAATGAATTCAAGAAGTAAAAACTACAGTAAAAATATGCAATATTTTTTGGGGGGAAAATGTATTAGCTTACCTTACTAATCAAAGTACAACACACGTACATACGTACATTCATGTTCAATGTATTTAAAAAGAATCAGATATAAGTTTGCTTCCTTTTGTTGGTTGTTAACACAACTTTTTTCTAAGTCCCTAACAGCTTTTAAATGATCATCTGCTGCTTCGGAATCAGTAAAATAACACCTGAAGTCACGTATGAGAGAGATCACTTCAACCAATAAACAGACAGATCTCCACTTGTTATCAGTAGGGGCCAAGAACTGAGAAAGGTGGAAAACTCTGACGATGAGTCTACACAAATAACAAAGGGAGGGAATTAAAGGCTTGAATTCAGGTCCTTTCCAATTTTGCACAGACTTCTTAAAAAAGAAAAACGGAAACTTGTTGAAAACATGAAACTGACCCAATACCCAGTAACAAGAAAAAGAAAACGACTGCACTTTAACACATGCTCCTATTAAGTTAGATGGGACTTTAGAAGACTGACCATATAACCGGGGTGACCTTAAAAGCTGGTACTCACTGTATAAATCTAAGTTAGTAATAATTATATCACTTTTAACATAAAAAATTATAAATAAGACAACATAAAATTATAAGAGTCTTAATTAGGTTAGTAAAGTTCATCAGTTTAAAATTTTTAGCAGAAAATGCAAAAATTTTAAGACTGATTGTACTATAAAATAAGTCTTAAGGACATTTCACAGAATTAAATTAATAAGTAATGCCTGTAATGACAAGTAAATAAATCATAAATTAATTACTATTTACATGCTAACTTACTTTGTAGACTGCCCATCTCCTGTAGCTAAATTCCGAAAACTGAAATATAAGAATTTAAATTAATGGAAAATAGGTTTAAAATAAAAAAAAAAAGATTACTGAAAATTTTTATTTCTAAGCTTACTTTCAAAGGCTTGGTACAATAATTTAATCAGAGAAAGATAATAATAAAGTTGTGTTTCTTTTCATAAAGTCTAATCATCATAAACAGAATTGATAACATATTAATAAACATATTAATGTTTCTAAAATTCCTACTATAATTTCTTATTATTATAAATACTGGATAAACATTTCTATAAAATAATTTATAATCAAATCTCTTAATACAGAACCTATTTTTTCATTTAACAGAATATAACGCTATACCGACAAATTTTAGTTTTTGAACATTTATGATAAATCACATAACTGAATATGCAAGCTAACATGTTTAAACAAAAACCTGTTGAAAACAAAAATCTAAGTTTATAGAAATATTTTAACCATATTAATTTTCATTGAAAACTGTAATAAGTATTTTTTCTCTTTAATACCAGGTCAAATATAATTTATATCAACAAATGTATACTCAGTTTAAAGAATAACTTATATTTCTTAAAATAACTTTATTTCAATTTAAATTACAATATCTTTTAATACAATGGCTAAATACGAGAAAAAAGTACAGAATAAATTATTACATAGGGTTCTTGATTTAAAAATTGTCTATATAGGTTTATAAAAATAATGTTCATTAAAAAATAATTTATCTACTTTTTTTCCAGAAAAAAAAATTAAATGCAAATCTGATGTATCATGTTTGTTTGCCTTTTTATAGTTAAACATTTTTTCACAATACTTCATAAAAATTTTTGTTACAGCACATATGTAAACTGTAATTAAAACATATTAAGTTAACGTGTGTCTGGAAGCAACATATATGTAGGATACGAACAATTAATACAAATATGCTAAACTCTGATTATGAAAATTATTTAATTTTAAATAAACTTTAATTTTCCACAAAGTGGAATTACATGCATGACTATACCTGGCTGATAAATCATGCTGTACATTCAAAATTTTATCCCTTAGATTTTCTAGCATTTTAAAGTAAAATTTTTATAAGCTGGCCAATATGAAAATCACGGAAACTCAACCGTGATTGCAGATGGAATTTATAAATCGCTTGATAACAGGAACGTGGCTAAGCAATGACCGATTTAACGAATTAAAGGTAACGAAACCACGAAATTTTTCTTTAACTCGACACTTGTTTTTAGTTTGTCATCTGCTGCGAACTGTATCCAGATGTATTGCCACCCCCAACAAACAAATGTACAAACAAAAACAAAGTTTATATATCAAGAAATGTTATTTTCTTGCGACTATTTAATCACCTGTGATCACTAGTAGAATCACAGACATGGACATGGATTCTGGACTCCTTATTCCTGGTATTAAAGTGTAAATATGGAAACAAACTATTATAATGATTGATGTTTCTAAGTAAGGAAATAAAGGAAAAGAAAATTTAATTTATTAACATTGAAACTAAAGTTGATAAAGTAGTCATCGAAAATAGCTTGAAAACCAATTTGAGCTTTAAGACAGAATATTTATACATCCTGAACAGAAATAAATAATTATTATTATATATGCAGTATGTATACTTAAGTGAAGAACCGTATTTGTTTGGGACTACTTGTGTGTTGAATGTTTGGGATCACCACGTAAACTATTCGTGTGTCTCATAAAAAGAGGCCATTAGACACATACTTTCTACGCTGTTTATTTTGAAATCTAACGGATTTCGTCTTGGTTTAATTAAAATAATATTTTTGTTGTGCAATTAAAAACAATTTTTTTTTGTATATTCAGTCTATTGTTTTGTTGCACGAGGGCTAACAAGAGCCTATTCCGAAAGTCTATGAAAAGCCATTTATACAATATTTAGAACTGTTTCTAAAAAGTTGTATTAGTAAAATACACAATGATACTTTTTTATGTGCTATTATATTAATTTTCTCAATATCTTATCATGACAAATACAAAAATATGCTGCAATAATAAGTAATTACCCTCAAGTGGGATTTTCAGTACAGAAAATCTATAGCCCAATTACACTCAATAAGTCAAAATCTTTAGAGAACTAGTACAAAACAGGACATATCATAGAAACTTTAAAGCTGCTTATGATAGTTTATCATGAGCTACTTATTAGCTTCTATTTGGTCCGTGTGGTTCTCGCCACCCTCACAAATTCCGGTGTTAAGAGGTCCGCTAAAGCATCCAGTAGTATTCCAAATTCCCTCTTGGATGCAATTCTGCTGCATTCACTCTCAGATGGCGACTGCGGCGCTTTGAGCACTTCGATAGTGATCGGACGCTTGGGATGGTCCATTACTTGTGATCGCAAGTATCTACCCGCCACCACCGGAAGAAGCTCGGAGGGCCTCACGGAAATATGAGCCGGGATCAGCGCTTGATTATGACAGTATGAATAGAGATAAATTATTTAAAGCCTTGGTCATATAAATATAAAACTTACTGAAAAAAGTGTTTTTCTTAGTTTATTTTTGTCTACACCGTGTTTATAACGCCGTGTTTCTTAAATATGATTGTTTTTTCTGCATCTTGTTCAATTAATCCTTATATTATATTTTTTGCATTTATACACTTTGCTCCAAACTCAAGTATCCGAATAATTACATGTCATAATTCCTTCAATCCATATGCAAAATCATGTGCAATCGTTGTTTTGCTCGAATTCCTAGATATGTGAGAACTAAAGGATTTGTCCCAGGAAGTTCTGTATCCCTATCATTCTGTGGATTCTATGGATGCTACAAGGTAACTCGACCTCCCAAAGACTTTATTGAACGAGGTCTCAGACATAGGGGATTCTCTTGCTTGTATATTGTTCAATACAGCTCTTTAAAAAGCTGCAGAGTTGCTATTTCTAATAGAAGCGTACAATAAGGCGATTTAACACAGTAGGGAAATCTCAATTTATGACAATTCTGGCTTTAGTTTCAAACGGAAATGCAGTTTATTGTTTGTCTATTGGCTGTTGTAAACCTGAAAATGAATGGGAAGGGCAATATAGTAGTTCGTGACGTTGCGAGAAATTGTTGTATTATTAGCGTTTGCTGACTGTATTGTGTATTGACGTTTGAAACTTTAGCAGCTGAATATCTGTTCTGATCGTAAGAAGGCATGGTGCACTTCCGATTTCTTTTAACTTTGACTGTGTCTTCCAACTTCATTTCCCGCGTTTTCTGGTAATTGTTTTAGTAGTGGACCTTTAAATATATTTCGATGTAACACGCTGAAAGAGAATAAAAGAAAAGAAGTAAATGTGAAAGTGACGATATTGTGCCCGTAAGATCAACACTCTCCAGAGAGTGTATATATGTTTATATAGTTTAGATATTTAGTGTTATAGAGGATTTATTAAGCAAAGTTTTCACAAAAAGTGTTATATAATCGATGGTATACATACAATATTGTAATCAATTTGTTTTGATTTGTATTGTGCTTGAAAAATAAGATAAAGATGTGAAATTATTAACCATTTAACAATTTTGTTTATGTTTTTTGTCATGTATTAAATTATTTGAAAATTTTTTATTGTTTTACAACAGATTTATTTAGCGGAATTACGATTTTAACACTTTGATTTAGCAGAAAACAGCTGATTCTGTCTCCGGATCTACACGAAAGTGCATATTAATTGTCTATTAATGAATCTTTCTGGTTAATTTTAAATTTATATCATTTTGAAATTTTCTCAATGGTTGCTCTAGTTTCAAAGTTTTAAATATTGTACCTTATTTATGTAATTTAAGAAAATATTTTCCGTTTGTTGATTTGCATTTTTTTCTTTCAGTATCTTATAATGTAGTATAATTGATGATCAAGATATACCACAGTTTACTGAAGGTAAACAGTGAGCTGAATTTTGTTTGTTATTGTTTAATACTAGCCCTAGGTCTCTAAGTCAATAATAATTCTTGGTGGGGTAAAAATAGTGCAGATGATTGAGAAATCCTGAAAATGTTTTAACATAAAAACTTGATGGTTGCTGTTGTTTTTCTTTCTTTGAGGGAAATACTTTGATTATCTTTACTTTTCTTTTTGTCCTTCTTATTTTTTTTTTACTCAAAGACAAGAAGAGATGAAATTTGCTTGCATAAACATGTCAACTACATTAAATACCAAATAAAATAAAAATTGGTAGAATCCCAGTTCTTGGGGCCCACCACCATGTTTTTGGCTCTATTTTTGTATAAGTGATCGCCAAGTGATGTTTACAATTTGTACTTTGTTTTCTATTAAGTTTATACTCGATTTTATAGCCTATTTTGAACAAAATAAGGTTTGAAATTTTTCTAAGGTGAATATAAATTTAAACTTGAGTTTTTAATGTATTTAAATGCGCTTTTGTACTGTTTATTGAACTAAATAGTGCGGAATTTCTGTAATAGGTACAAGTTAAGCAAAATATAAACATAACTTGATTATATTTAGGCAGTTATGCTTATGAAATATTTAGTTATATTTATAAAAAACAGTTTCTATTTAAAGAAATTATTTTAAAACTATCGAATAATTATAAAGTAATAAAGTACGTTATAAATTGCTTTTAGAAATTTAGCTGAAAACCGGAAAGAAAAGAACAGAGTGATTGTTTTAAAAAAATTATTTTAAATTCTAAAGAAAATGAGGGGAGAATAAATGATTTTTTTATCCAAGGGAGGCAAAGGCCCACTTGACCTCACTGTTAACAATTGGTGAAATAATATAATTTAAAAAACAGTGTAATAAACTGTATAATAATATTTTAAAATATTTCTACTTTGCTTGGTAGTAAAGTTAGGTACAATTTGAATTAAAAGGTTTGAAAAATTTAAATGTGAAATTTAATTAACATTGCACTTACCTAAATGAGGTATCCCATTTGGAGGATACAACTTATTGACTAATATTTGACAGTACAAAAACATGCTTAAATACGTTAAAATCTCATGTTTTCATTTGTATTGACTTAGCAACATTTCAAACCTGTTATTGTTCAAAATATGCTTTGAAAATCATGTATACAAAAATTACCACAAGAGCATGATCAAAATGGACAAAGATGCAAAATGGACGCTAGAAAATCCAAATTCAGTGGTCTTGAAGTATTGTTAGTTGCAAGAACCAATAACTGTAAATAATTCTAATCACGTGTTATTTCCCCCAATACCCTAAAATAAAGGTACCAATTGACACCCCCATCTTTTTTCGGGGGTGGCAGAATAGTCCAAAAAGAAAAGCAAGTTTTGCTAGAAAACTGGGTTCCAGAATTTGGCAATATCGCCCATGCTTGGCATGCCCACTGATCTGGGGCTCCCCGAACTAGGATATGGCCTAAAAATTGAAAAAGAACTTTATAGGTTTTCAACAACTCCCCATAATTAAATAGAGACGAAAAAAAAAAGTGTACAAATTAAATCTATTTTAAAATAAAATTAGTATACCATAACACAATTAAAATCTAGTGTTATTGACTTTAATTAGTATTATTATAGTTTTTATTTACAATATGTTTACTAAAAGTGTAACTATGTTTTTACCTATATCTTATAGTTTACATTTTCTGCATACATCATTCGAAAGGGTTGATGCTGAACATGCAAATAAAAATCGCTAAAATACAAGGGATTACCCTGTTTTAATATAACACTACTTGCATTTGAAGGTCCTTTTAAACTGTTTATAATTCCTTTATGTATTAAAATTATACTCTTTTCTTAGTTTGTTAAAATGCCTTGATTTGAATATAAATTTTCAGAATGCCCTTTCGTATGGTAATTAAGTAACTTTTTTGTTAAAAATTAGAAACATGTTGAATTGTCATTTATTCTTCTCAGTAACGTTATATTTATCAATCAAGATTTATTAGCAGCAAAAATGTATGATATAGGTAATGTATGAAATCAAATCATCTGAAGCAATAAAAGAGACAATGCTCTCAGTCTCCAAAAATTCTCTTATCTTTCAGAACATCAGTTTTGCTGTATATCACCTCCATTACAAAATATAAGAAACCAAAGCTAAACTGTTCCATAATTTACAATTTAGTTTGGGTTCCTTATAATTTATCCCACAAAAAATTTTTCCTAAGAAAACAATATTCCTTACAGGAAATTCCATGGTGAAAGTACTAGTCACCCTTCTGTCCTACTAAATCTCATAAATCCACTCATATTCATACTTTTTTCTAATTCCACCTTTGATACCTACTAGTCTTAAAAATAATTTTTTTAAATTAAAAAAAATTTAATGTAAGTTAGTAAAAATAAGTTTATAAGTATGATAGAAATGGTTGCATGATAGAAATTAAAAAAAAAAAAAAAAACAGTCATGCTAAAAATTCTTGAGATCTTTCACTCAAACAGTTAATCTTTTTACGGGAACAACAAGTTTGTTTTGACTTCCTCGTCTTTTCTTGTTATTCCAACAAGCAGCTTTCACAGAACGCAAGACAAAGTGTTCTTTTTCGATTCTTGACACAGAATCATGTCGGCTCTTGTGAACGTCATAAGAGAAAGCCATTCTCGACTGTGATTGACAAATGGCATATCTATGATAGCGTCTGCGACAAGAATGGGGCATGAGTGACTCTGTTTTTTATGGATCCAAAAGGAAATTAGAGCCATTTTGCAGAATCGGATAATAGTTGTTTATGTAAAGAGAGATAAAGTGTGGGATTGAATGGAACCCAATCAAAATAGCATTTCTCAGAGAATTTCGATAATTTTTCTTGTAAAAATTGCACATTTATTAGACTAAAATATATAAAAATATCATGGCTAAAATTTTACACGGAAAATTTAATAATATAGACTGAAACACTCCAAAATAGGATATTAAACAAACTGTATTTTTTATTCTACCAAGTTGCATAGATTCCATAAGTTTGCCATCTCTTGTTTAGAAATATCTTACAAATATAAAATTACAAATTCTGAACATGCAGAAAATGTGTTTTAGCACTATTTAATCTATATCTCTGTATAAATATATGTATGTGTGTTGGAATAAGTTTTATAAAGTGATTTATATTGGACTGACTTTTTGAATATAAGAAATTGTTTTATATATTTCAGATAAAAATTTTTAATTTTAATTATTTTTGTAGTTCATATAGTAATCATGCCTCAGCTGAGGAAAAGGAAAACAGAGGAAAAAGTGTCTGAGAACATTGGGAAAAAAGAACGCAAAGAAAGTCCTGCTGTTTTAAGCCGATCCAAAAAGAAAGACAGTGAAACATCTGTATCAAAGAAAAGTAAAGTTAAAGGATCCAAGAGAAATTCTCTCGTAAAGCAGAAAAAAAATGATGATTCTATGTCTTCAGATGAAGAATCTCCAAGAGATAATAGTTTCCAAAGGAAAAACGTTTCCGAAGCCTTTTCATCCCCAAGGAAAGATCCCAAGCTTAGCAAAGCAAAAGTCATTCTAAATCCTCTGCCTATCAAAGAGGAAAACAGTGATTCAGAAAATGGGCTTCTTCATAATTCAGTCGACAGTGGTATTTCTTCTGAAACATCTGGAGACTTATGTAAAATAGAATCTAAATCTATTTCAAAGTCTGAAGCATTCTTTGATGCATCCGATAGTAATCAGCAGTGTAAAAATGAATCTTCAAGTAGTGAATCTGAATGGGAAGAAGTGGAAGATCATTGTGAAGCAAACCTCGATGACTATAAGCCTGATATACCTGAAGAAGGTGTGGAAATAACCATAGACGTCCCAGACTTACATATACGTAAGCGTAAGAAGAAGCAGTTTGATGAAAATGAATGGATTAGGTTGCATATAAACAGAGTTCGCAAAGATATTCAGTTATCCATTCATAAAACACATTTATTATGCCTTTTAGCCCATGGAATCTATGTTAATAAAGTTTTGAACTGTGATAGTGTAAAAGCTTTAGCTCTGTCTCGGATTCCTAGTGATATACTTACATATACATCTGGGAAAAAAGTAGAGAAAATGGATATTTCTGGAATCGAAAAAGTTGTTTCTTGGTTTTGTGATACATTTACTTTTGAAAATGATAAATGTCTATTTTTGAACATATTTTCATCAATGGTTAGAAGTTTTACAAATAAAAAATCTGAGAATGCCTCCGAGTACAATCTTATGTTTATTGCTTTAGCTCGTGTATTAGGTTTTAAAGTAAGGTTTTGTGTATCATTATATCCTATTACTTCTAAGGCTTCAAACTTAATCAAGAAACCAAGCAGTAAGAAACCCAAAAAATCAGTACCTGAAAATGAAATACAGAAAGAAGAAGAAAAACAACCAGAAAAAAACCAAAAAGAAAAGAAGGTGAAAATAAAAAGGACTAAAAAACAAATTTCAGCAAAAGAGGGTAAAATGTCTGAACCAAAAAAGAAAAACACTGAAGGCATTTCTAGGCCTAGACGCTCGACTGGAAAAAATTATAAACTTAGCAGTGATGAAGGGGATGACAGTGATGATAAAGATTTTGAAATGTATGATGATCAAAGTGGTGATGATAATGCTCCGAGCACTAGTAAGAGAACACCCAAAAATAAAAGTAATAAAAAGTCATCGAATCGTAAAGTACTTTCTTCAGACTCTGAACCACCATCTCCACAACAATCTGCTTTAGAATCTGGAAACATTATTTGTTGGGCAGAAGTATTTTCTAAACCTGACAAACAATGGATATCTATTGAATGCTCCAATAAAATTATAAACAAACCTTATGATATTGAAGCACTTACTCCCAAACCAGTCTCGTATATTCTAGCATTTGACAATGAATCCTATGTTAAAGATGTTACGAGAAGGTACTGTAATGATTACATGACTGCTACGATAAAACTACGAGTGGATCCTGACTGGTGGGAAGATTCATTAGAACCTTTCTTGCCACCTAATTCTGCACAGAATAAAGCTGAAGAAAAGAAACTGGATGAAATGTTAGTGAACAAACCTTTACCTACAAGTATTCAAGGGTAAGTTAAATTCATTCTGTGATTCACATTAATTCATCTCTTATGCTAGATCAGGATTCTCATCACAGGAAAAAAGTGAAGGAGATTTTCTCCTCCTTTCTCTCAAACAGTGAGATTTTGAGAAATCATGCAAAAACCACAAATAGGCATCGGAAAAGAAAAGTTTTAGAATAAATTATATGAGCTGGCTAATTTTTTTTTCTCACTCCCAAAAATGTTTACCAATTACTCATGTAGATGAAGCTCTAAGTTTCCATCTTGGTATAATTTCTTTTTAAAAGGATTGTGAGCTTAGTACCTATTAATTTATGTACTCGTAAGGGGACACATCACCTTTAAGCAACTTCAAAATGAGGAATTTTTGTTATTTTTGATTGGCGACAACTTTTTTTCTTATTATGGAATTACTTGGAAATTTTAGCATTTGTTCTCTGAACCTAGTTCATTATTTTTCTGTATTTACTTTGTTTCTAGTAAGTAAGAACTATTTTTTATATAATAAAATAAAAGTGCTTGTTTTGAAAATTTAAAAATTTTGCTGTCACATTGCACGCAGTCTTACAGCAACACAAATTATATTTCGGCAATAATTTTTGCATTTTTATAAACAAGATACATTAGGTATTATTCTCCACCTATTTAAAATTTAAAAGTTATCAGAAATTTTACACCAGGAAAATGAATTTTTAAAAAACCTAAAATAACGTTGAAAAATTAAATTTCAAATACAATAAATACAACAAGAAATAAAAAACTTTCAAAAAAGTAAATGGAGTTTCATTGTAGTACTATAATGTACTTAACTTGAAAATTATAGATGCATGCGGGCAATAGTTCTTTTTTTAGTGTGCGCAAGTTTGAAAAACATCATTTTGAGTAAAATGCATTTATAGTTAGACTTAAACTAGTTTACTACTGTATATCATATGAAAGCCCATTAAAAAAAAAGGGTTTAAAATAACACCTTTCACATATCTCTAGCTTAATTAGGTGAGTAGAAAGTATAATTTGAAGGTATGGTGATAGTGTATTTTTTAGACAAATCTGGCAACTTAAAAACCTTATAACTTCCAAACCAGTTATTATTTGAGCATAAGATTTGGGGATTTGCATTATAACCATGAAGTCACTTGCTATACCAAATTTAATAAAATTTGGAGGTGGTTAGGTAGAATTTGTTCTAAAATTGTGTTGATTTCAGATGGAATTATCCAAATATGTGCTTTAAATTTGGAAACTTTATTAGTTTTTTTTTTATCTAGGTTCAAAAACCATCCCTTGTATGCTTTGAAGCGTCATTTGTTAAAATTTGAAGCGATCTATCCTCCAGATGCTCCTCCAGTTGGTTTTATAAGAAGTGAAGCAGTATATGCCCGAGACTGCATCCATCAGTTGCATTCTCGTGAAACATGGTTGAAAGAAGCCAGAGTTGTCAGAATTGGAGAAGAGCCATATAAAATAGTTAAAGCAAGACCTAAGTGGGATAGGGTATCAAATTTATTTTCTTAATCTTAAGTGTGTGATATTTATTGTTCTTGAATCTAGGTATATTTTTCATACATGTGAAGCATTTTAAAACTTGGATTTCTTTCTTTGTGAAATAAATGTGATTAATGATGATTATTATTTAGCTTCTACACTCTAAGATTCTGTATACATCATACCCAGATACACTGTCTACCAATAAGTATTTGGACACATGTGATAGAAAAGAAAAATTAACTTTATTCCAAATCAATAGTTTGTAGAGCCTCCACGAGAGGCAAAGACAGCGTGAACCCTCCGGGGCATACTTTCCACAAGTTTTTGCATTACAGCTAGTGGTATTGTCTTCCACTCGGCTTGGAGTAGATATACAAGTTCCTTCACCGATTTTGGATGGGTAGTGCACTCTTTCATTTAAGGGCCCTTAAAACTACTTTTGTCAAAGGTCCTTAAAAACTCCTTAATTTTTAAATTGGAACTTGATCAATTTCACATGATTTCCTATCAGTTTTCTCTGTATTCTGTAAGTTCTGAGTTAAACTTGCCCCAAACCAGTTCTAAGAACGCCAGTACAGGTGATAAGCACTGGCCAAAGAATACATAAAATATTTGTTAATGTTCATAACATTCTTTCACATTAAGAAAATCATCAAATATATATATATTTTCAGTATATTACTGTAGTAATTCAAAATTCCTTTCCTTGATATCCTTAAAAAATGATGAAAATACTTTTAGCTTATTAGTATTTTTTATGGTCACAAGCTAGAAAACTTATTTGACCAATAAATAATCTTTCGCGTACTGAAAACGTTTAAAGTATCAAGTCAGCTGTCCTTTTCTAATAGCTAACAGTCAAGCAGATTTTAATTAAACGAAGTATGGAGGCGGTGTGTGTAGATATTTCAGTTACTTATGGAAGTTTAATTTTCTTTGGATTGAATGTAATAGAAAAGTCTAAAACTTTCTTCTTTCCCAGGCAACACTGGGTATAATCAGAATTGAAAATTTTTTCATTCTTTAATAAATACTTTCATAAGGGTGTATGCACCTTTTAAAGTTAGTATTAATTCTTTGATTTGTTAATTTGATTTAGTGAATTAAAATATTTTATAGAAATTTTATTGTATTATAGATTGCTGGTGTTATGAGAACAGATTTACCTCTAGAGATATTTGGTTTGTGGCAAACTGAACCTTACAAACCTCCAGTTGCAGTGAATGGGAAAGTACCTCGAAATGAGTATGGCAATGTAGAGTTGTTTAAATCCTGTATGCTTCCCAGAGGAACTGTCCATTTGCAGTGTAGGTTCTTATTATTTAAATAAATTTGGAAAATGTCAAAGTTTAGTGACATGTTATAAAAATGAAAATATTTTACTTATTTTTAAAAATTTAAAAGATATTTAAAATATTAGATAAAGTGAGTCTTAATTTTGGAGTTTATTACAGTTTTTGATTTAATTTTATGAATTTATGGATAGAGTAAGAAATTGTACATGTTTTGGTACCAGGAAAAGGAAATCAAAAATGTCTAAAAAAAAAAAAGGTCAATGGATTTTTTACTTTAGTAATTTGTGAAAATTGGAAAACTTTTTTAATTTCAGCAGAAATTTTCATAACTGATAAAAAGATGTATAAATGTCCTTCTGTGACATAATCAGGGTTGGCATGATTTAAATCAATTGATTTTTTTGAAAAATTCATTGATTTAAATGATTTTTTTTCACTTCTTTTAAAACCTATATTGCAAAGACAGAAGAATTGGGAATCCGTCTGCACAGTCATACCAATAAGTAAATAAGTGTCAATAGATAGCATGTGCTTTCTAAGAATTTAGGGGTTGTTATCAGAAAGTATGGAGTAGGGTAGTACAACGATGGATTATGACTGGTGGAATTTATTTTATGGAATGGGAGGTAAAGAGAGTATTACAGAACTCGAAATCCAGTTTGTCTACCCAATAACAACAGCCGACGCTTCATCTGTTAGAATAGAAAGACAGTTTTATTCTTTTAGTATTGTTCATTCTGGCCTTCATAACCAATTAGGAGTGGATAAAGCATCCAAGCGAGTGTTTTTATTGAAACAAATCCATCATTCGGTGCTTAAAAAATATTGAAATAATTGGGGTTTGTTTTTTTTTAAATAAATAGTTTGCATTAAAAGTATATTTAATTTGTTCTTTAAATTGACATCTTATTGAGTTTGTACTATCCAATTCCAAAATAATGGAATGTATTTAGATTAAAATTCACATATTTAATTTTAGGTAATCAGTGTGTAGAATATACTAGATAGATAAAATGTTGCTTCTTATAACAAACTATTCCAATGTATATTGCAAAAATCATAAAAACAACCATTAAAATTAGTATTCAGAAAAAAATCAAAGAAATCCGATTTAAATAAAAAAAAAATCATGATTTTTTTTCCAACTCTGGGCATAATTATATAATTGACATGGCTCTAGGAAATACTGAATATGGCATTGCCCGAATATCTTATTTTAATTGCATATTTGTGCCAGTAGTTAATTGCGATTAATTTAAAAAACAAAAGACCACACATGAATATTAATTAATCTTATTTACTGAAACAAGTCTGATCAAAATCAGTATAATGATTTGTGCCTGCTCTTATCTCCTAGATGTTTAGTATGTAATAAGTTAATTTTGTGTTTTTCTAAAATAAAATTTAATTGAAAAAAAATGTTTTATTATCTAGAATGAATGCAAAAAGATTTTACTAAATACAATTTTCCTAGATAGAAAAAAAAATACAATTCACTTTTATCAGTTACAATTACTGCTGCTACTAAACGTCAACCAACTAATTAACCTACGTTTCAACCACAAAATTTTACTGATGCCAATTTTTAAAAGTCGGCAGATGTAATCGTAGTTTCATTTTATTGTTTTATCTAAAATACCTATGAAATTTTTTAACTATTTAATTTTGCTTTAAATATTTTAGAACAGAATATTTAACCTTTTGACAGTTTCATTTTTTTTTCCCGAATTCGGTCAAAAAAATGTCACATTTTTTTTGTTCATTTTACATTTTTAAGTAAAGATATGTTATTAAAATTAACATTTCTAATATTTTTAAGTATTTATTACAACTTTTTTCTTTCTATGAAAGCATCATAGAACTGAAGTTTACTTTTAGTCTCATCGATATCCAAGTTAATATTTGGAATTCCAGCAAAAGCAAATCTAGGAGGCAGATCCGAAGGATTATCGCAATTAATTTAAAAAAATTGTCTTGCTTGACCGATTTTGTCTGTACTACTATCAGAGTCACTACTATCCAGGTCATCTAGTAAACTTTCGCTACTATCATTTACAGATAATTTAGTTTCTGATTCCGAGTCACAGTTCAAATCGCAAGAAATGAGCTCCATATGCTCTGAATGATCCATTATTTAAAAGTAAAAATATATTATTCAACTCTTACATCAATAAAGTTATCGAGTGGTTAGTAAAATATAATCAGAAAGCTATACACTGAAAGATAACAATTCGTCTCCTGATACAAAACATGCGAAAAAACCCGCACTTTTGAACCAATCAGAGTAGAAAATACAATAAACTGCAAACTATCATTTACTGGACATTTACACGAATCTATACGAATAATTTGTTACTAAAATTGGAAAAAATAGGGCTGAAACAGTGCAAGCAAAATAGAAACCAGATTGCCCCTACGGTGTAAGGGCAAAACAGGGAAGGGGTTAAACTAAATGAACCCTTATGGTTTTTGAGTTTAAATATTATTTTTACCGTAAGTGAATATTGTGACATTTTATTAAAAATATATCCTCGTTACAAAAATCTTTTTCACTGGACTATCATTTTATCATTTAGCTGAAATTTGTTTCATTTTAGATTTTATGTAATTGTTTTAGAATATTGTTTTTTTTTTCCTTTTTAGTACCAGGTTTAAATCGTATAGCTAAAAAGCTAGGCATTGATTGCAGTCCTGCAGTTGTTGGTTTTGATGGTCACAAAGGAAGTGTGCACCCTGTGTAAGTCAATTTTTTTTAATATATTCTAAACTTTAATTTATATTGGATTAGCTAGTCACTTTTACTCTATTGTGTTCAGTTTGTCTTTGATAACTGAAAATATACTTTTAATAGATAGGTCATATATATCTACGTATTATAATAGTTTATAATAGTTGAGGAGAAAGCACATGAAAACTGAATATTAAATATTGCACTGAGAAATTATTTGATTCACGAGACAGCTACGTCTTTGGACAGTGTTTCATAATGCATTTTTAATATAGCAGGTTATCATTTCCCATCTCTGACTAAATATGAAGTTTTGATACATAATAGTTTGTGATATTTTTTAGCTACCCTAATTTCTTGCCTATAATCTATATGCATGTATGAATTTCGCGATATTTTCAGATAAAATATCGTATAATCGCAGATTAAATTTCCATTTTAATTTCATGTGATTCACAGTTTTTAATATATATGGAAGAAAGTATTATATATTTTAGTGTTATAAAACTTAAATTTAAACTCTTTACTGAAAGATAACATTTTATTTAAATTAAAAAAAGTAAAGTCTAATAAAGTGAAAATTTATATAGACTTTAAAAAATTTTATATTTAACCACAGTAAAAATATAATCAAAATATTTACATTAATTAGTACAGAAACAATGCTACAAATAAATTATTCAAACTTATATTTAAATAAAAAAGATGTTAAAATTTAGAATTCTTAAAATGCATCTTTTCATTTTAATTTAATATGATTATTTGCGATCTGTATTAAAATTTTATACTGTAGTTATAGCGAGCTAAAAATGAATAATGCAGCAAACTGCCGCTATTTCAGATTATACAAGTGTTATTTCCTGATAGAAATAAATATACAAAATGGAATATATTAATTCAAACGGGTATTTTTATACAAACCGCTGTGTCCTTGTCTGAAAAGAATTTTTAATCCTCATTAAAAAAGAAATTTCTGTGTATTTATGAGCAGTTGCTGCCATCTGTTATTCTTTATGAAAAATATTTGTAAATTTTATTATAAAAATAATTTTTAACAGATAATACGTGGCAGCGTATAATACGCATTAGAAGGAAATTAAAAATTTTTTAATGCATAATCTGCGGATTATACGTAAATTAGGGTAACTACTTTGAGCTCAAAAGTTTATACTCCTATTGACCTTTTACAGACTGTTTAACTCATTTAGGATTGAATTTCTTTTCAATCTTGTATGTTTTGTTTGAAAGTAGCTATTTCTTAAAGACATATTTTAAAGCAGAAATAACTAACAGTTTAGAAATTTCTGCTCTAAAAGTACAGTATATTTTTGTGTATAAGCTGAGAATTTTTGCGGCTTTTTATAGAGCTAGAGTGGGCAAATCAGCTGATATACGAATCTGTGAAACAAATATAGTAAAAAGTCCTTGGCAATGTGTTTGTTATAAGTATCAAAAAGTAGCTAAATTGGATAAACAAATCAACAATATATATATAAATGTCAGGTCTAAAAAAGGGGTAGTTGGAAATTACGTGAATTATAAGCGTTTTTAAAAAGGGAACTCTTTTACAATAATAAAATAAAAGAAAAAGACTCACACTCGAGTAGGCTTTTAGGATTATCTGGTGAAGCAGAAATATATTTGAAGAATTTGATTAAGCGAACCGATATGAGTCAGCATGTGGACATGGAGTCAAACACTCTACGCATGTCTTCGACGAATAAAAGAAAATGGCTAAAGTTTTGATTTTAGAAGAAACGATGATTTAATAAACTTATTATTATCAAGAAAGACTTTTCCATTTGCCTTAACACTGGATATATATATATATATATATATATATATATATATATATAATAATGCAAAATAAATTAACTTTGGAAGAAATGTTTACTAGAAAAAAAAACAGAAAAATTAAAAAACAAATTTGTAATGAATTTTACTTGTGCTATAATCAAGCTAAATTAGGAAAAAGTCAAAATTTCGAAAGTGTCTAGAGAACCTATACTAAATTTGTAATGCTAGCTTCGTAAAATCTTATATTAATTTTATGGCCTTTTTAAAAACTTAATTCTGAAATATAGTAGGGCATTTATTGAACATGCATAATCTGGTTCATAATTACTAAAATATGTTCCTTAGGAAATAGGGTTTATGTTGTTATGCCGTGTATTTCAAGTAGGTCCTTATAAATAGTTACTTTGGTTCTTAGAAAGTCCTTAATTTTTGTTCTGGAAAAAGAGTGGGAATCCTGCACTATGAAAGAGATTAAGAACTGTTGGTTTTGCACGTTACTTAACAGTGATTTTATTGGAAAACATTTTGCTTGGTGACATATTGAAATGTTGGGGAATATTTCTTTTCTTTCAGCTTATATACAAGTTTTGAAGTTTGGTATATTTTTCAATAAAAAATGTACCTTCAGTTTAAATAGAAATGAACTTATATGTGGAAATGTAAAGTTTATACATATATGCATACACATAAACATATACACATGTATATATGCACATATACACTGCATATATATATATATATATATATATATATATATATATATATGCACACACACATTTATTTGTGTGTACCTAATATTTATGAGTCTTAATTTTATGGTCTGACTTTGCTTTGCAGATATGATGGGTTTGTTATATGTGAAGAATTCAAAGATACTATTATAGCAGCGTGGGAAGAGGAACAAGTAAATGCAAGGAAACGAGAAGAAGAGGTATAAAATTCGGTTTTTTTAAATTTTTTAATAATTTCTTACTTTTTTATTGCTAACTATTTTGAATAACACTATATGAAGTTTATTCATACAAAAGTATAGAAACTCATTTAAAAAGATCAGTCATTTGCTGTAAAAAGGTTTATTCATTTAGATGATTAGTAATTTTTTATATCTTACTGAGCAGTATGAATATATTTGTTGCTAGAAATGCATAGTCAAATTGCAATTGGTGCCAATCTAACTGGCTGAATTTAACTGAGACATGTCTGTGTCATCGACTTTTTTGTGTAAGATTTACAATCTTATAAACCTATTAACCTTTTCTAAGGGTGTAGTAAATACTTATCTATATGATACCTTATATGATTACCTTATATGATTTTACTAAAATAACAATGAAAATTAATAATGGTGTTTACATTGTTACATGCTTTTAACAATTAAAGTTAGCTTAAATAGAATGAAGACAATTAGGAACCCAATTTCTTCTGTACATAACCCTTCATTCAATGCATTTGAGAAAATTCTTTTTCAGAATCTAGTACAGCCAAACTTGCTTATAACAAGCATACAGGGCTGCGATATTTGCTCATTATAACCATATGCTCCACCCATATGTAAAAGAATAGTCTTAACATATTGTGTGCGGAAACATTTCACAGCGGAATTGTACCAGGAGCGGGCGTTTTGCGCATTTATTGAGTTATTCAGTTAAATCTCAATAGATCAAAAAATTATTTCATTTTTTTACCCACTTTTTGTATTTTATATTGAATTATATAAACAAATTCATAAATATAGAAATAACAACCATAAGATTTTTGTAAACAATATATTTTTTAGTGGATAAATTTATAATAGTATTGTAAATATGAAAAATAGTAGTATATAGTTTTAATTTTTTCGAATTATGCTATATATAAACATTTTTACATTATAAAAAAATGAAAAGAGCAATCCTAAAACTAATAATGTAAAAATTAGTTTTTATTTGTCTCAAATTTTTCCAGAATCTACATAATGGATAAAAACATTTGGCTTCATTTTCCTGTCTCTACCGTTATTTTTGTACCCACCAATAAACCCTGTTGCTACACAAACCTGTACTAGTATATGACCTGTGCTCAAGTATCAATCGTCAGAAAATGTACTAGTTCGTGTCCCGCATACAACATGTTAATGTAATCTTTGCATGTTGTAAGATGTGACTAAACAGGTTAGATGTGGGGCTAACTACCCCACCCTGTAAAATTTTCAGTTCAGAAACCAGTTTACTGACAATACATTAAATCTAATTGTTGTAATGTACTTATAACACTAACACCAGTGCTCGTTTACAAAGGGGAAACACAGTAAACCTTATATATATATATATTATAGTAACAATATACCTTATATTTTGATTAAGACATTTGTTCTGTATACTATTTTCAAATTGATACACTTTTTGATCACCATGTAACATAACCAGCAAATATTAAATTCTATATTCATCAATACACAATAGTTATTACAGTTCTCTTTTGTTGCACGTTAATCCTTAATCAAAATATTAAATTACTAACTGAGGCCTAAATAGCCGTCATGAATATGTTAAATCTGTTTTACCTCCAATAAAAGTACAGGGTAGCAGGCAGGGGCTTTCTTCATGCGGTATGTCGGTCCAGGCATTTGGGTGCACAGAACATCAGTGCTCGTGTGCAGGGCTTGGGATTTTGATGTCCAGCTACTCTTGAATTACAACCTCGACTCCTCTTTCCAAATTCATCATCTTGGTTTTAACGCCCCCTTTTTCTTCTTTTCCAATCGCTTGTTTCGTGAAATTTTCCCACATCTGCACCCCCTCAGGGAGTGCAGGTGGGCTCATTAAAATAGCCCCTTTTGTGAAAGCTGACATTTTTTAGCCCCTTACCTTATAACTCACGATGGTATGCTTGTGCCTTTCTGTGATCTATAACTTCTCCGCAGGGGTCCTTAAAACTCAAAGTCAACAATCACAATCTTAAATTCTTCTTGGAAATTTCTCCCACAGCTGTGCATGCACGTGCTGACTATTGTGGGAAATGACCTTGGTACACTAATATTAATAACATGGAATTATTTTTAATATGTAATTAACTTTTTTTAGTTCTGCGTTTTTGATTATGAATGATATAAATTTTAGGGTTTTTTTTACAATCACCCCTATTATGCTACCGATGCTTAATAAGTAATAGCTTTGCATTTATGTTTGGCATTCAAATATGTCTGTATTGCCAGCTGCATTGGAAAAAAATTAAGTATTATAAGACATAATATATTTAATCTGCCAATTTTTCTTTCAGAAAAGAGAAAAGCGTATCTATGGGAACTGGAAAAAATTGATCAAAGGTTTACTTATCAGAGAAAGGATAAAATTGAAATATGATGTAAAATGATACATCCAAATAAATGCTTTTATTTCTCAGGTATTTTGCTACTTAATGTGGCAGCTTTTAATCTGTTAATTGTAGACTTTTATTGTAACACCTTTTTTAAGCTCTTTAAAAGTTTATGAATATTTGATTGTGATAGTTTGTTGACAATGTTTAATGGCTTGTTGAATGTTTTAAAGAGCTTGTTTTTTTTATTGAAAATAAATTAGTTTCTTTTTAAGTTGTTTCTTTATTTTAGTCAGTGATATATAGAAATTGTTTGACGTACACTCAAATTTGCTTTATATGATCTTTTACGGTGTATATTTTTTTAATTATCAGTGGTATATAAAAAACACTTTAGAAAATGCATATTAATAGGGATGTAAAGTGATATTTTACTAAATTTTTAGAAAATCTCACATTTACTCAATTTATGTTGCAGAATATATGTGTTCTCTGCCTTGTCTACTCATCAATCTGATGTTTAAAAAAGCTATCACAGTTTCTGTCTTATGATTAGAGGAGTTATCTAACCAAAGATACTACAAATTTTGGCATTTGCCAATGACATTACTTTAATAGGTAAATCCAAAAAGTATGTCATAGAGGTATTCAATTTGATAGAAGCCAAGGGTAGTTAATTGGATTTACCATAATTTCGTACGTATAGTCTGCAGACTATCTGTGTTTAAAAAGCAAATTTCTTCATCCGCAGACTATCTGTGGTTGTTTATTGCTCAAATCATCAAAATCAGAAGTAGGGGGGGGGGAAAGCACGTTTTGTGAATAGCCGATGATCAAATATAAACAAAGGCAGGACTCACAAAATGCCAAGAAAACATATCATATTGGTAATAAACCATGAAAAAAAATACAACCCATAAAGCAGAACGAATCAGTATAGTAGCCAGTAGCGCCATCTTAAATTGTGTCCTGAAGTACGGAAAAAAGATTGATAGTCACTATTTACAGCTCCTATTGACAACATCGTGTGGACGGGTTCAAGATCATAGGTTGAGGGTCATTTCACCACGAGGATCAGAGTGTTTTGTTTTCAAAGTTTTGATTTGTGGTCATATTGGTCATTCATTATGTCTTTAAAACATCATCGGAGTTTGACTGCCGATTTCAAGCCGAAAGTAACACAGAAGGTCGACGAGAAAGCAGTCAGAAATAAATGGGTGCAAGCAAAAAAAAAAAAAAAATAACATTAAAAATATGAGAAGAAGCGATCCAATCTTCATGGAAAAATACAATTGCCAACATTTAAAGATGATTTACTTAGGTTCTCGAACAGAGAAATGCAGGCCGCTCTGTTTTTTTCCGTTAAAATTAGTCTCCGAGGCTATGGTAGAAGAAATGATTTCAAATTTTAAACGTGGAATTAATTGAGTCTAATCTGGACTTTTAGGCACTCTACTATACTTAGATCATTTTATGAATAAAAACCTAATATTATCACACTAAAAAACATTTTTATACGTATAGTCTGCAGATTATATGAGGAGAAATTGTGCCCATGGACTATATGATGGTGTGGATTATACGTGTGAAATGATGGTAATAATAAATGAATATAAAACCAAATTTTTAGAAACTGGTTATAATACATTTAACCTACTACCATTAGTCTTAAAAAAGGATTGCAATTTAGTTTGATCTACCTTAAAACCATCGCTCTAATAACAATAATTTAACTATTGAAATAATAATGGACTGTACAGGAATGATTGTTCTTCTGGGGAATTATGGGAATAATCATTCCTTCTAGATTGAAGTTTTCACCACGGTAGTTTGAATTCAAAGAAGCCAAAAATTTTTAAAGTAAATTAAAAAGGTTTCTCATCAAAGTTTTGTTATCACTTGTGATTTGTGTTTCGGTTACAAAGAGCGAGTATTTTATTACAGTCAGCATTTCTAGTCAATGTGGGGGGTTAAAAGTGAAAAGGTGATTGGCTGACCTATGGGCTTTGACTTTCAAATGGATAATTTACAAAATTGTAGCATTGTGATGACAATTATGCATTTGTGTGAGAAAGGGGATTGCATTGAAGGCATATTTGAGTGGTCAGAAGAAAGGAGAGATAAACAATTAGGGGAAGTATTCGGAGTATATGGGATTAGCTAATTTCTGTTTGAGGAGAAATGTAGTGAGTGGAAAGTTGGTTGGTTGGTTTGGTTTCGAGCGCTACGGTCTACTGTTTTGCACACGAGGGCTAATGAGACCTTAGTGAGTGGAAAGAGAGAGTAAGACAGGGTTCCCACAGTCCATAAAAGTCTTTTAGACCTCCTTAATTTCAGCTCTCATTTTTAAGGGCCTTTAAAAATCCTTAATTTTTGTCAAAGGTCCTTAAAAACTCCTTAATTTTTAAATTGGAATGTGATCAATTTCTCCATCGACAGGATCTGCCATCATCATGTGATTTCCTATCAGTTTTCTTATATGACAAATAAATAATCTTTCATATACTAAAAAAGTTTAAAGTATAAAGTCAGCTGCTCTTTCCTAACAGCTAACGGTCATGTAGATTTTAATTAAACAAAGCATGGAGGATAGGGGTTAGTAGATATTTCAGTCACTTGTGGAAATTTAATTTTCCTTGCATTGAATGTGATAGAAAAGTCAAACTTTCTTCTATCCCAGGCAACATCAGATATAATCAGCTAGTAGATATATATATATACATGTCAGGTCTAAAAAAGGGGTAGTTGAAAGTTACGTGACTTAAAAATGAATTTAAAAAGGGAATTCTTTTATATTAATAAAACAAATGAAAAAGATCCACGTTCGCATAAGCTTTTAGGATCACCTGGTCAAACAAAAGCATTTTGAAAGAATTTGATGAGCTTGCAAAGAGATAAGTTTCAGTAAGCGAGCAGACATGGAGCGGTCAACACCTTCATGCATAGCTCCGTCACGAACAATGAAAATGGCACAAGTTGCTTTCCTTAAGAACAATGAGTTAATAAAACTTATTATTGTCAAGAAGACTGTTGTCCATTTGCCTTAACTCTGGATCATGATATTTACACACACACACACACACACATATATATATATATATATATATATATATATATAAAGTAATTTTTAAAACCTCAAAGTACTGCTTATAATGTTTTTATTCATAATTTAATTTTAGTTTGATCACTCAAAAAACTTTAGATGTATGTTTTTCAAAATAAGGTTTTGGCAAATAGATTTATCTTATATTAATTTTTATACATTTTTAAAAACTTAATTCTGGATTATTGTAGGGCATTTATTGAACATACCTTGTCTGGTTCATAATCATTAAAATAGGTTACTCAGGAAATAGGGTTTATGCCATCATGTCGTGTATTTCAAGTAGGTCCATATAAAAAGTTACTTTAGTCCTTAATTTTTGTTCTGGAAAAATAGCAGGAACCCTGTAAGATTAAAATTCAAAGTTAAAAAAAATGATATTGTGGTACAATGCTCATTTTAATTTTGGGTTTCAGCTTTGGTTCGGGATATTACAATCTGTTTTTCCCCTCTCCTAATGCCAGACAAGGACTAACACCAGTATTAATTACACCGATTCTGCTTTTCAGTACTGAAGTTCATGGGCTTGAATCCCACCACTAGAATCAATGTTTGCAGCTTTCAGAATGGGCTTTAGCAATAAGTCCTGGTCTAAATCATCTTCATATAGCTAAGTGTACCATAAAGTTCCAAACTAAATCAACCATTTCCAGGGTTGGCATAATTTAAATCAGTTGGGTTTTTTTTTTTTTTTTTTTTTTCAATCATTGATTTAAATGATTTTTTTTTTCACTTCTTTTAAAACCTATATTCCAAAGACAGGAGAATTGGGAATCAGTCAGCACAGTAATACCAATAAGTAAATAGATAGCATGTGCTTTCCAAGAATGGAGTGCAACGATTGATTATGACTGGTGGAATTCATTTTATGGAATGGGAGGTAAAGAGTATTACAGAACTCGAAATCCAGTTTGTCTATCCAATAACAGCTGTGGCCTCATCTGCTGGAATGGAAAGACAGTTTTCTTCTTGTGGTATTGTTCATTCTAGCCTTCGTAACCCATTAGGAGTGGATAAAGCATCAAAACTAGTATTTTTATTGAAACAATTAAATCCATCATTCGGTGCTTAAAAAATATTGAAATAATTGGGATTTGTTTTTTTAAATAAATAGTTTGCACTAAAAGAATATTTAATTAGTTCTTTAAATATACATCTTATTGAGTTTGCACTATCCAATGACAAAATAATGGAATGTATTAAGATTAAAATTTATAGATTAAATTTTAGGTAATCAGTGTGTAGAATAGACTAGATAGATAAGATGTTACTTCTTATAACAAACTATTCTACGTATATTGCAAAAAACATAAAAACAATTAAAATTAGAATTTAAAAAAAAAGTCAAAGAAATCTGATTTAAATGAAATAAATCTGATTAAAAAAAAAAACATCATTTTTTTCCAACCCTAAATTCTGCGGTTACAAATTAAAATTTTTTTTTAGAAATGACTTTTAAAAATTTGCTATCGAAAGTGCTTTAGAAGAATAACAGATGTGTATAATTATTACTACATAAATAAAAATGATGTCTTGTTTAAATTTATCGTCATATGTATTTAAACAAGCATTGGTACCTTTTATTTTGAAACACAAATATAGTTTTTCAAATAGTTTGTATTAATAATGCATTTTGTGTACTTGACTTTAATGAATAGTTTAAATGCACTAAGTGAATGAAACAAATTAAAAGTAATTTTTATTCATAGTGTAATTTTTTTTTTTTTTTTTTTTTAACCAATTTCTAGCTATATTCTGAGGTTTTATTTCCATATTTTCTTTTTCCTGTATATACATTTGTATGCAAATATAAGACCACATAGCAAATTTAAATTTGATTTTTCAGAAATTTCTAACCAAATGGGATTACTCCTTTCATTTTTCAGGAAATTCAATTTTAAGCGAAAAAATTCAAGGTCAGGTTTATGGTTGGATATAAGACAAAGGAATAACTTGAGAATTCCATTACTGTAGCCCACCTCCCTTTCTAAGAAAGATTAAATCTGTTATCACTTTTGTAATCTCCCCATACCCTTCAGATAGGGAATGCTTATTGCACCCTCCATAGAAACTGAGGGAGGAACTGGACAAACGAGTGTCGAAGGTGTCCTAGGGCTTTTGTTTGGAATTCGAGTCAGTACAGTTTAGGAAGAATTGCACCTCTGTCAGCAAAAATGTCATTCCCACCAGTTTCATTTCGTTAGTTGGTCAGTGATCTACGTTGCAACAATGTCGAAATGCGTTTTTCTAAATCTCGAGCAGAGCATTGAAGTTCTGCGCGAATATGAGAATGGCAAATCGGCAAGAGAGTCAGCTGAATTATTAACTGCAGAAGAACGGGAATCAACAAAGTCATTAAAGAAAAGAATCTGAGTTTGAAGGAGTACGAAGACTACAGAACAAACAGAAACAAATTGTATCCCTTTTTTTTAAAAAATGTAAAAAAACATGAAATAAAGTCCTATTTTGTCTTTAGATAAGATTTAAATTTCATTTACATAAGGAATGTATGTCAGACTTGTTTACATTACACATTATAGTAATTCGTATAATAGTAAATAAAACTCTTCAGATCTGCCAAATAGTCTTGGTACGGAGGGGTGGCTGTTCAGAGGTTTCACTGCATATGAAATGCATAAATTTAGCCTATCACAAAGGTAAGATAATTTACATTAGCTTTACTGCAGTTGTGAGTAAAGTAGTCAAGAGAACAAAGAAATAGAATTTTGTAAAAAGAATGAGATTTATTTAGAGAGTCCTCAAAAGCTTCTAGGGATGAAAAACAGGTACATGATAATTATAGCTGTGTGAGCCAGCCAATCAGGGTTTTAGTGATTAGTCATGTGGTAACACTAAACTATATGAGGAGCGCTGAAGTCAGCGGGAATTTTGGTTTCTTCATACTCACTAATGTTAAAAAAATAACAAAAGACATGGTAATGTTTGCGATTATATGAAAGAATTGCCTAAAAATAATTTTAAAATATACTTATAACTATGTTGACTAGGTTTAAAATATCATTACATATATATTTTTTCCATTAAATATGTTAATGATAGTTTTTTTTCTTTCATTATTTAGTGAAAGGAAAAAATGTTAAGGGTTTTTTTTAGCTTTTTGGCACTGATTTAAAAACCTCATAAGGCTTGGTAAACAACTGTGTTTAAATACATGCATTTCTAAATTTTAGATTAAAATTCACACCATAATTTTCATTAGTAAATCTGCCTTTTCGAGTTATATTCCATAATGTCTAAAATTTTACTAATACAATAAATAAATGATTCAAAATCATTTATGATGTAGAATAACTTTATTTTTAACTAGAAGTGCAGCTGCCATAAAAATTTGTACAAAGCAGAGTATTCTTTACCAGTACACACATAATAAGCAATATTGTGTATTGAAAAATGTATTCACAGTAAAAAGCCTCCAAAATACTTGTCTACAATTGACATAACTAATATATTGGCCATATTTGCAACTTCTTATGGAAAAATATTTTATTCATAACAGGTTTCTGTATAGTTTTCTTTTCTTGATAAAAATATAACATTTCAATGTAAAAACTATTAAATCTGAAAGATTATAACATTATTCTACTTTCAGATCTTGAGCATAAAACTGAAATCTTCAGTTTTTTTAAATTGATTTAAACCATTTTACTACAAACTTAAATCTAGAGGCTTTTTGTGATGCTATTAAAAAAATTAATCTAACATTCTGTCACTGAAGTATTAAATATGGATCACTAACCTTTAACAAAAGCAATAAAATTTAAGCATTATAACACCTTTTTGAGCTTCTAATTAAATAAAATATGCATTGAAATAAAATGTTCATCTCAGATTGCATGTATATATAAAAATTCTTATTATGCAACATGAATAAATGTGTACAGAGAAAAATAAGTGCTTTACATTTGAAACCATGAGAAATTTTTCTCACCTGAGCAAAATGTTCAACCCACATTAAACAACAGTGTCTAGAGAAATAAAAAATAGAGTTCTTTTATATGGAATATTTTGGCTTTGCTACCTACCTTATAAACGGTTTTACGAGTGCATAAAAAATTACAAATTTATTAAGTTCAACTAGAAGCATCTTAAAAAATTGAATACTGATTTAATTTGTAAACATCATAATGTATCAAAGCTAGTACCATAATTGTGCATGTATAGTCTGCAGACTATCTTTGTTTAAAAAGCAAATTTCTTGAACTACGGACTATCTGCTGCTTCATCGGTCAAATCATCAAAATTGGAAGAGGGGGAGGGAAGAAAAGCACATCACACGAATGGCTCATGATTAAATGTAAACAAAATCATGACTCACGACACGTCAAGAAAACATCATATCATATCGGTAATAAACCATGATTAAAAAAAAATACAACCCATAAAGCAGAACGAATCAGTAGTAGCCAGTAGTGCAATCTCAAATTTTGTCCTGGAGTGCGGGAAAATATCGATAGTCCCTATTTACAGATCCGATCGACAACACCGAATGGATGGGTGCAAGATCGAAGGTCATTTCACCACAAGGATCATTCGTAACAGAATGGTTTTTTTTCAAAGTTTTGATTTTCGGTCATATTGGTCTTTCATCATGTCTTTAAAACATCGTCACAGTGTGACTGCTGATTTCAAGCTGAAAGTCATTCAGTAGGTCGACGAGAAAGCAGAAAGAAATGGGCAAAAGCAAAAGCAAACATTAAAAATAGGAGAAGAAAGCGAACCAATCATCGTGAAAAAACACATTTGAAATTGATGATTTTGAAATATTTCAAATAAAAAATCCCACCTGCAGACTATACATGCAAAATTACAGTAAGTGGATGTTTCCAACATTTGGCAAGAGTTTATATAGTATTAAAATATTTGTGGTACATTAATGGTCAAACATGTGAATTTACAAGTTGCGAACAATACAAAGAGATGAATCCACATGTAATATAAAAGTGAGAGAGTGCTTCCAGCTAACTGTCTTAAGACACAAACTCAGAATAACAGATCCAATTTCATTAGGTACATTAGATATTAAAATCAAACTATTTCAAGCATATGTATAGTAACATTAATAATTTTTAATGATAATGGAAACAAGTGTTCATAAGAAAATTTAAGTATCTCAAAAACTTAGAACCATTTCATAAAATTGCATATGGAACAGTGACACTTTATAAATGAAGTATAAACATAAACACTTATCACCAGACCGCAAACTCAATGTAAATAAAAGTAAAGAGTCATTATTATGAACTAGAGTTTCAATGTTTAACATTGCACTCAAGGTTATCCGATTACATTAAAAACATATAAATATATATATATACACACACATATGTAGCATTTATTAGATACAATTTTTTAAAATTAAAAATTTATAAATTCTTTTAACATAACATAAAAATTATACTAAGGTACTTTTGTATTATTGCAACAAGGAACTGATTTTTTTTCACAACTTGCCAAATTATAGACAAACAACTCACTTATAAATTTTAAAATTTCTTAAGGTATCCCTCTACGTCAAAAACGTCATTTTTTGCCAAAAATCATAATTTTTTTTAATTTCTCTATTGTAAAATTTCAACTTTTAGGCTTCTAAATCTGTTTTTGTTCTGTCTCTACGGCACTTTAAAGAAAAGTGATAGCTGTTTTAAACATCAGTGACAACTGTCAAAACAAAACGGAAGTAGCTACTTCTGAACCGGAAGTTGCGAATTTAAAGCTTTTTAAAGAGCATTTTTTGTATAAAACTTTTTAAATTTTCATGAAGATTAGTTTAAACATTTTTTTATTATTTTTAATAATTAGCAATTTGGCAGTGAGAAAGTTTTGAAGCAAGAAAGTGTGGGGAATTTTAAACATGTGTTTTAATTTTTTAATAGTTAAAATTGCTTTCAAACTTCAAATGAGTTTTTCTCAGAATGGTATTTTTAATAAAATGTTGAAACTCGAAATGGGATTTCTCAAAGAGTTCTTAAAATATTTTGTTGAAAATTATTATGAATGCTTTTAATAGTATTTACTAGCAAATAACCTAAAAGCTTTAAATTTGGATCATTTTTAATGATGTTACACTCATAGTTAGATATAAAGGTAATGAAAATTTGTTAAAAATTCAGTGTGTATGATTTTGAAGGACCAAAATTTTTTACCAAATGTAAATGAAGCAAAGATTTTTGCCGACTCACTAGTCCAATGTATAAGAAATGGGTTGCATAAAAAATATTGAAATAATTTAATTTATTAAAAAATTGGACCTTTTGAAAGAAACTCTTTATTACCAAATTTTCTTCATGTGATAAAAATTTTGTAAAAACTTCTGTGGGAATCAATTTTTTAAGTGCAATTCTCTATGATAATATTAAAAAAAAAAAATCTAAAAATGTGAACTCGTTTCTACATTTAAAGAAAAAAGTTCTCTGAACATAGATGGATACCTTAATAAGTTGCCAAGAAAGGATGTTTAAGTTTTATTCCCAAAGCATGGTCACCAGTGAAAACTGTGCAATTTGGTACATTTTGTTCTAAGCTCCTATTTCAATAGTTCAAATTAATGTTGAGTCAGTTTTAATACATATATAGATATGCATTTTTAAAATTAGTTAAGTGTTTTTTAATGCTATCTCCCACTTCTATTACCAAGTTATACCAACCTGGTCATAAATTAATTACATTTGAATACCTGAAACTTTTTCTAAGCTGATATTTTCAGGTACTGTATACTGTAAGAATGGCGATCCATCATTGTCTTCCAATAGCAATAATTATAAAAATTTGCTATTTTTGCAATCATTAGTAAATAGATATCGATTAACAATTTTTACAAAATCTGTAATTTTTTTTTCTTATCAGAGTAGGATGTTATGTTATGAAAAAGTAATTTTGAAATTTTTAGCAGAGGAAAAAAGACTAATTCCTAAGTTGATCTGGCATAAAAAAATCAACTAAATATCATTCTCAAACAATTCATACTTAATGAGAAACATAAATTTACTACTGTTTAAAATACAGGAAACAAGTTTAAATATTGAATATAAAAACATTTTAGTTAAATATAGATTATTTTCAAAAATATTTGTCTTTCAAATTAAGCATTGAATAAATTATTTATGTGACAGGAAATGCATATCTATAAATGGTTATATAAGCTATATAAATCTGGTAAATATTTTAATTTTCACTATAGCATAAAACCTGATTATTCTCAATAAAGACAAAGTGTACAGACACTCTTATTGATAATATATATATATACAGATTTTTTCTTCATATATATACACAATTCAACCACCAAATTAGTTATTTTTACACAAGAAAAATATTATTGAAGAGATTCTCTACAAGTAATTACATAAACAGATGGGAAAGCTGCTTCAAATCAAAGATATAAAAACAATTTGGAATAAAGAACAAACAAACCCAACAAGAACAACGTTTGATAAAACAAAACAGAAAGGAAAACAGACAATAACTTTTCCTGAGGATTAAATATGTATCAACGGAGAATTCTCTGGAATTCTTTTTCTCAAGAAAGGGGAAAAAAATGGAAGACAGCAAAAAATAAGCTCAAGACAGACAACAGAAAAAACAAAATCATCAGCCTATTTACTCTAAAATAATAAAAAATATATAGCATTTAATTTGATTAAAAATAAAATTACAGAACTGACTAGGGAAAATAAAATTAAAGAATAAATAATATTAAAATAAAACTAAGACATAAAGTAATGTGTAAACTGCTGTGAAATAACATCGTTTATCCTAAAAGATTCCTGGATTGAGTCTTTGAAGAATATATTTTACCACTTGCTTTATTTAATTAAAATAAAATATTGCAAAATTACGACTCATTCAACTTTTTGATAAAAGTTCACAAGTTTCAGGTTGAGAAATTTTACAGGTATCAGTTAAAAATATGATTGTAAAAAGTATAAGCTTAAAATTTATGAATTACTATTGTACTTATTCTAAAATAGGCTGTTAATATTTCAGTTACCTATTCTGAATAAATTATATAGTTTAAAACTTAAGGCAGAAAACACATCACTCTAAGGCCAAAGAATATCAGAAAAACAATCTATAATAATCAAACCAAACACCAGAAGAATATAAAAATATATCGTAAAAAATTTGCAAAAATAAGTTCTAAATAGCAGATAATTAACAAAAGCAAATAAGCTAGTGAAGTTGAACTCATTCTTATAATTTTCAACAATTGACGTTTTTGAACGGATTCATTTTCAAGATGTAAGTTTGATTCATTACTGTTCGAGAAATCAAATGCAAGGTTAGTACTGACCAAATCTAATTTCTGTGTCACACCTTAAGGCATAATTTTAAGATATAAATCCCCCATAGCACAGTTTTAAACAAACACATTTGCATTCCACCTTGTTTTCAGTATACTAAAATAAAATTTAAGAGCTAATGAAAAGTTAAAATTAAAAAATAAACTGCAAATGAACACATTAATTTTTAACAGAAAAATAGTAAAATATTTAACTTGAAACTACTTGGAAAATAAATTTTTTATAAATAACAAAAAAAAAAAAAAAATATTTCATTAAAAAACTGAAAAATAATAGCTCACTGGGAGATTGATTTCTTTGCATAACATTTTCAGTGGGTATGTCATTTCACACAGTACAACTTTAAAAAGATATTAACATCTCAGTGGAAAATGACAGAGGGAGCAAAAAATTGTAACAATTTTTTTTTAATACTACTAATCAAAATTCCATAAAAAATTAGCAAAAATTTCTTAAAATTCTGACACACTTTTTTTTTTTCTCTCTGGAGAGCAAAAATGTCTTGCCTTTCAATACTTAATTTCTCAGCAATATTTTTAAAACTTATTTGGTGTATACAGTATCATTTGAGCAATTTTAACACAAAGTGGTTGCTATTTAATGCATACATTTTGTTTGCCTCATTAACAATAAATAGGATGTTGCTTTACGGTGCTAAGATGAATCAAACCCAATGGGCAAAAATTCATGGAATTTCAGCATTTTTGGGGGTTTGGTTTGGTTTGGAGTGCTATGGTCTTCTTTTTGCAACAAGAGGGCTAATGAGACCATGACCTACTGCTTAAAGCTGTAATGCCATGAATGGCTATGAACATCCATGCCACTGTGGGATTCGAGCCCACGAACTCAGGTTCCAAAGGCCAGCACCCTAACCCTTTGTCCATCATTTGGCAGAATTTTTTGGGGAAATTATCAAATTTCAGTAATTAAAAGGGAAAAAAAATTTCAGGTAAGTACATTCCTTGCAAATGATTCAATACACTTCATCAAATATACATCTGTGATAGACATTTAAAACATGTTTCAAGGTAAAAGAAAGAACTTTTTTGGCATTCAACAGTTCAGTCTACATAAATATTAAAGCTTTTTGATTCATAATTGGAAAATTAGTTCAACAACACTATATTATTATTAAAACTAATACTAGGGTCAATTAACTACCTAAGCAATAAGAGGCCACGAGCTGGTGTGAAATTAACAATAATAACTCTGTTCAACATTATATATAAGGTTTATAACACAAAAATATATTTCTACAAAAACAGTGAGTTTACAATTATGTTCCTTCACTTTCCTCCCAAATACCCTTTACCAGATTCACTTGAAGAAAATACCTGGCAGAAGGCGTTTTATAAAGCATCAGTCTTTCCATTTACAAAACAGATTTCAGGACCCTATCCACAGAGATTCAATTAATTTAAAGCAGTGCTTTCTAAAACTTTACCAGTTGTAGTTGATTACAAACACATTAAAACATAAATATATATATGTACATACAGATAACATAATAAAATGGATGTTTATTTTAACACTCGAGTTCTTAATTTTCTTTTTATCTCACACTGGCCATGTTTATAGCTGTGATTTAGAAGTGTGTCATTCTATAATTAATTTACTGAAGAAAACCAAGAAGTCTGAAAAATATTTACAAGATACAAGAGAAATAGGAATTCTGAAGTAAAAGAAATCGAGAAATGAATCAGTTTTGTATGGACCTATCAGATGAAAAGCTAAAATTCATTTCTCTACTTTAACACTAAAATCAAGGCTGAGAGTTATTTTGCAGTAATAGCATTTGCTAATATAAATAAATTTTACAGAACCTAACTTCATATTACATAGGTTGTTCCAATTATTGCCTAATGTAGCTTTGTTTACATACAGCAAATAGGCTATTAAACTTGTAGTGTGGTTGGCATTCAATTCACTGATATTTTAGACCGAGGGTAGCCACGTTGTGGTTTATAAAGCAACATATGGTTCTCACACGTGAGTGGTGCAGCTTTTATGGGAATAAAAAGAACTATTCCCATAAAAGCTGTAAAAAATATTCAAGATCTATAATAAACTAAGTAATGTCCTGTAATAATCATACAATATATATTAAAGCATAAAATAAAAAAAGTTCCGTTCCTAAAAACAAAGTAGTTTTCAATTGTCTGCGATTTTTCTGAATCACTAAACTTTCGCGCGATTCACGAAAAAATGCCCACTGCACGCGTGGCATAGCTACATGTCAAGTGTTAAGTTATCGTGGAAACTTCTATCCAGAAGATGGAGCTGCAGTCAACCACTCATGTCAGAACCATTTTTGTCATAGTGAAAACATCAAAATTTGTTGTGGATAATGCTGTTCTAATTTCCATGCTTAAAATATTTTATTTGTTAAATATCGCCTCTAATTTTATATAGTTATTATTATTATTATTATTATTATTATAATTTTTTTTGCTAATTGGCAAGTCTTACCAAAATGAAAATGTTTTGCTTATATAATCCAGTTACAGTTCTATGTCTATGCTGTGTAGTGGGATTGTCTAGGAATGCAAATAATAAATGTGTATTTTTTTTCTTTTTTGTTTTTTTTAGTAGATTTGCTTTTCTTTTGACGTCTAATCTTATTCGACGATGCATGATATCAGGTAGATATTAGGGTCACATTTGTGAAAAATATACACTTTTGTTAAACCTACACATTCACCTGATTAGTATTTTATTGGTATTACTTCCTTTTTTTTTTTCTTTATTTAAAGCTAATGTGGAACCTGAACTAGTAGTTTGAATGTTAAACTTAGGAAAGTTAGGAATATACTACGAATTATATTAATATTGAGCAGACAAATATCTTGAATGAGTGCTGCTAATAGCTGAGAACTGGCCCTGATTACAGATCTAGAATTTATTTAAAAGAAATGTTTCTTGTTATCTAATCAATTTTCTCTTAAAGCAAAAGTAATATATGCATATATGTTATATATAATATGTATTACACACATATTACAACTCCAATCTGTATTAAATAAGCATAATACAACCGAAAGACAAAAATGTCTTAGAAAATGGAAGAAATTTGGATGGATCAAGCAATGAATGTATTCAAGATAAAAGAATATATGTAGAGGGAAAAAAATGATGAAGATATTTTGATGAAGCTGCATAGGATGAAACTATTTCTATTAAAATTATCATCAACTCACCAGAGAATAATATATACAAATATTTTGAACAACCATTTGTTTTTTAGTTAAAAATTATATATTAAAATCAATGGCAACAACAGAAAAAAAGTTCACAACACAAATTCTATGGGAAAAAAATAAATTCCTCATTATTACCAATCATTTTAAATTAAACAAATTTAGAGATTCTTTTTATCACAGAGCAAATACATATATGTGGTCCAATACTGTTGTTATCGACAACGAGTTCCAATTTTCGTTTTAACAAAAGACAACCTTATTCCGAATTAACCTCAAGGTAATCAACAAAATATCTGAATAAAAAGTATAACAGTCTATAAAAGAAAACAGTATACATAAATACGTACAGAAAATATATAATAAAACTTTGAAAAATAACACTAAAGCATAAAACTATACATTTAGCATCACAATGCTAATAGATTCTTCTAAAAATAAAATATCAGTCAGTCACTGGAATTCATCAAGTCAGGTATACTGCCCATTCGTAGGCAAGTATTAGCATAGACATACTTACAAAATAATGAGTCAATGGTGAAATTTTACTTCAGCTCTTCTTCAAAAACATATCTACTCAATTATATTAGGTATAATTTATGAATATTTTCTTTTTCTTTATCCAATTTAATGGAATATACTGAAGTGATACTAAGTAAGCAATGATGGAATGGCACTTCAACTAATGTTACAATTTATGAAGGAGTTGGAATTTATTTGAAGAGCTCCTATATATATATAAAAAACAAATGAACTACTTTGTTTCAATTATTTGCAAGTTCAACATAATTTGCTGGGTAAAGACCAACGCGACCATCTTTCCTTCCTTTGCACCAGCCTTGTTCATCTTCATCTTCTAACTTCTCAAATACTTCTCCTAAAATAATATATAGGTATTAAATGGAAATTCTTCATATTTTCCTTTTATTACACACCAATGTAATATCATAATACTCAACTCTTTTAAGTGCTGCAATAAAGTAATTAATAAACTAATATTTTTATTATAAACCAGTGTACCTCCCCCTTGTGGGCCATCCTGAGAGCACCTGAATGCAGGTGCTCTACTCTTTAATGTATTCATTAATCCAGGGTTCCCACTGTTTTTCTAGAACAAAAATTTAGGACTTTTTAAGGACTAAAGTAACATTTTATAAGGACCTACTTGAAATACACAGCATACTGACATAAACCCTATTTCCTGAGGACCCTATTTTAATGATTATGATCCAGACAAGGCATGTTCAATAAATGCTCTACAATATTTCAGAATTAAGTTTTTAAAAATTGCTAAAAATTAATATAACATAAATCTACTTGACAAAACTAATTTTGAAAAATGTACATCTAAAGCTTTTTGAGTGATTAAACTAGAAATAAATTGTGAATAAAAACAACATTATAAACAGTATTTTCTGAGGATTTAAAAATGACTCTGATATATATATATACATATATATATATATATATATATATATGTATGTATGTATGTATATACTAGCTGATTATACCTGACATTCCCTGGGAAAGAAGAAAGTTTTAAACTTTCCTATTACATTCAATTCAAGAAAAATTAAACTTCCATAAGTAACTGAAATATCTACAAACCCCCCCCCCCACCCAACCTCCATGCTTTGCTTAGTTAAAATCTGCATGACTTTTAGCTATTAGGGAAGAGCAGCTGACTTTAAAACCTTTTCAGTATGCGATAGATTATTTATTGGTCAAATAATAAGTAACTAAAAAACCTGTCAAATAAGAAAACTAATAGGAAATCACGTGGCGACGGTGGATCACGTTGATGGAGAAATTGATCCCATTCCAATTTAAAAATTAAGGAATTTTTAAGGACCTTTGACAAAAATTAAGGAGTTTTAAGGGCCCATAAAAATGACAGCTAAAATTAAGGAGTTCTTAAGGACTTTTAAGGACTGTGGGAACCCTGTAACCCTTTCGGGACAAATGCCGCAAATATGCGTTTGTGTTAGAGGCCAATCAAGGACAAATGCCGCATGATAGAGTTACAGCAAATCCTATGCTTTGGGACGATTGCAGCAAAGTTGCGTTGTGGTCTTGGAACAAAATATTCACTATTAGATGGTGTTACTAATCCATATTTCTTTCGAAAGATTGCTCTTATAGATTAGTATTTCTCTCTGTGAGGTCAGAATGGGGTCCATCAAGTGTCTGTGATATATTGGATTTTTGTGAATATAAATATAAACATGTGCTAGCGGGTGAAAAGGGTAATACGTCGTAAGAGCCTTTTAAACTCATTTTGAAATGGTTGTTTATAGTTTCCATTCTATTTTAGGATGGGATTTTATGGGATATATTCTAGCATAGGTTTTACTTTTAGAATCATTTCTGTAGCCATGGCTAAAAGACCGCTATCTTTATGATTATCTTTCTGAGGAGGAAATATCTAAAGTTATGAATGATCCATTTCTGAATTTTTCAGACGATGACACTGAAACAACTATAAATTATTTGAATTCTTTATATAGTAGTTTGAAATCTTTTGATTTTAAATTAGAAGATAATAAAGTAATATATAGGTTCCGATTTCACCATGTGGATGGAAATCTGACAAAGAGGAACTCCTTAAAATTAATTTTACTTCAAAACCGGGACATGATACGAAAAAAAAATTCAGTGCTCATGCACACTGAATTAAACTTTTTAAATTTGTTTTTCAATGAAAATATGATCCAAATTATTGTAAAAGAAACTAATTCCTATGGGAAAAAAATCTGAAATAGATATTAATGAATCAAGCCCATTTACAGTCAGATCATTTAAAGAATTTGATGTTATAAAATTGGAGAAATGAATGTCTGTCTGGGTCTTGCTATACTTATGTGTATTATAAGAAAACTGTCCTTCAAGTAATTTCCCAAATTGTGTGCTGAAAAAGAGGGCAAAAAACTTAGAAGAAGATGTGTAGTTTGCTCACAGCACAATAAAAAAAGACACTTCTTATGAATGTTTAACATTCAATGTCGGTCTTGGCTGACATTTTTGGTGATTCACTAGCCCAATGTATAAGAAATGGGTTGCATAAAAAAGTATTGAAATAATTTATTAAAAAAATAAGACCTTTTGAAAAAACCCGATTGTTTTACTAAATTTTCTTCATTTATTAGAAATTTTACAAAAACTTCTACAGAAATCAATTTTTTAAGTGCAATTCTCTATGATAATATAAAAAATAAATCTAAAAATGTAAAAACATGAACGAGTTTCTATGTTTAAAGAAAAAAGTTCTCCAAACGTAGACAGATACCTTAAAGTAAACATTGATAACATTTCCTTTTACTTACTTCTGTGATAGTGATTTTCAAGAAGATGCGTTAAAAAAACTCAACCATTTAAATAGTTATAAAATGCAAACTTTGAACAACTACATTCTTACTCTCAAACAATACAAATATTTTCCTAAAATGTACGTAAGATATAGAGCCCCGACAAATTTTATAACATGTGCAGTGGCCCTCTCTTGTGCTTATTGGATGCAGACCTGTGACCTCTCTACCATGCACTACTAAACTTAAAAAGTCTCCAAATTTGACATTTTTAGAGATTGTCAAGCCTAAGAGAATCCATTGCAGGTGATTTCAGCAAAACATAAAGACAAAGGGCCAAGAAGCGGCAGTTGGAGATAAAGCATTCTGGTGGATCCACATGAGGGGTGAAAGAGGGTTTTGGGCCCTGCAAAAGCGAAAAATGTAGAGAAATACAGACCTCAATGAGACTTGAACAAGTAAACATTTCATGGTATCTATGAGGCAGTTCAGGAGAAATGGAAGTTGTTTTCATTCCCTGTACTTGATGTCGAACATTTTTTCTTTTCTTTATAAAATTTGAAATTGCTTGACTGTGAATTTTATGTTGATGAACCAGCTCTGAGATTTAATAACAATATTTTTAGTCTTATAATATTTTTTAAAAATAAATCTTTATGCTATAATTCTAGAATCAGCATTGACTGATTTGTGCATATAAACAACAAAACAGAACCCATCATCCCTGCTGCAGCTAAGTAGGCAGACAGACAGACTACAACATTTTTATAACAATGTAGATTCATTTTTTATTTATTTTATTTAATTAAAACTATTTATGATATATTAATTATAATCTTTAAATGCATTTACTGAAAAAAATTTGTCTGCAATTTTTGTTTGTGGTAGATATCCTTTCTCAAATTGTTAAGATACTGAAATAAAATTTTACTAAAAAGTTTTTACACAGTTATAGAAATATTGTATGAGTTTTTTTTAAGTGAGATTTAAAAAAAAAAAAAAAAAAGAAAAGATATTTTTTGCAATGCTTAAAATATTTCACAACGTTAGAAGTATTGCTGACAATTATTCTTTTTATAACACAGGTATGTTAGCTATATAATATAAAAAGTTTATTAATATATATTAATTTTTATCAGAATTAAGAGTTGTAGAGGAGTAATATTAAATATATATTAAAAGTTTTGTGAAAATATGTTTTAAAAGTTACAAAAATTTTTTGAAATTGCTTCTATTGAAATTCCTTGTAAATAAAGCTTCACAGGTAGTCGCATATCCAAATATTGATGTCATTTACAGAGTTCCATCAAATATTTATTATCATTTGATTCGATGCATGATTCCTACCAAAATAAACTTAGATTACTTAAATTTAAAAATGTTTTGGGAGATACCAGAGGTAGATGTTTTATAAAGGGATTTTCAAATTCTTTATACAAAGATAATTTTCAATATTTAAAAGAAATGTGCATTTCTATAATGGTAGAAAATATACTTTTTGGGGAATAAGTTTTTATTTTTGTATTTTAAATTTATTAAATTATTTTTACATGTTTAAAAAATAATACATTCTAATATTTGATGAAATATTTTTTAATTTGTGGTTATTCAGATACAACTGTCAATTATTAAATTTTTTCTGCTATTTAAAAAGTGTTAAAACTGTTTAATACTTTTTAAATTATTCAAAATTTAGAATATCTAAGTTGCTTGTTTCTCCTCTAGGGTACTTCCATAAGCTGAAAACAAATGAGAAATCACTAACCTATTTTTGTTTATTGATAATCTGTCTTACAAATATGAAGTCTCCTAATGCACTACCTAAAAGCTAATTGGCATGGCGACAAACTATTAAAGAATTTCTAAAAGAGTTACCATTTTCATACTGTTGGTTGCAGTCATGAAAAGAAAGAAAATTATTTTTCTCAAGTTGTAAGTTAAAGCTGATTCTAAATAGTTATAAACATATATTAAAAAAATGAGTAACTTACATATATTATTAAATGTGCACCAAACTTACCAGCTTTGAAAGACAGTTCATCCGCTTCTGCACCTTCATAGTCATATAATGCTTTGACAGGTACACCAGGCTCCCCATTATCAACTAAAGCTTCATTGGACCCTTCATCCCAGTCTTCTTGATCATCGTCAAAAGGACTAGGTTCTTCACGACCATTCCTAGAAATGATAGAACATTGTAGTTATCAATTAGCAGTGTTTTTCAAAATCATTAAAAACACTTAGTAATTTATAGCCATACAAATAGTTTGCCGTTAAAAAGGAGAGTAAAAGTCACAATTTATCCTCCAATCTGGGCCCATTGAGCCATGTGGTTGGTATATTACATTGTAGGTGCCACAAGCAAGCAGCCATAGTGAAGTTTTAGTCGAAAGAAAGGAATTTGGTATAGGACTCAATGCATTAGCTGGTCTCGTACCCATGATGCCAAAATTAGTGAGGGTGTCACTAACCTTGTGAGCTGAAAAGAGGGTACAATTGTAGCTGAGATAGAAGTGTGGATATTGCACTTTCTAGGTGGTACCTAGCTGGCCAAAAGAGAATGCAAAAAATTTAGAGAGGTGCTAGACCCTGGGCTGCAGACCTGTCACTCACCATTCATTGTGATTGGTCATTGGCCCAGCCTGCAAATTCTCTATGACCCAGCTCTCTCAAAGAATACCCACCAGAACCTCACATAAGTTCTGGGGTGAAAAAAGAACCTGACCAAAATTAAAATACAAAATGAATGGAAGCTGTGGCCTACTCAGTGCTTATGCCATGAGTCTGTCACAAGAGTAAAATTCTTTTATTAAGTTTTTATTCTCATATTCTTATTAAACAGGGAATAAACATTTAAAAAATAATGCACAAGAGATCTTCAATTGAATATGTATATATATATATATATATATATATATATATATATATATATACAGTGAAACTTCTCCGAGCGGCCACCTTTCTAAATGGCCACTTTTTCATGGCACAGATTTTTCGACTCATAGACCTAGGGGTAAAATAACCTGTATCAGTGGCCACCCAAACCCTTTTAAATGGCCACCAAGTGGGATTGCCCCTTTCATTTTTCGGGAAATTCTACTTGCTCTATGCTTTAATTTTGAGTGAAAAAACTCAAGTTCAGGTTAATGGTTGGATATAAGACAAAGGAATAACTTGAGAGGTCCATTCCTGTGGTCCTCCCCCCTTTCTAAGAAAGATTAACAATTAGAAAACTTTCTTTATAGTGCATAAACAGAAAATTTAGAAAATTATAAAAACAGCAATATACATATCTTAAGTAAATGTTGTGCAATTCAGAAAAGCATACTTACGAACTAACACCAGAGTTTCTATTAGATTTCTCTTTATTGCCATTTTTAGTTTGATTGTTTCGAAGACTGGTCAAAGTGATTCCTTCATTCTGATTTTTCTTTTCTTTCTTAGACACATTATGGAATTCTGGATTATATTCCTGAACATTAAAAAAAAGATTATTGAAACCAAAATAGCACCACAAAATTCCCCCCACAGGGGAAATTACACTTATACAAAAGTAGAAATATTAAATGCAAAAATATTTTCTATTGATGAAAATTATATTTAGATATAACCATTTGATTTATAAAGTAAGATGTTCTGTTTCCTGTATACAATTTGAATAATTTTTATTTCCTTGTATAAAGAAAAATAAGTATTGCAATCACAAAAAAAATTTTGTTTTTTAGACTTCAATGGAAATATTAACTTTTACACCCCCCCCCTTGAATCCATTTTGACTAATTTCAGCACAATGTCTGTACATATGTATTTACTTTTCATAACTTATCTCAATTGGACATTAATGCTCCTGGTTGCCAACAAATGGAAGTGATAAACTCACATTCACATTCTTTAAGTGAGGTCACAGGTTATGATATCAACAATCAGATAAACTCACTTCTGAACTAATAATTACATAAATATTTGATGTTAATATTTTATCAATTTTGTGTATTATATAAAAGCACTTTGAAATCTTCCCTCATGTTCAAATAAAATAAGTTTAAATGAAGTGCACCAAAAATGTGTATAACTTAACAAATAGGCATATAAGGACGCTAGGTCAAAATTTTTACTTTTTCCTAAAACTTATCCTTTTTTTCTAAAAAAAGTGAAAAAATTTGTTTCTAATGAGTTAAGTAAACAATAAAGATAAAATTGACTATAGCTTTATAAAAAAAACTTCCCAATTCTATACAAGACTTCAAAATTTCTTGACCAATCTATTGATTTCTTAAGTGAAACTTGTTAGGAGTTGCAGCCAAATCGGCACCTTCCGTAACTTCCGGTGAATCCTGGCAATTTGTTTATCAGTTGGTTTTTAAGTTAACCGAGGCAGGAGATTTTACTGCCATCTTAATCGGTAGTTAGAGCATTTTCGTTAAGGAAGCTGACTCTCACTGTAAGTTTGGTCATGACGTCTGCACGGAAAACATTAAAGTGACTTTAACTCTCACTCGGCAGTGGCAAACTGTGTAATTTTATGATTGGCTGAGTGAGAGAAGGAAACTGCATGATTATGTTAAATAATATGCGATGCCTGCTCCTGGGCATATAAGACGAACAAGCATGAGGCAGGTGGTTGTCTTTTGGTCAGCTGTGAGGGTAGCAGCGTTATCGTTATTTATGCTGTAGGTAAATTACCTTTAAATGACGTATTAGTTTAAATCATATTTTTTTTAAGCAATGTATTAGATTATAAAATCCTTTCTTTTTGACTTTGTATTTTTTAAAAATAGTTTATGGTATTAGGATACTAAGATTAGGGATGTATTAGGCTTAAATATTTTCTGTAATATTATCTGAACCTTTTTTTGTGGTAATAGTTGGTTGTTGAATTATTATGTTTATTTTATTAACTGCCTTTTTAAACTTTTAGAACTTAAATAAAAATGTTTAGTTCGAATACACTTGTTTTTCATTTCTCATCACTCTGTACAAGTCATGCTAGCTTCCTCTTTAAATATCTTTAGTATCAAAGATGTCCAGCTGTATTAGGTAACTGGTTATCATTTCTACTGGGCTGCTTGGTTTGGTTTGGAGTGCTACGGTCTACTTTTTGCAACACGAGGACTAACGAGACCGGGACCTACAACTTAAATCCGATTCCGAACGGCTATGAACATCCATGCCAATGTGAGATTCGAACCCACGAACTCCGGTACCGAAGGTCAGCACCCTAACCAATCGTCCATCGTTCTACTTGGCAGCAGCAACATATTACACACATTCTTCAATTATTTTAAACACTTGAACTGCTTTAAATTGTTTTTTCTTTTGAGTTTTAAATTTTTTTTGGAGAAAATAATTGACAAATATTATAAGCCAACAACAAATTGGTCACTTTAGTAGCTGTGATGTATCATATCTTACCATACAGCACTTTACAGACTGCAAATTCGAAAGAATCACGATGTTACATTTGTTGAGAAAAAAAATTTGTTAAGCAAAAGTGCACAAAAAAACCTTGATACAATTGAAAAGAATGTGATATAGGACTATGCATTATGCCCTGTTTTAGAGTTTATCACACTATGAAAAATTTATCAAGAGATGTAATGGAGTTATCCATTTATGAAAATGTAAATTTTTATATACTGTAATTTTGCACATATAGTCTGCAGACTATCTGTGTTTAAAAACCAAATTTCTTCTGCAGCAGACTATCTGTCGGTTGATCATTTCTCAAATCATCAAAATTGAAAGAAGGGGGGAAAAAGCAAGCCGTACGAACAGCTGATGATCTAATGTAAACAAAAGCACAACTCACGAGAAGTCAAGAAAACATTGTTTCGTATCCGTAATAAACCATGAAAAAAAATACAACCCATAAAGCAGAACGAATCAGTAGTAGCAAGTTGTGCAATCTTAAACTGTGTCTTGGAGTACGGGAAAGTATTGATAGTCACTATTTACAGCTCAGATTGACAACACCGACTGGATGGATTCAAGATCAAAGGTCATTTCACCACGAGGATCACTCCTTAACAGAATGTTTTTGTTTTCAGAGTTTTGATTTGCTATATTGGGATTTGAATATTGGGTATAACTGGGTTCTCGAACAAAAAATGTAGGTTGCTGTGTTTCTACTATTAAAATTCATCTCCGAGGCTATGGAAGAAGAATTGATTTTACATTTTAAAGGTGGAATTAATTGAGTCTAATCTAGATCTTTTGGCACTCTACTGTACTTAAGTTTTTATTCTTAAAATGATTTAATACTTTCATACTACAATACATATTTTTGTACGTATTGTTCGTAGATTATCTAGTAGTGCTGACTATCTGATGATTTATGAAATTTTTAAAATAAAAAATCGCACCTGCAGACTATACGACGGTGCAGACTATACGTGCAAAATTATAGTATTTTTAAAACTAATAATCAAGTTTTTTTCTTATAATTTTACCTACTATTCATTTACATCAATCCTATATGAAAGCAAGGAATGCTATCTGTGTGTAGAGAAAACAACACTACTTGTGAGAAACAGTGGGTTGATGGAGATATTTTTGGAAGCAGGAGAAGACGGCAAAAGGGTTAAGCACAAGACCATAGGCAAGGAGGGGGAGGTCCCATACTGAAATTCTTAAATACTGTTTCATGGAAAGAAAATAGACCATGTGTGTGGGGTGGTGTTATCTGCATAGCTGCGCATACATAACAGTTCTTAGAACAGTGATGTTGAGTTATACAGTAGATGTAAATTGTATTCGACAAATTAGAGCAGATTGATTAAAACTTTTGGTACCTAATCGCAATATTGTTGCACAATCAGAAGAAATTTTGAAAATTTTTTGGCAAAAATTTCAAAAAGAGCATATTTTATAATATACAGGTAAAAATTTGAACATCTTCAGTTTCTTTCAAAATTATTATTATTTTTTTTTGTTATATTTCTGTTTTAAAAATTAGAATTTCAAGCTATGTATAGTTTATATCTTTTCAATGTTAATTTTACTACTAAATTCATTGTATAGTTACTACAATACTCATTCAAGGGTATAAATTTGTTCATTATATCATTTTTTAATTATTTTGATATTTTAACATCACACTGTATTATGATATTCATTAAAAATATACATACATAAAAAACCTGTAGTTTTAATAAAACATCTTTCACACACACAAAAAAAAACAATGTCTTCCTCTGAATATAATTTCTAGCTACGGCTCTGGTTAAGCAGTATGATAAATTAAAACTTTTGAGCCTATAGAAGATTCAATAAAGTTGATACCCTTTTCCACCTATTTGCCGGACATACCTCATTGTATTCAGCCTTTCACCTCTTCAGTGAGTAGTCCACCTATCTAGGACATACACTTTGTAACCCCAGGCCCTTGATCTAGAACAGGGATGGGCAAACTTTTTTGGTCGCAGGCCAAAAATTGAAAGAAAATAAATTTGGCAGGCTAAGATAAAATTTTAAAAATAATATACACAATATACAAGTATTATGATTTAAATATGTTAATGAGATGAATGAAATTGCGATTTCATTTTTTAAAAAGTTCCTTATACTCAGGTTCAAAGTGAGATGGACTGATTTTAAGGAAAGAGGCTAAATGCTCATCTGTCAGTCTACTTCTGAAATGATTCTTTCTAAGGTTCAAAGTTGAAAACACTTGTTCACATATAAAAAGCAAATATACCGCTGTTCTTCTGGGCGTGAGATAATAAATTTGGGATATAATATTTAAACAAAATAGAAAAGGAGATGGATATATAATGTATAAATATATATTTCTTTTAATTTGCCTTAGGATGGCAACTTAAAATTCTATCTGCGGGCCGGATAAAACCTTCCTGCAGGCCGGACTTGGCCTATGGGCCATAGTTTGCCCACCCCTGGTCTAGAAAATGGAGATTAGCACTGTAGGGCATGGCCCCACCAATTGGGCCTGGGGAGTTTCATTTATTTCAATGTATGATTAATTAGTTTGAGCTGAAATTTTAATTCAAATGCATCACATTTCGAACTAAAAAATATTCAGGAATATGTTCCTATTAACTACATAATACAGTTACTGTTTTTGGTCATAGTGAATAAAATAGATTTAATAATGTAAACTGATTAGAAAATAGTAATCGATAATGCAACAGATAACAAATATTTATAAGATAAATTAGTTTGAGCTGAAATTTTAATTCAAATGCATTGCATTTCGAACTAAAAAATATTCAGGAATAGGTTCCTATTGACAACATAATAAAGTTATTATTTCTTGTCATAGTGAATAAAATAGGTTTAATAATGTAAACTGATTAGAAAACAATCGATAATGCAACAGATAACAAATATTTATGAGATTCTACAGGTTGAAAAATATGCATCTATTTTCTATTCATATTTTTCATCATGACAAGTGCTTAAATATTATAAAATTATACCCTAATTATTTCTTTACAAAATATTAACCTATAGTGTAACTAGTATTGTATTCTACAGAGAAAGCATATATAAAAAAGTACAAAGCATTAAACAATATATACAATTTACAAAAAGAGAACACTATACAATAAGTTGGATAAATGGATGCCCCCTACAATACACAAACACAAAGGACATCTGCAATGTTAGATACGGTTATATATACATGAGGAAACCACCACCACAATGAAAGGTTAAGTCTGCAATAAATGTTGCAAAGGGAATCAGAGAAGCATCTAATTGTGTCTCTGTCACCAGGTAAATAGTAGCTAGCAAAAGCAAGAAAAGAAGCAAAAGACACTAACATGAAGGACAGAGCACCCCACAGTGAATATCCATAATAAAAATTAAATTTACAGGAAGATCCTCGCCGATTCTGTGTTGGTTGACAAGCATTATACCATTTTCCGGGAATGGCGCTTTCTTGCTTTTTCCTACGATATCCCGGAATTCTTCCGAATACTCCTGCAAAGAGCACCGCAGAAAAAGCGAGCAGAGAAAAGAAAAATATGTTACCACTTAGTCTGAGTACACTAATGAAATCAAAACACCTCAGTTAAATAACCTGCCAACAGCTTAGGTTAAAGTACATCACATAAAGTCTTAGTCCCTACAATTAATCACAAACATTACATTATGCGCACACACACATTCATACATATGCACATATACAAAAACAGTTATATATATATAAAACATAATTCTTAAAAGAGTAATATTTTTAAATTAAACACAAAGTTAACATTTTCTTTATCAATTATACTTTACATGAAAGCTTATACTTTACACAAGGGTTGGCATGATTTAAATCTTAATTTAAATCAGTTGATTTTTTTTAAAGAAATCATTGATTTAAGTCATTTTTTTTTCACTGCTTTTAAAACCTATATTCCAAAGACGGGAGAATTGGGAATCCGTCAGCACAGAAATACCAATAAGTAAATAAGCGTAAATAGATAACATGTATTTTCCAAGAAATTAGGGGTTGTTATCAGAATGTAGTAGGGGTAGTACAATGATTACGACTGGTGGAATTCATTTTATGTCATGGGAGGTAAAGAGAGTATGACAGAATTGGAAATCCAGTTTATCTACCCAATAACGACACCCATGGCTTCATCTCCTAGAATAGAAAGACAGTTTTCTTTCGGTATTGTTCATTCTAGCCTTTCTAACCAATTAGGAGTGGATAAAGCATAGAAACTAGTGTTTTTATTGAAACAGTTAAATCCATCATTTGTTGCTTAAAAAAATATTAAAATAATTATGATTTTTGTTTTTTTTTAAATAAATAGTTTGCATAAATGAATATTTAATATGTTCTTTAAATGTACATCTTATTGAGTTTGCACTATCCAAGTACAAAATAATAGAATGCATTTAGATTAAAATTTATAGATTTAATTTTAGATAATCAGTGCATAGAATATACTAGATAGATAAGATGTTACTTATAACAGGGTTCCCACTGTTTTCCTAGAACAAAAATTAAGGACTTTTTATGGACCAAAGTAATATTTTATAAGGACCTACTTGAAATAAACAGCATAACGACATAAACCCTATTTCCTGAGGAACCTATTTTAACGATTATGATCCAGACAAGGAAAGTTCAATAAATGCTGTACAATATTTCAGAATTAAGTTTTTAAAAATGCCTAAAAATTTATATAAGATAAATCTATTTGACAAAAACTAATTTTGAAAAATGTACATCTAAAGCTTTTTCAGTGATCAAAGTAGAAATAAATTGTAAATAAAAACAACATAATAAACAGTACTTTCTGAGGGTTTAAAAATGACTGATATATAGATATGTATGTATTTATGTATGTATATACTAGCTGATTATACCAAAATTTCCTGGGAAAGATGCAAGAAAAAATAAACTTCCATAAGTAACTGAAATATCTACAACTCCCCCCCCCAACCTCCATGCTTTACTTAGTTAAAATCTGCATGACTGTTAGCTATTAGGAAAGGGCAGCTGACTTTAAAACTTTTCAGTATGCGAAAAGCGTATTTATTTGTCAAATAATAAGTAACTAAAAAAACTGTCCCATACAAAAACTGATAGGAAATCACATGACGATGGTGGATCGCGTTGATGGAGAAATTGATCACATTTCAATTTAAAAATTAAGGAGTTTTTAAGGACCTTTGACAAAAATTAAGGAGTTTTAAGGGCCTTTAAAAAGGAAAGCTAAAATTAAGGAGTTCTTAAGGACTTTTAAGGACTGTGGGAGCCATGTATAACAAACTATTCCTGTATATTGAAAAAAAAAATAATTAAAATTAGAATTCAGAAAAAACTCAAATAATCTGATTTTTTTTTTTTAATCATGTTTTTTTTCCAACCCTGCTGTGAATACAAAAACATCAGCTCTTACTGCTATTCATACCTGCTGTATTAAGAAATTTATTGCAAATAAACGATTTAACTATTTCATTATTTATAGTAAAAATTTGAAAACGTTTTTAAATTAAATACCTTGATAAAAATAAGACTGCTAAATGGATAAGTAAGACTTCATTTACCTCAAATATTGGCCAATTCATAGCCATGCCGACACCATGGTTATTGGACCACCACTTAAGATCTTTACTGGAATCCGCATTTTGAATAGAGTGTCGAAATTCTTCATAAATTTGTGGAAGCCTAGAAAAATTAAACATTACTAATGTAAAAAATCTCTAGCTTGCCTTTATTTTTTAACTATACTACATGCTAAAATTTAATAAATAAACAATTTTAACCCATTTTTTTAAGAAAAGTTTATGGATACTGTATTTCAATTTACTGTAAAAATCTTAATTTAAAAAAGTACTTTACATAGATATTTCATACTTTACTAGATATTTCATACTTTAGTACTTTACATAGATTCAAGAATTTTTAATTGAAAATATGCAAAGGACATTGCGGAGCGGAGTTTGGCAACACACCACAATGGGGGACTTTTCAAAAAGAGCAGCTGTCACCCAAATCGAAACTTTATGGCTACGCCAACTGTCAGAATATGAGCCGATGTGTGCAAATAATAGTCGAAATTTTTAAGGGCTGAGGACGCAGATGGCCAGAATTGGACATTCAGTCCAAAATTGAATAACAGATCGAGGGCAGCTCTGTTTGAATAGAAAGGCTGCTATCATGCGAAAACAGCTAGAGCTGCACCTGCAAGGGGCAATATTAAAAAAGGTGCATAATGTAGGTTCAAATATACAACCCACAAGGAAAATATGTAATGAAGGGACATGAAAAAAAAAAACTTCATTACACACATGACTTAATAATGCCTTAATTTTAAAAAGAAATGATGAACTAGAAAATAAAAAAACTGTTCTTTAAATTCCCATTTGATTAAAAGAACTGGAGAAAAAATTCTGAATTCCACTTTAGAAAATGGAAGATTGTAACTGTTTTTTTTTCTTTTTTTTTTTACAAGTTTAGCCTATAAATAAATAAATCTATTAAAAACAAAACTTACTCTGGATCAGTAGAAATATTAAGGCAGGTACTAATTCCAAATAGCATTTCTTTGAAGAAACCTAGTCTTTTATCTTCAAATTCTTGGCATTTATCAAAAACAACAGTCATATCCTCCATATATTTCGCATTATAATCATTGATCTCACGAAGAGCCTGCTCATATCGCTCTTTAGTCTTCTGAACATCTTCTTTACATTTCGAAACACGGTCTTGTAGTTTTTTCACCTGAGAAATAAAGTGTCTAAGTATAAGATTAAGCATTTCAAAGATTATTATTAACTAGAATTTAGATCCTTTGACACGTTAAAATAAATTTCATTTAATTACATTAAAACAAATAGTGGTCATTTAAATCATTTTTAGTTTTAAGATGGCATATAACACAAATTTCAACAGAATTATACATATTTTTAAATTAATAGAAAATTAAAGTTTTATGAGAGAGAATAAAAATAAATATTACTACCTAATAAAAATCTTAAAATAAAGGAAAATTTTTTTTATTTTTATAAACAAAATATTAATACTTTAACAAACTCTTAATATTTTTTTTCACGATGTCATCCTTAAATCATATTGGAGCTAGCATTTAAAGTGAAATTTTTAAGAATTAAAGCGACTCCCCATAGAGAAAATTAGAAGTTAGATCTTAAAAAATTACATACTTGGTCAGGAGACAATGATGTGTCACTAGATGCATTTCTTTCTTGGTTTATTGCTGACCTTTCATTTTTACAAGCAGAATGGTAATCGGATTTACACTTATTGACTTTCTGCAGAAGCTTGGCCCATGGCTTCTGTGCCTAAATAACACAAAAAGCATGAATTAATAAATATTTATTTACAAAACTCTACGGATAGACACTATAAATACACACACAAGCACCAGTAACTACTTACATTTTACTGTACATTAATTTTAAACAGAGTTGGTAAACATCTTGATTTATTTTTAAAAATACCAATTTAATTTTTGTAATTTTTCTTTAATCAATAGACCTTTAAAAAGACATAATTCAGTTCAAAATATGAAATGACTTTTTGTTTTGAAAAAATTAAGCTTGGCAACAAGTTTCACTATCAATAGACATATTTTGAATAATATAATTATTTTACTGCACTAAAACTTGTTTTTTGTCATATACCATTATTTTAAAATTTCAAAAACTGTATTATCCAGTTCGACATTTTTTGCATTGAATAAGTCAATTCGAAATGTTCCAGCTGCATTACTTTTATGCAATTTTTATTTAACATTTTGGAGATTCTCTATTAATGTATTTATCCTTAAACTGGGTATAAGCTTGAAAATTTCTTAATATTTTTTTTGAGCTATAGAGAATTTAATACTATAAAATTGCAAAAAAAAAAAAAAAAAAAAAAAAAAAAAAAAAAAAAAAAACAATTTTAATTAATTGACTTCTATATATATATATATATATATATATATATATATATATATATATATATATATATATATATATATATATATATATATATATATATAAAACTAAGTGAAAATCTGTACACAATTTTGTCAATATTCTAAACATGAAGAAATAAAAGCAATTGGTTAGTAGGGTTCCTACTCTTTTTCCAGAACAAACATTAAGGATTTTTTAAGGATCTACTTGAAATACACAGCATAACAACATAAACCTATTTCCTAAGGAACATATTTTAATAATTATGAACTACACAAGGCATGTTCAATAAATGCCATATAATATTTCAGAATTAATTTTTTAAAAATGCTTAAAACTTAATATAAGATAAACCTATTTGACAAAAATATTTTGAAAAATGTACATATAAAGTTTTTTGAGTAATCAAATTAAAAATAAACTGTGAATAAAACATATTATAAACAGTACTTTCTGAGGGTTTAAAAATGACTGATTTATATATATATATATATATATATATGTATATATGTGTGTGTGTGTATATACTAGCTAATGATACCCGACGTTCCCTGGGAAAGAAGAAAGTTTTAGACTTTTCTATTACATTCAGTGCAAGGAAAATTAAATTTCCATATGTAACTGAAATATGTATAAACTCCTCACCCTTCATGCTTCATTTAATTAAAATCTGCATGACTGTTAGCTATTAGGAAAGGGCAGACTTTATAAACCTTTTCAGAATGCAAAAGATTATTAGTCAAAAAGGTTTTCTAGCTCATGACCATAAAAAGTACTAATAAACTAAAAGAATTTCCATAATTTTTTAAGGATATCAAAGAAAGGAATTTTGAATTACTACCCTAATATACTGAAAACATATAAGTATTTGAAAATATTCTTTACTGCACTTTTGGTTAGAAAATGTAAAAGAATGTTGTGAACATTAACAAATATTTTATATATTCTTTGACCAGTACTTATCACCTGTACTGGTGTTCTTAGCACCAGTTTTAGGCAAGTTTAACTCCGAACTTACAAAACCAGAAAGTTTGGAGACTACGTCAAAAATTGATAGCAAATCATGTGACGATGGAGAAATTGATCAAGTTGCAATTAAAAATTAGGGAGTTTTTAAGGACCTTTGACAAAAATTAAGTAGTTTTAAGGGCCCTTAAAAACGAAAGCTAAAATTAAGGAGTTCTTAAGGACTTTTAAGGACCGTGGGAACCCTGGGTTAGTATGCTGTGCACTAGGAATATTTTAATAGCATATTGTTGGATGATTACATGGAACAAAAGTTTAAAATGTTGCACACTTCACCTGTAACTTTCTAATTAAACTGCAAAATATTTATAAAAAGAAAAAATTATTAACTCTTCACAATTCATAAAAAATTATATAATTTAACTATCACCTATTTCCAAAAAAGTATATCTTATAAAACTTTTAGCTATTCTTAAAAATAAAAATTACTTTAAAATATGGAGAACAGTCTGAAAGTGTAACAGCACTTAAAATGAAAAAGAAATACTCATTAATTTAACATAAGTCCCAATAGCCACAAAAGTGTGTAAGATAATACATGACAAGATTAAAATCTTTTCTTAAGAACATATTACTTGCTCTGTCGACGAACTCAAATGCTTTTATTCCAGGTTAAGCCTCAGTTATATTGTTAAAATATAACAATATTAATAAAAAATACATTTTACAGGGTATCTGCCAAAATAAAATTTTTCTAATCCATGACTTTTCTTGATTTCGCAGATCATTTTCCATGACTTTAAAAAGCTTTCGTTAAAGTATATATGAATAAAACTTCTGACGTACATACAAATAAAATATATGCTTTTAGAGAAATGACAGGAATTTATCATAAAAAAAACTATAAACTACTTTATAAGTGTTAATAAACTCATATACATAAAAATAAATTGTTGTATATACATACCTAAGTTTAATCATATAGCCATTTTTCAATCAAAATGTTTCCAATTTGAATTCAGGGTACTTTGGTATTATCCAGGTGACCATGAATAATAGTCAAATATAACCCTATAACATTTATATACAATATCCCTAGAGATAAACTTATATTTTGTGCAAAAATCTTAACTCATTTTTATTAAAAAATAATTATTATTATATTAATAAAATTTTAATCTACAATTTAAGAAAAAACCAGAATAATATATATTTACCCACCCATTAAGCTTTCTTGCTTTGAGTTTCCTCGGTGAACAAATTTTACTTGGCAATAGGGTCAATAGGATAATACATAAATACCAAACTCAGTAACTTCAGCCAAATGGCAAGTAAAAATAGAATTAAACAATTCAATGCATTTTTATTTAAGTGGTAGTTAGCGGATCCATGACTTTCCATGACTTTTACTCATTTTACTTGAAAAATCAAGACTTTCCATGACAAAATTAATCCATTGTCTAAATCCATGATTTTCCCTGACTTTCCAGGTGCGCGGAAACCATAATTTTATAGAAATAAAAAATTCAACATTTTTAAAGATACTATCAATTTTAATAGCTAATTAAATAAAATAGTTTAAAAAATTAGAAAAATAAGGGGTTTGTTTTATAGAAATAAAAAAAAATTATATTTTTATAGATAATACCAATTTTAATATCTAAATAATTCTAAAAATCTTAGCAAATAATTATAAAAATATGCAAAGAGGATCTGGCCTTTAATACTTGCAGTGGCAGCAAATGCATTGATTACCTTTTTGAAGGCATCATCCATCTCTTTCCTCTCTTTGAGGGTCATCATGGACTTGTGATAATTATCTTTCTGCCACTGCTTAATTTGACTAATGACATCATTCACTAAGCGGTCTTTAACACGTAGATGCATATCACAGCGACGATCAGCTTCCACGAGGGCAGATTTCCAAGCGGCTTCTGTAGTGCCATACTCTGGTCCTAAATAGAAATAAATTTAGCCTTGCATACAATTTATAAATAGGATTTTAAGAATATATAAATCACTTACTACAGATTAAAACTTTAATGCTTAGATCTAAAATTTGTTTCTGACTAGTCACATAATTCAAATAACTATACTAATAGTATTAAAAGGTAAAATTGATGTGTACATAGGGGTGATTATCAGGAACTATATACAGTCAATACCGGCTATATGGTCACCCACTTATATGATAATTTTCTAAAGTCCTGTCTAACTTAATAGGGCATGTATTAAAAAGCACCACTTATAGAATAATTTTCTTTTTCTTGTTACCGGTTATAGGGTCAGTTTTATATTTTCAACGAGTTTCTGTTTTTTATTTTTAAGATGTCAATGCAAAATTGGAGAGGACCTGAATTCGAGCCTTTATTTCCCTCCCTTCCCCCTTCTTGTTTGTGTAGACTCATTATTAGTTTTCACCTCACTCAGTTCTCGCCCACCCCTCTAATAACAAGTGGACTTCTGTGTGTTTGTTGGTTGAAGTTATCTCTCTCATACATGACTTCAGGTGTTATTTTACTGATTCCAAAAATGCAGATCACCATTTGAGAGCTATTAGAGACTTAGAAAAAAAAGTTGTGTTAACAACCAACGAAAGGAAGCAAACTTGTATACATGATTATTTTTAAATACATTGAACATGAATGTACGTATGTACGTGTACTGTACTTTGATTAGTAAGGTAAGCTAATAAATTTTCTCTAAAAAGAATAGTGCATGCCTTTAATGTAGATTTTACTTCTCGAATTCATTTTTAAAATGTTCTTAAAGGTATAATTATTTGTTTATTGGGTGAATATAATCCTTCCACAATTCAATAGGGTTGTATTGTTCCACATATATGGTCACCCCGCTTATCAGGTCTAATTTTTCTGGACCGCTTAGCTGACCCTATAACCGATACACACTGTATTTTTTAAACTACATCAAGGGGTGGCTCATAAAGATCTTTTTCTCAGTTGAATACAAATTGCATGATGCAGTTGAATACAAATTAACCTTGAGAAATAGTCTTCTGGATTAAAAAGATTATAATTGGAAAGGAATTTAGACCCCACGAACAGTGTTTCGCATATGTGTGCCATTCTTGATATCTGCAAGATCACCCCCATTGACCCCTTCCACTTGGGAGCCAGCTAGCTAAAGGGGACTGATAAGGTTTTCGGATGTGTTTTTTGTGTGTTCTTGCAGTGCATCTGAAAGGGAGGATTTCTCTTTTTGGAAAGGGATCAAGTTTTCGAGAAGCTGACTCCCCCGTCCATTTAAAATTGGACCCTTTATAATATTTTCCTTGTATATACAGAACTTTTACAATATTCTTCCAATAAAAAACCGATTCTTCACAAATTTATATTTTAAAAATTGGCTTTTGAACAAAAAATTGGAGCATTGAGAATAAATGTTATGTTTATTTATGAATCTATACATATGTTTATATATAAATAATACATAGCTTTTCTTAAAAAAAAAGTAAGGCCTTCTATAATAAAGTGGAATTTTTAACTCAGTACTAATTTCAGATTCTCAAATTCATAAAAAGGATTTTTGCTGAAAGAACTAGACTTAATCAGGCTTGCAACTGCTGAGGTACTTATGTGGAATTTAAAAACTAAAGAGTTTTAAGGACTTTTGATAAAAATTAATTAAACCTGTAGTTTTAATAGCCCTTAAAAATGAAAGCCTAAAATTAAGGAGTTCTTAAGGACTTTTAAGGACCGTGGGAACCCTGAAAGGTAGTCAGAGGCTTGAAAATACCGACTAGAATTTGAAAAATATCGACCAAACTTTAGTATAGTTTAGTTTACTTGGGAATCAATTTGATCATGAGTCAAGTTTTGAGATGTGATGTGGTCAACTCTGATGTATAGAAATTCTTTTGGAATGGTGGAGAACATTTCAAATAATTTCTCCTATTTTTTTCTCACACTCAAACGAAAGCACAATATATATTAAATATTACACGTAATAAAATCATATCAAATTATTGAATTAAAAATGTATAAGTATATAATAATGAGTCATGTAAATTATTATAAAGTTAGGATAATATAAAGCTAATAACAATGAATAGCAAAATTTGAATAAATGGCAAAATAAGGAAATATTTTATCTCTGGACTAACATCTACAAACCAAACCACAAAAACCTGCATATTGAAGAGAAAAATGCATGTCTTCCCCCCTCCCACATACACACACATTCATTTTAACCCTTTAAAGCACGAATTTTTTTAGGAAAACCTGACAGAAAGAATTATTTGCATTAAGACAGAAAAAGAAGTATAGTGTAAGTTATTTTTTGCAATTTTATTTCTGGGTGGTGACTAGAGAGCGAGAAAGGGGGTAAAAGTTATAAAAAATTGCTACACAAACAAAGTGTAAACGATTTGATTGCATATTTATTTTGAATTTTGCCCGTGTCAGACACGGGCAAATGCGTTAAAGGGTTAACATGTTTAAAAAAATATATTAAATTTTCCACACATTTTCCAGTTGCTCGCAATCTTGTTCTTATTTTAAAATAATTTTAGAACCATAGAGCAAAATTTAAATATTTAAATAAAACACAAATGCAGGGAAGGAAAATAATTTTTCATCAAATACTGACTAAATTCTGAAAATATTAAGCTATCTGAAAATTAATGAATATATAGATTATTTATCTTTGTAGTACAATAATAGGTTTAGAATGGCTTCTTTTAGTACACTGAATGTTAATTATAATTAAATAAGTTCAACAATCTTATAACACTTTCATCATATAAATAGTATGCTTCATAAATAAAACTTTATGCTTCTCAAAATTTATATTATCTTAATTGCTCTAGAAAACTATTATAAAGCCCAATATACTAAAAAATTCAACCAGATACAGATAAATTGCTTTGAATATATTTTATCTTTTTAATTTAAGAATATGAAAAAAAGTTTGAAATCCATAAAAACATTCCATTTTTATCATGAAACAAATTTTACTCCCCATTTATACAAAATTGCAGGAAAAGATTCAGTAATATAAAATAAATTAACACACTGTGTGTGGGACACGTACTAGTACGTTTTCTGACAATGGACACTTGAGCGCGAGACACGTACTAGTACTGTTTAGTGTAACAACAGGGTTTGTTTGTGGGTACAGAAATAACGGTATAGGTTTGGTTTGGAGTGCTAGGGTCTACTTTTTGCAACAAGAAGGCTAATGAGACCATGACCTACAGCTTAAAAGCCGATTCTGAACGGCTATGAACATCCATGCCACTGTGGGATTCAAACCCACGAACTCCGGTACCGAAGCCAAATGTTCTGGTCTACTACAGAGATTCTGGAAAAATTTAGACAAATAAAAGCTAGTTTTTACATTATTAATTTTAGGATTGCTCTTTTTATTTACTTATAATGTAAAAATGTTTATATATAACATAATTCGAAAAAATAAAAACTATATACTACTATTTCTATCTGATTTCTCGTGTTTATGATACTATTATAAATTTATCCACTCAAAAATATATTTTTTGTTTACAAAAATCTTTTGATTGTTATTTATATATTTGTTAATGTATTTCAATATAAAATACGAAAAGTGGGTTAAAAAATAAAATAATTTTTTATCTACTGAGATTGAACTGAATAATGAAATAGGCGTGCAAATGCCGCTCCAGGTACAAACCAGCTGCAAAAATGTACCAGCACACAATGTGTTAATAAATAAATACCTTTTTCAATTAGTTCATTCCACTTTTTAGACCAGTTTCGTAAACTTTTTGCAAACACTTTCTCAATTTCACACCTTTCTTGAATAAGTGATATCAGTTCATTAGACAAACGAAATCCATCCTCTACACGTTTTGTAGTTTTCTTGTAATTGCCAGGCTCCCAGAAACTATCGCTGCCTGCAATAAGCATTCCATCATCACTATGGTGAGACATCTTGAAAAATCTATTAAAAGAAATAACAAAGTTAGCACAGTAAGCAACGGGGATACATTCGTAAAGAACATATTAAATCTTACCTTTGAAGCATTAGCTTAATATGTTCAAACTTTCTCATAAAAGAACATAACCTACAATATTTAATTAATAAATAAAAAACACTTAATGTATTTGTTAGCATCTTTTTAATCCATTAACGCTTAAATTTGAGTTATCTGCTATTGCAATAAAATTAGGTAAAACCAAACCATTCATTGTTACATATTAATTATAGTTCATTACTTAACTATTCAAACATTTTTCCAGAGCGCTATTTTATTATAAACAATTTACAATTTAATTACTAGTTAACTATATTTTATTAATTAGTTAGTACAGACAAATTAGTATACTACAGCAAGTTTTTTTTTTTCAGCAAATAATCAAGAAAACATGTTTGATTTCAAAAAATTATAAATTTTCATATTCATGTATAATTTCATTAAGGTATCCGTCTACATTCAGAGACCTTTTTTCTTCAAACGTAGAAACTACTTCATGTTTTTACATTTTTAGATTTATTTTTTATATTATCATAGAAAATTGAACATGAGAATTCCTGGAGTTTTTATAAAATTTCTAATAAATGAAGAAAATTCAGTAAAAAATCGGGTTGTTTTCAAAAGGTCTAATGTTTTAATAAATTAAATTATTTCAATATTTTTTTTATGCAACCCATTTCTTATATATTAGACTAGTGAATCCTGTAAAATCTTTGCTTAATTTACATTTCACAAAAAATTCGGGTCATTCAAAATCGTACACATTGAATTTTTAACAAATTTTTATTACCTTTATAGCTAACTACGAGTGTAACATCATTAAAAATTATCAAAATTTAAAGCTTTTAGGTCATTTGCTAGTATATACTATCAAAAGAATTCATAATAACTTTCAACAAAATATTTTAAGACCTTTTTGAGAAATCCCATTTCGAGTTTCGACATTTTATTAAAAATAGCATTCTGAGAAAAACGCATTTGAAATTTATGGAAGCAACTTTAACTATTAAAAAATTAAAATACATGTTTAAAATTCCCCACACTTTCTTGCTTCAAAACTTTCTCATTGCCAAGTTGCTAATTATTAAAAATGCTAGAAAATGTTTAAACTAATCTTCATGAAAATTTAAAAAGTTTTGTCCAAAAAATGATCTAAAAGGCTTTAAATTCGCAACTTCCATGTCGTTTTGACAGATGTCACTGATGTTTAAACAGCTGTCACTTTTCTTTAAAATGCTGTAGAGACAAAACAAAAACAGTTTTAAAAGCCTAAAAGTTGAAATTTTACAATAGAGTAATAAATTTTTTTTTGACTTTTGGCAAAAAATGGCGTTTTCAACATAGATGGATACCTAAATTGTGTTTTAATAATTAAAAAAATGTGAAACTGTAATTTATAGTAAAGTTATTTTATATTAATTTAAATTATATATTTTAGTGACTTTGCAAAGTTATTCTGTAACATGGTAGAAAGTTATTGCTATTTATGAATAATTTTAAAATAACACCAATTTTCTGAGTTAGTATGACTATTCTTTTTTGCCGACATAAGTTCAGTTACCATTGAACAAGTTTTTTCAGGCTTTGGATAGTCATTTTTAATAATTTTTTTAAAAAAGATGATCAAATTTGCCTGATTTTTAAAGTCAAATAAAAAGATTTAATATAGTTAAACAGTAATTTTTCTTCCCTGATTATGGTATTACACAAAAATACAAATGTTTAATTTTTCTTTTATGTATAAATCCTGTTTACAAAGCTGAAATAATTTTAATTACATTAACTGTACTGAGATGTACTATTTTTAATTAATATTTTTTAAATATTTATTAATTAATATTTTTTAAATAAAAAAAATCAGATTTATTTATTATTTAAAACAGATTTCTTTGATTTTTTCTGAATACTAATTTTAATTGTTGTTTTTATGTTTTTGCAATATACATAGAACAGTTTGTTATAAGAAGTAACATCTTATCTATCTAGTATATTATAAACACTGATTACCTAAAATTAAATATATAAATAAATATTAATCTAAATACATTCCATTTTGTAATTAGTGCAAACTAAATAACATGTAAATTTAAAGAACAAATTAAATATTCTTTTAATGCAAACTATTTATTTAAAAAACCAAATCCCAATTATTTCAATATTTTTTAAGCATAGAACTATGGATTTAATTGCTAGCGTTTAAATTGAAAATTAAAATGCTAGTTTTGAGGCTTTAACCACTCCTAATTGGTTATGAAGGCTAGAATGAACATTACCAAAAGCCACGGCTGTTGTTATTTGGTAGACAAACTGGATTTCAAGTTCTGTAATACTCTCTTTACTTCCCATTACATTAAATAAATTCCACCAGTCATAATTCATCCTTGTACCTACCCCTACTCCATACTTTCTGATAACAACCTCTCCATTCTTGGAAAGCACAGGCTATTTATTGACAATTATTTACTTATTGGTATTACTATGCTGACTGATCCCAATTCTCTTTGGAATATAGATTTTAAAAGAAGTGAAAAAAAAAAAAATTATTTAAATCATGCCAACCCTGGTTTCTACATATCTGTATTTCTCATGTAGAACAAATATCTACAGTTTTGTTTCCACACTTGGAATGAACCATTTTTCGTTTAGGCACAGATTTTTGAATATTATATTTTCACAAATTTTTATGGGTATAAACTTAAGAAAAGTCAATAAATGTATTTCAATTTTGTTAGTAACAGTTTAAGAAAATTGAACACAAAATAGTTTTTGGGCCAAAATGACCCATCTCACTGTTCTAGTGATAAAATCCTACACTTACTGATACAATTAAACATTTTGAGGATTTCATTTGGTTAAAACAAGGTTTAAAAACATTTTGCATCCAAAACCCAGCTCTGATCACAACAATAGTTTTATCTATTATAACACTTCATTTACAGTATTGTGTTTGCATTGCATATTATATGAAATACATATCTTAACATTAAGTTTTACTTTTCTCTATAAATGGCATCCTATGATATTTAACCCCTTAATGAACAGTGCTTTCGTAGCGTGTCCACTTGTTAAAAATTTCTTTTTTCTACTTTTTAAAGATATGTGAACGTTTTTTTTTTTTTTTCTATATTTATGGCATTTCCAACTTACAGCAGATAAAAGCACTACACTTAATTCATTTTTCCATTCCAAATATACATGTTTAAACTTGCATTACCCAGAAAATTCAGAAATCCGATTTATCATCCTTGTGATCCCAAATACCTATATTTATCCAAATAACACTTAAAAACTGTTTAGCTATTTTTATTATACCCTTTTAATGATAATTAATCACTGTTCTTCCAACCTTAATAAAAATTTAATAGAAAGTATTATTTTCACACAAGAGAAAGAGATGGTTTTGCATTTAAACCAGCCCTCTAACCTTTCTTCCTCAAAAAGAATGTGCATTTTTCATGTATTTTATATGTATAAGGCTCATAGATAACATTTATAAACTAATTTCATTAAATACTAAGAAATTTATATTGGTGTCCTTTAAAGGGTTAAAAGGACATCTGAAACTAATGTGGTCAAACTGTAATATTCAAATGTTTAAATTTCATAATTTTTTCACTTAATGCAGTCGATAATAACTTTGATTTAAGCTAATCATCAATATATATATTCAGCAGAAAAGACTCAAACATGAACAGATTAAACAATAGCACACATCGCAACTTTCAATACTCAAATGATTTTTCAAAAGATTTAAATCATGCCAAACCTGACCTATACCCCCCCCTCTTTTTGTAATCAGTTTAGAGAAATTATAAATAATTTTATCCTCAAATTATTTTCATGTCATTAATTGTTTAAGACTCCTTGGTAAAAAGGAAAATAAAATAAAACCTCATGTATCACTAAAATTTACATTGAAACATGCATTTCTAAAAATTGACCCTTTGATTGACAACATAGATTTAAAAAAAAAAAAAAAAAAAAAAAAAAGATTTTATTGAATAAGAGAATTAGATTACATTAATTTAAAACATATACTAAATAATTACATTTGGTTAAAGCATTCTAAATTTTATTTAATATAAAGAGAAGGCATTAAACTATTGATTTATATCATAACTAGAAAGCTGAAATACATTTAAACTTATTTTTGAAACATGTTATTCTCTAATGTATCCAATTTACAGTGAAACATGCACTGCTAAAAAATGACCTTTTGATTGACCAAATTAATTAAATGAAAAGCTGCTTTTATTAAATAAGAGAATTAGATTAATATAAAGTATACATTAAACAATTACATTTGATCCAAACATTCTCAATTTTATTATATATACACAGAAGGCATTAAAATATTTATGTATATTATAACCAGAAAAGTTAAATACATTTGAATTTCAATATATTTTATAGCAGGTTATTTCTTATTGTTGAAATTTACTGTGAAACAAGCACTGCTAAAAGATGACCTTTTGCCGGACCAGGATAAAGGAAAATATAGAAATAAATAGGTTGCTTGTATTAAATACGAGAATTAGTTTAGATTAGTTTAAAACACGTTTGGCATGGTTTAAATCAGTTGATTTTTTTTGAAAAAATCATAGATTTAAATCATTTTTTTTACTTCTTTTAAAACCTCTATTCCAAAGACAGGAGAATTTGGAATCCGTCAGCACAGTCATACCAATAAGTAAATAAGTATCAATAGATAGCATGTGCTTTCCAAGAATGGAGGGATTGTTATCAGAAAGTAGGGAATAGGGGTAGTACAATGATGGATTAGGACTGATGGAATTCATTTTATGTCATGGGAGGTAAAGAGAGTACGACAGAACTTGAAATCCAGTTTGTCTACCAGTTAACGACAGCCGTGACTTCATCTGTTGGAATGGAAAGATAGTTTTCTTCTTTTGGTATCGCTCATTCTAGCCTTCGTAACCCATTAGGAGTGGATAAAGCATTGAAGCTAATTGTTTTTATTGAAATAAATAAATCCATCAGTAGGTGTTTAAAAAACATTGAAATAATTGGGATTTGTTTTTTTACATAAATAGTTTGCATTAAAAGAATATTTAATTTGTTCTTTAAATTGACATCTTATTGAGTTTGCACCATCCAATTACAAAATAATGGAATGTATTTAGATTAAAATTTATAGATTTAATTTTAGGTAATCCGTGTGTAGAATATACTAGATAGATAAGATGTTACTTCTTATAACAAACTATTCTATGTATATTGCAAAAAAACATGAAAATAACAATTAAAATTATTCAGAAAAAAAAATCAAAGAAATCTCATTTTTTTTTTTTTAAATCATGATTTGTTTTCTAACTATGCATGCACATATATATATACATATACATATATATATATATATATATATATATATATATATATATATATATATATATACAGGAGATTAAAGTTATAAAGACTATTCTTTTAAACTTTTAATGGTAATGGAAAATAACAGCTGATATAGATAAGAACTTATCTATGGTTTGCATTAAAAGAATATTTAATTTGTTCTGTTAATTTATATCTTATCTAGTTTGCACTATCCAATTCCAAAATAATGGAATGTATTTAGATTAAAATTTATATATTTAATTCTAGGTAATCAGTGTGTAGAATATACTAGATAGATAAGATGTTACTTCTTATAACAAACTATCCTATGTATGTTGCAAAAAACATAAAAACAATTAAAATTAGTATTCAGAAAAAATCAAAGAAATCTGAATTAAAAAAAAAAAAAAATCATGATTTTTTCTCCTACTCTGGAAACATGCAATGCTAAAAATTGACCTTTTGATTGACAGCATAGATTTTTTTTTAAAAAAAAAAGACTTTATGGAATAAGAGAATTAATTCTCTTATTCAATAAAATCTTTATAAAGCTTCTTTTAATAAATAAGATAATTCTATTAATATAAAGTATACATTAAACAATTACATTTGGTCCAAACAGTCTCAATTTTATTAAATATAAACAGAAGGCATTAAAATATTTATGTATATTGTAATTAGAAAACTGAAATACATTTAAACTTAAATTCTACCATGTTATTTCTTAATGTTAAAATTTACAGTAAAACAAGCATAGCTACTAAAAGATGACCTTTTGCTTGGCCAGGATAAATGAAAATATAGAAATAAATAGGTTGCTTGTATTAAGATAATTAGATTTGATTAGTCTAAAGCATATATTTAACAATTACATTTGGTCAAAACCTTATACATTTTATATAAAAAAAAGCATTAAAATATTGATGTATTTTGTAAATGGCAATACATTTAAAACTTATTTTTCAAGCGTGTTTTTTCCTACTTCCACATAAAGCATTCTTTTCTGTATCAAAGAATTGAGCCAGACAGACATAATAGCAATGAAGCTTAACAAAAGTTCCCAATTACCCCTATTAAAGCTCCACCATGACCAATGCTCATGGGGTGTTCATCTGACAATTAGGATACATAAGGAGT
>CM063507.1:87334670-87337170 GCA_032207245.1 Pardosa pseudoannulata | reverse complement strand
GTGGACGTCGTTTTCATTCGGAAGAAGAGAGTGATGTGGCTATAAATGCATTTTTTCGTCTATTCCAAGAAATGAATGGCTTGAGGCATTGAATCTGTGGGAAATTCGTCTACCAAAGTGCATTGGTGCTGGAGGAGACTACTTTCAACACACCTTAAATTTTGTAAGTATAATTTCAAAAACCTAGCTATACCTCAAACATTTCAGAGTGACCCTCGTAGTGTTAAAAATCTAGGGGTAAAAGTTTCACCGTGTTAACACAATTATTTTACACAAGTATTTCTGGGTACAATTTTATGACAATTACTATACTCTCGTATAAGAAATATAGGTAAACTATGCTTCGTGTGTGAGAGAGTAAAAAATTAAAACTCGTGTGCCCCCTTTGTTCCTCAGTTTAAAAGCGTATCTATTTAAGAGAACATAAGAAAGACTAGACGTCCTGAACCTTTCTTCTGCTTTTGTGGCGGCTGAAAAGGTCCAGACTCCCTCGGAACGTTCTCATTACCTCCTCATTCAACGAAAGAAGCCGAAAAAAGGAACAAAAGAGAAAAGCCATGCTAACGAAACAATAGCCCCAGAAAACGAATTCGAGTCCGAAAAGCTTCAAAGGCCGTTATCGCGCCGCTTCCGGTATTTAACATCCAACACCGTCCGAAAATGTTCCTTTTGTACGGCCTGACACCGAGTGACGACTCGCCGCATTTTCTTTTGACATTCGAAACTTCTTTGGTTTACGTTTGTTACTGGGCAGGGAATGAGTCCGAAACAAACAGGGGAGGGCGAACTCGGAAGTTAACACTCGATTGACGGATGTTGATCCTATACCTATTTTGACTGAAGTAAGCGCATTGGACTCATACAAGAAAATTCCAGTTTTTCGCAAAGAAAATAGTTCCAAATGAATTTAAATGAAATGTTTATTACCAAAAAATTCATGGAAAACATTTTTTAACGTATAAAATCTGCTTTTGAAACCCATTTTCCGCCAACATTTCTGTTCCATTGAGCACAATGGTTTCTACTTCTTTTTCTTTGGAACGATTATGGAACTGGACCATTCTTCCGTAGCACGAATTTCTGTCATTGGAATGGAAGTGTTCTCGACTTTTCTCTATTTACTTTATACTATATTTTATATACTTTATATTTATTTTATACTATACTTATTACTCTATTTATTTATTTTCATATACATTCTATGAGTGAAATTGGCTCACCCCCGTGAAAATAGGTCTACCCCATTGGATAATTCGAAATGAAGGGGTCTGCGGGGAAGAGAAATGAAAGTGTACATATATTTTATTACTTAACTAAAAACTATCGTATGTTTTTGAAATAGGATATTAAAGTCTTGTATATATATATAGTGATCCAATTTTTAACCCCTTACAGGTTCATTTTATTTCGGGATTATGGGTAAAAAAAATGTCAAATTTTTTATGCTTATTTTCATACATACATAGCTTTTTAAACATAATAGCATCATTCGCATACAAAATTTCCTAAAAATTAATGTAAAAAAATCAATTTAAATAAATGAATAATTTACCTGTATAGTTGGCTTTCAGAAATCATTAGACTTTGGAGTCAATTCACACTAACTATAAATATAAAGCTTAGAATACCTAGCTTTTATCTTGAATTAAATTTTATTTATATCCTATGCATTTACATAAATGATTATGAAATTATTAATCAAAATTTGGTCGTGTATGATACAATCGGAAACACGGTACTGCACAAAGTCCAACATCGCAATCTGGACAGTAGAACCTTGTTTCTCTCCTTACCTTCTTCCCTCTTCTGTCTCTCTTTGAGCAGAAAATAATCTAGTAGCAAGAAAAATAAACAAAAGCATTCGAAACCATAAAAAACACATGTGAGATAATTCGGGAAAGACTGATTGCACAGTGTAAAATTTCACAGTGCCGAAGTACACTCGGGATGAGTTAGGATTGTACATTTCACCTGCCCGAGTTCAGCTCGGGAAAAACCAGGAAGGGGTTAATGAGTCCAATTGGCTCGGTCCGTAAATCTAGTGTTAAAAATTCGAATGATCTCGGGCTGTTCGACAAGGGAAATCTTAGAGGAGTTATCGGCTGTTGGATCAACTCCTGCTAGATGAACATCATCTGCTGTTTTAAATCTCTAACCCCTTGCCTGCAATGCAAATGCTTCCATTTTGGCATGCCCGACTTCAGTTCGGGCAAGAGAAAAAACAGTATTTCAATTCCGTGGACTCTGAAATCGGTTCGTCCAATGCATTCTATTTAATTTGCCATTTTCTTGATAGATAGATATCCTTCCCTGGAAGGCTGTTCCGTGCCATTTGTCGATAGGACATCTCTAGGACACTACTGTAAAGGATTTGTGAAATTCAATTTAATCTCAGAGAATTAACGACAGTGGATAGAGATCATAATACTGTTGTATTAATCTATTATATTTATCCAGATTAGGACTTCATTGGATTAAGTTTACTGTTATTCGAGCAAAT
>CM063507.1:87329670-87332170 GCA_032207245.1 Pardosa pseudoannulata | reverse complement strand
CATGTTTTGTATCGGAAGACGAATTGTTATCTTTCAGTGAACAGTTTGATAGAATACAATACAATTTTGCATTTTGATAGCTTTCTGGTTATATTTTACTAACAGCCTGATAATTTTATTGATGTAAGAGTTGAATAATATATTTTTACTTTTAAATAATGGATTAATTGTTCTCTATGCGTTTTCAAATTTAAAACTTTAATACAGTCTGTGTATAAATTTCATCTATATTGTATTTTTTAATGTTTTAATACTCATAGTGTTTGCTTTTTATTGCATTTGTATTGCTCTTATGGATTTTATCTTCGCCATCTTAAATGGCACGTTGCCATTATTGGCTTCAAAAACTATCGCCATTGCCTTTGTAAATTATGCATCTATATTTTCTCATAAATTTCAGTATGATTTAGAAAAAATTTTGAAATTGTTCTCTATGAGTTTACAAATTTAAAATTTTTAATACAATCTGTGTATAAATTTAATCTATACTGTATTTTTTATTGTTTTAATACTCATAGTTTATGATTTTTATTGCATTTTTATTGCTCTTATGGCTGATTATCTCCACCATCTTTGGCACGTTGGCCTTATTGGCTCTAAAAACTATCGCCATTGCCTTTGTAAATTATGCACTTATATTTTCTCATAAATTTCAGTATGATTTAGGATTTTTTTTTTAAATTGTTCTCCATGCGTTTACAAATTTAAAATTTTAATACAATCTGTGTATAAATTTAATCTATACTGTATTTTTTATTGTTTTAATACTCATAGTTTATGATTTTTATTGCTCTTATGGATGATTATCTCCGCAATCTTTGGCATGTTGGCATTATTGGCTCCAAAAACTATCGTCAATCATTGGATCTAAAAACTGTTGGCATTGTTGACTCCAAAACCTATCGCCATTGCCTTTGTAAATTATGCACCTATATTATCTCATAAATTTCTGTATGATTTAGAAAAACTTTTGAAATTGTTCAAATCAATTTGAAATTGTTCAATTGTTTTCTTATGGCTGATTATCTCCGCCATCTTTGGCATGTTGGCATTATTTTCTCCAAAGACTATCGCCAATTATTGGCTCCAAAAACTATCGCCTTTGAATTTATAAATTATGCACCACAAACTGTTGGCATTATTGACTCCAAAACCTATCGCCATTTCCTTTGTAAATTATGCACCTGTATTTTCTCATAAATTTTACTGTGATTTAGAAAAATTATTAAAAATTGTTCTCCATGCGTTTACAAATTTAAAATTTTAATATAGTCTGTGTATAAATTTAATCTATACTGTATTTTTATTGTTTTAATACTCATAGTGTATGCTTTTTATTGCATTTGTATTGCTCTTATGACTGATTATATCCGCAATCTTTGGCATGTTGTCATTATTGGCTCCAAAAACTGTCGCCAATTATTGGCTCCAAAAACTGTTGGCATTATTGGCTCCAAAAACTATCGTCAATTATTAACTCCAAAACCTATCGCCATTGCCTTTGTAAATTATGCACTTATATTTGTCATAAATTTCCGTATGATTTAAGAAATTTTTTTAAAAATTGTTCCCCATGCGTCTACAAATTTAAAATTTTAATACAGTCTGTATAAATTTAATCTTTACTGTATTTTTTTTATTATTTTAATACTCATAGTTTATATTTTTTTATTGCATTTTTATTGCTCTTATGGCTGATTATCTTCGCCATCTTTGGCATGTTGGCATTATTGGCTCCAAAAATTATCGCCAACAAAACAAAGATCACCCTTAACTGCATTTTCACCCGACGATGAAATTCTACTTTCTTTACTCTTATTTGTTGTTTATTTCATGTAGTATCTGGAGTTTAAGTAGAATTATTAATTATTTTAGAATTTTTTAAAAATTTAATCCCCTGGGTAATATTTTCGATACTTTTTAAAAATTTAAACAGGTGGAGAATTACAGCTAATAATGAGGAATTTGCACATGTGGGGGATTCGAACAACTTAGTGTTTTTCTGATAATTTCATACTCGTAGATTCCAAAAATGTTCTAAAAAATATAAAAAACTGGGTCCATCATTTAAAAAATTAATTTTAAAGTTAAGCGAAAATCACGTGACATCAAAACGCTCCGTGATTGGTTGTGATGTCATCGTTCATGCAGACCAATATTTTTGTGTTGCTTTTAAGCGCGCACTATTTTCCGATTTTGTTTTTGCAAGTTCCTGAAATTTTCTAGCTATCAAAATTTATTTTTATTTAAACCTGAAGGTTTATTTTATCGATCTAGATAGCTTAGTTATCTCAATTTGTCATAAATGTCTCTTCTACCTGGATTTACCAAATGACAATCAGACAACCTCCCGAAAATTGACAGCATGTCAATGTTTTCTTTCTTGGCAAAAAAACCCGGATTTTATGGGAGCAAAAATACGAGGAATTAAAACCCAAAGGTATGTAAAATCATTTATATTTTTTCCAATTTTACTTAACATGTATTAATACTTTATTCA
>CM063507.1:87317170-87322170 GCA_032207245.1 Pardosa pseudoannulata | reverse complement strand
CAAATATCAATCGTCAAAAAACGTTCTAGTACGCGACCCTCGCTCAAGTATCAATCGTCAGAAAACGTACGTATAAAAACAAATATACATATAAATATACATACACACAGACACACACACACACACACACACATATATATATATATATATATATATATATATATATATATAATATCATTTTCGTAAGGGTAAATAAAAAGTTCATTTTAAATCTAAATTGACATTTTAACCAACCTTCAAGTTCTGTGGTACCACATCGACTGACTTAAAAACGAGTTTTTATTTATCTAAATTTTTCCAGAATCTATGTAGTAGACAAGAACATTCGGCTTCGTTCTCCTGTCTATACCGTTATTTTTGTACCCACCAACAAACCTTGCTGTTACACTAACCCGTACTAGTATGACACCCGTGCTCAAGTATCAATCGTCAGAAAGCGTACTAGTACGCAACCCGCGCTCAAATATCAATTGTCAGAAAACGTACTAGTACATGTACCGCATACAATGTGTTAAAATAGAATGAACTTTCATTCAATAAAATTAACACTTCATCTCCGTTACCAGCGTTAATAGGAGATACATGGATAAACGTTTCTTATCATCACCATAGTCATTCGTATATCTGCGAGATACACGATTGATGTTTCTCAGATACCCAACATTCTGCGTCGAACCATACGTCGAACAATACTGTATGTATTGTTCGACGTTGGGATGATTAATTATTTAATGCAAGAAAGAATATTTCTGTATTTAAAAAATGATAACGGAAGCTTTATTTCATTAAACACTAGAAACATATACGATCAGTCTATCACATAAATGAGAAAACGTATATCTGAAAGATATGACGCGATTATAGGTGTATTACAGAAGTTATAATTAATATCTTTTCAGAGATATGCTTTTATATAACACTGGATGTTAATATTCAACTGTTAAAATAAGTTCTCATAGGAATCCATTTGCTCAGTTTTTTACCCTTATTATCTTTTTATTATAATTATATAACTGCTTACAATGAAACGACCTTGAAAAGAATTTATTCTTTCTTGACTATTCATTCGCGACTTTCGGAGAATTAACACATTGTGTGCAGGTCCATTTCGCAGCGGAATTGTACCGGAAGCGGGCCTTTTGAGAGTCAATTTAGTTCTTCCGTTAAATCTCAATAGATCGAAAATTATTTCATTTTTTAACCAAGTTTTCGTATTTTATATTGAAATATATAAACAAATATAAAAATACAAATATATATATATATATATATATATATATATATATATATATATATATATATATATATATATATAAATACAAATATATATATATATATATATATATATATATATATATATATATATATATATATATATATATATATAATATCATTTTCGCAAGGATAAATGAAAAGTTAATTTTAAATCTCAATTGATTTTTTCAATCCACCTTCCCGTTCTGTGGTTCCGCATCGACTGATGTAAAAACTAGTTTTCCTTTATCTAAATTTTTCCAGAATCTATGTCGTAGACAAGAACATTCGGCTTCGTTTTCTTGTCTATACCGTTATTTTTGTACCCACAAACAAACCATGTTGTTACACTACTAGTAAGCGACCCGCGCTCAAGTATCAATCGTCTGAAAACGTACGTATAAAAACAAATATATATATAAATATACACATATATTCATATATATATAATGTCATTTTCGTAGGGATAAATAAAAAGTTAATTTTAAACCTAAATTGATGTTTTCAATGTACCTTCCCGTAACGTGGTACCATATCGACTGATGTAAAAACTTGTTTTTTATTTTTCTCCATTTTTTCCAGAATCACTGTAGTAGACAAGAACACTCGGCTTCGTTTTCCTGTATATACCGTTATTTTTGTACCCTCAAACAAACCAGGTTGTTACACAAACCCGTACTATACTCTGTGTAAACTCAATAGGCACTTTAAGGTCACTGATTTTTCCCCGATGATCAACTGTAACTATGGTAACGACAGTTGGGGAATGACTTCACTCTTTTTTACCACTGTGTTAAGGGGTGTCATGCATCGTGTGGGCTCTCCGTGCACGATGAAAGTATGTTTATTTAGACTACACTTTGAAGAATACTTAATACTTTACACAAAATTTTATGAGTAATTTCAGATCTGTTTCTAAGTTCTTAAATTTAAGATATAATCCCATTTCATAAAATTACAATTCAAAAATTGTATGTTATATTCTAATCCGTAAGATTTAAAAAATTCTACTGAAAAAGTAAATCTAATTTTTTTTTCACACACAGTTGCATTATTTACAGATATAATATCATTAAGATGATTGAATATTTCGCTAATTTTAATGAGTAATTAGTTATAATTTCTCACTATTTTTCTTTATATTTGTATGATTCTTTTAATCTAAATATCAAAAGTATTTCTTAATAATTAATTTATTTAATAGAATGTAGTTTTGAAATTCCTTAAATTTAAGTTGTATGTTAATAAGTATATTATGAAGTTATGTGGACCATAGTAAAGTTTCTATTCCAAAATTGTACTGTATTAATTATTTTATGATTTTACAAGAATTGAAAGAGGTCTTAATGCAATAACAATATTTTGTATAATTTTATTATGTAATTAAAGATTTATGGTCTGTTGATACATTTTTAGAAAGTGAAAATTTCTTTAGAAGGTAGATTCCTAATGTTTTAGTAAGAATTCAAAATTAAAATGAATTTTTGTATTTTTACAAAAATATCTGTGATTTATTATAACCATTTTATACAGATAGTTAAACTTTTCTTCATGTAAATAGTTAACGCATTTATGCACAACTGAAAATTTTGACTTTGCGTATAATAATAAAGCAAGTCGTCTGAACGTATCGGAATCAAATCCTCAACTGAAGTGCTGAAAATAAGTGTGAATGCACAGGCTTCTTGGTCGCTACCATAGTAACCGATGACTGAGGAAACGAGAAAATGTGACCTTGAAGCGCCAATAGATTTTACATGGACTATAGTACGTGTCCCGCGCACAAATAGCAATCTTCAGAAAACATACTAGTGCGTATCCCGCGCTCAAGTATCAATCGCCAGAAAACGTACTAGTACGTGTCCCGCATACAATGTGTTAAGAACTAAACATTAATCAGAACTTTTAGCTATACGACATTTTTAAGAATGAAAGGGAGTTAACTAACGAATAATTTCCTACCTGAAATATTTTGATATATTTGTTGACAGAAATTCGTTAGGATTCCATGGAAAATTAATAAAACAGGATTAAAATGAATGTAATAAAATTTGCAGTCCAATACTTGCATCTGTACGAGGTATATTGATATTCAGTTGTATCATCCTGCTATTACGACAGTCAATCGTATATCTGAGAGATATACGTTTGATTTTTCAATGTTGGCATGATTATACATATATGCACACACACAAACACACACATACAGCGAGTCCCAAAAGGTCGTTTACAAACTTAACATGCTGGTCTGTCATATCACGATGAACAAGATTTACATAGGAACATGTGTCCGAAAATGCAAACTGTGACCGCTAAACGACAATAATTGCAGGAGAATTGCTGGAACGGTAGAGGCGGACCGACGCGATCCTCTAACCTGACTCTCCTGAATTTCTACCTGTGGGGACACATGAAGTCCACGGTGTATGAGACACCCGTAACATCGGACATGTATCTTCGCCAGGATCGCGGAAGCGGCAGCACGTGTCCGTGACACTCCTGGCCGAATTGAATGGGTTCGCGATTCCGTGCGCCAACGTCGTGAAACGTGCATTGTGGCGAAGGGAAACATTTTTAAGCATTTGCTGTGGTATAATCCTCATCTGTAGTAAAAATCATATTAACACCGCTGTCGATATCGTTGTTTATTTTTTTCTCCTGCACCACACTCATGATCACAGAGCTCTAACGGTCGCAGTTTGCATTTTCAGACGCAAGTTCCTATGTAAATCGTGTTTATCGTGATATGACAGACCAGCATGTTAAGTTTGTAAACGACCTTTTGGGACACCCTGTATATGTAATAAGACGGACTTCTCGATGAGTGGTTGCAGTCAGGGCCCATAAAAATGACACCGTTTCAGCTAAAGACCTTTATTAAGATAACGTTGGAGGACGGGTTCCCACTTCGTCATAGGGACAGCACCAACTGAAGGGTCAGCTAGCATGAAATTCTATGTAAAAGACCCTTAACACCTGGGTCAACATCTGTGGGAAAATATCTCTAGAATAATCTGCTTCCAACAGCGTGCATCTCCTTTTTATTTGGAAATTTCCTAAATGGTCCGCTAGGGCCATGTAGAGTTATAATTAGGCAAGCCCTTTCTCCAAGGACGTCAACGGTAACCCCAGTGGTTCATTTAGGTCAGGGGTTAAAAAGGGAAATGCAAAAGGACGCGGGAATTTTTGCCCCTGAATTAAGATTTGGAAGCCCCTGAGAATTTCAAGCCTTCTTAGGTGTTTTATGCAACATATGTATATCTGTATATATATATATATATATATATATATATATATATATATATATATATATATATATATATATATATATATCAAGTCTGTTATACCTAAAATAATCTTTCTAAAATTCTCCTTTTTTACTACTTCTCATTCTTTAATACCTGATTTACCAGCAATAAAATATCAAATTTACAGGAGTGTTTGCAGACTTAAATTTTTATTGTCCGTCTCTCAAAACTAAAGCTAGAATAAAGACCCATTTTCTGTCCATTGGCCACATTTTCCAGCTGGCCCACAGAAATAGTTTCATTCTTCCAATAATTAAATGGATGCCTATGTAGATATCCACCTAACTTAAATAATCAAAGTTCATCTTGGACTGTCCCCCCCCCCCCCCCCGAAAAACGATGAATAATTGAAATCTCTTAGGAATGAAATCACGTCATTCGTTCGCTCTTGGGTGCGAGAAATTCAAAGATGCACTTTTTTTAGCATTTCATGCACAG
>CM063507.1:87304670-87312170 GCA_032207245.1 Pardosa pseudoannulata | reverse complement strand
GATGATTATATTAGACATAGTGTTTTTTAGAAAACTATCAACACTATATTATGTATCAACGTTAAATATTGTTCCTTTTGGGAGGATTATTTTAGATATTGCCTTTTTTAGAAAACGTTCAACACTACATTACGTATCAACGATAAATATTGTTCCTTTTTCGATTATTATATTAGACTTTGCCTTTTTTAAATAACTATCCGCACTGTATTACGTATAAATGATGTATATTCTTCCTTTTGGGAGGATTATATTAGATATTGCTGTGTTTAGAAAACTTTCAATACTGTATTACGTATCAACGATAAATATTGTTCCTCTTGGAAGAATTATATTAGATATTGTCTTGTTTAGAAAACTATCAACTCTATATTACGTATCAACGATATATATTGTTTCTTTTGGAAGGATTATATTAGATATTGCCTTGTTTAGAAAACTATCAGCACTATATTACGTATCAACGATAAATATTGTTTCATTTGGGAAGATTATATTAGATATTTCCTTGTTTAAAAAACTATCAACGGTATATTACGTATCAATGATATATACATCGTTTCTTTTGGGAGGATTATATTAAATATTGCCTTGGTTAGAAAACTATCAACACTATATTAAGTATCAACGATAAATATTGTTCCTTTTGGGCTGACCGACGCGACACTTAATTTCGAAAGCCAAAAAAGCTAAGCTGTTCTTGCATGACCACTTCTAGTCATCATTTGAAAAACGACGACATATTCGTCGGTACAGCCTCTCGAACGGCGAGAGTATTGTTCTCGTCTTGTCGCTCATCCCTCTCATGACACGGTAAAGTAGAATATTAGGGTGGACTACTTTTTCACGTGCAGATCCCGTCGGCGAAGATGATGCCAATTGAAGCGAGAGTAAAAGAAGTAAATAAAAAAACAAACAAACATCGTCTGCGCAGTGAAGCATGTCACAGCTTTTCATTCAGTCACAATTACTGGAAGAAAAGAACTTTAATTTGCTCTGCTCAGCTTGTTTCGGTTTTGCGTCGCTGAAATTTTTAGAATAACTGCCGAATTTATTACAGGCAGCGTATTCTACCCAAGTTTTTCACTTTCTAGCATAGTGGTGGAAGCGAGTTTTTTTGGTTAATTATAGTCTACGAGAAAAGTCACTGCCGAATAAAATGTTCTTAGTCATGTGTCGTGATTCATGTATATAATGCTGTATTTTAACCAAACTAACCAATTTATTTATGAATATAGTCTAAAATAAATTTCTGGTGATTCTAACTCCAAAATCAGAACCTTGTTTTTCTTTTTCTTGTAATTGTGGTAACCCTTGGTGACTTAGCACTAGATTTACGGGCCCAGCCCATTTGACTCATTAAAAATTGGATCACTATATATATATATATATATATATATATATATATATATATATATATATATATATATATATATATATATATATATATATATATATATATGTATATATATGTATATATATGTATATATGTATATATATATGTATATATATATATGTATATATATATATATATATATATATATATATATATATATATATATATATATATATATATATATATATATATATATATATATATATATATATATATATATGACTTTAATATTCCTTTTCAAAAACACACGTTGATTTTTAGTTATATAATAGTTATATAAAGTTATATAAAGTTAATGAAATAGATGTCAACTTTCATTCCTCTTCCCCGCAGACCCCTTCCTTTCGCATTATCCAATGAGGTATACCTATTTTCAAGGTCGTGAGCCCATTGGACTCATAGATTGTATATGAAAAGAAATAAATAGAGTAATAAATATAATATAAAGTAAACATAGAAAAGAAGTCGAAAACACTTCCATTCCAACGACAGAAATTCGTGCTACGGAAGCATTGTCAAGTTCAACCATCGTGCAGAAGAAACAGATGTAGAAACCATGGTGCTCAATGGAATAGAAATGTTTGCGGAAAATGGGTTTCAAAACCAGATTTTAGATGTTAAAAAATGTTTTTCGTAAATTGTTTTATAGTAAACATTTCATTTAAATTAATTTGGAACTATTATTTTGGCAAAAAACTTGAATTTTCTAGTAGGAGTCGAATTGGCTCATTTCAGTAAAAATAGGTAAAGGATCAACATCCGTAAATCTAGTGTTAAACAGCACCAAATTAGTTTAACCTTAGCTCAACTATTCTTATATAACTCCTTTACATAACCTAATTTCTGTTCGAAGAATCATTCTGAGATTAGTCTTAAACATTTTAGAGGAGGTAAGAATTTATTTAACCGGAGGGTGGAGAACACTATATAAGTCTTTCATGGAAGTTTGAGTAATTAATTTTGTTTTTCATGCCTCATCAAAGCAAATGGGTCCAACAGGACCTGTTTGTTCACACTGAAAGCCCCTTCAAAAGGTTAACACCCTCACAGAACTTCATAAGCGAATGTAAAACGCCTATGAAGAAATGATAATGATAACGAATGATTAATTGCCCTACGTTTATACAAAGGTTAGCTAATGCTTAAATTCATTTGATTTAAGTGTGATTGAGGATTCTAGCTCGATGTACAGAAATGTACTGCTACGGTCTGAAAACATTTTTGAGGGTACAATTAAAGACACAAATGTGGCATTGTACAAAAGAAAAAAGAATGCTAAGGATAATAAATGATTATTGATGTACGGTTATATAAATGTTAAATTAATTCGATTTACGCGTGATTTATCTTTTTATTTTGGTGTGAAGAAAAGTAGTGCTATTGTTTAACGACGTTTTTGAAGATACAAATGGTGACACAAGCGTGGTATTATACAAAATGAAAATAGAATACTAATGATAACGCATGTTTAATTACCCTACGATTATATAAAAGTTAACCAGCGGTTAGATTCTTTTGAATAGAGCAATTTGTCGCGACGTCACGACCTACTATAATGCCCTTCCCATTCATTTTCATGTTTACAACAGCCAATAGACAAACAATAAACTGCCCTTCCGTTTGAAACTATAGCCAGAATTTGAGAATTTGCCCTACTGCATGAAATCGCCTTATTATGCATAACTGAGGCTTTCAATTTGTTATATAAAAAGTAGTTATTCCGTCCTGAGTTTAATAATTATAGCCAGTCACCAGATGGCATTCTAAATTATGTTTACCTTTGAATTCTGATGTATAATAGAAACTCCAATCTCATGGAATAGATAATGTGTTCTTAAATGTTTCTATTTATAACATAATACATCTCTTGGTTCAAAAATTTTATTGTTAAATCATACGAAGGTTGTTTCTAACAAGAAAAAATGGGAAGTCTATTATTAAGATTTCTCATGGTTGATCTATATTTTCGTTTCTGTTCCTAATGTAACCAGTATTTGCTATCTTAGTTTGGATTTTTAAAGTTAAGATAATTATATACAGTTGTGATATTGATTAACAACTTTCTTGCAGATACAAATGGAGACATAAATATGGCATGAAACAAAAGCAAAAAGTGAGAAAGGGTGAGGAATCTTGTGAGACAGTATACGAGGGTTACTCTGAAATTTTTGAGATACGAGCAGACGAGAATTTACAAAATAAAAATAACGGTTTAATTTTAAAATACAAAGTATTTTAACACAGCAGACGATTCTTTACTGACTTACTTCAACTTTTTTACCGAAGAATAAATTTTAAACAGAAGATAAAATGGAGTGGACGCGACAACATTTTCGCGCTCTGAGTTTTTACGATTTTAAAGCAGGATTCAATAGAGAAGAATGCTTGCAAAGGTTGCAATTGGCATTAGGTGACGAATCTCCTGCTCGTGCTACTATATTCAGGTGGCTTAAAGAATTGAGCAGAGGTCTTCAGGACGAAGAACACACAAGAAGGCCGCCGTCTGCAGTCATCCAGGATAATGTGTCTGCCATACGAAAAATGTTAATGGATGATAACCGCTGTACCTATCGAATTATACAGAAGGAACTTAACAATGGATCCGAAGCCATACACAAAATCATTAATGAAGAATTATATATGAAAAAAGTAGTTTGCCGTCGGGTTTTCCATTATGTAACTGAGCACCAAAAAAGGGGAGTGTGTCAGAATCGGTAGAGAAACTCATAAATTGCTAAATAATTGTGACCACCACATCATTTCTAAAATTCTAACGGGTGACGAAACGTACATACCGTTTTTTGACGTTCCAACACTTCACGAAAGCAAAGTAGGGGTCTTCGAAGAGGATTCCACGCCGACAACGGCGAAAAGACAACGCGCACTGAAAAAAGGGATGTATGCCGTTTTCTTCGGAAGTACGGGATCGGTCAAAGCCGTCCAGTCGGGAGTACAGAAGACAGTAACGGCAAACTGGTATACCACTCAATGTCTTCCACACATTCTACAAAAAGTGAATGTGAGGGGACTCATGCTTCGCCATGACAATGCATCATCACATACGGCCGGATGAACAGTTGAGTTTCTTAAACAAAAACTAATTAAAGTGATAGAACATCCGCTGTATTCACCTGATGTGTGACTTTTGGTTATTCTTTAATCTAAAAAAGAACTGACGTGGACGTCGTTTTGATTCAGAAGAAGAGAGTGATGTGGCTATAAATGCATTTTATTCCAAGAAATGAATGGCTCGAGGCATTGAATCTGTGGGAAATTCGTCTACGAAAGCGCGTTGATGCTGGAGGAGACTACTTTGAACGCACCTTAAATTTTGTAAGTATAATTTTAAAAACCTAGTTGTACCTGAAAATTTTCGGAGTGACCCTCGTATAAGCATATATTCTTTCGCAGAGGGGGGGGAGGGAAACATTAAGGACAGACATTTATCTCCCCTTTCTCTAATCTTGGTAGGTGTACATTATGTACATCCATAAAATATAAAATGTAGTATCTTCTTGCAGTTTAGTATTAAGATCTTAGGTGTCAAATACCACTCATATTTCGGGAAACAGTTTCGTTTAGTTTGAAGCAGTACGGTCTATTTTATCTTTACACGAGGTCTAATGAGTCCGATATCTATTGCTTAAACCCGATTCCGAAAGGCTATGCACATTCATTCCAGCAGCAGAATTTGAAACCCACAAACTCCGGTACTGAAGAGCAACTATGAGAAAACAGCAAAAAACTACATAGAGTGAAAATACGTAACAAAAAAACAGAGTGAAGAATAAATTTCAGCGAGGAACCGCGGCAGATCAATCAGTAAAGGCATTGATCTTATAACCGGAAGGTTGTGAATTCGGATCTTCATGATCCAGCCCATTCATTAATGGCAACGGGGCAGGTTGAAGAGATTCGTGGCTCTAACGTTCTTCAAATTCCTAAACGATACCTCTGGAAGTGGTAGCTCAAGACTGGAGTTCTCTGCTTCTAAATTACGAGGACCCGCTTTGTGTTGTACCAGGGGTTAACCCTTTGACAGTTTCATTTTTTACAGAATTCGGTCAAAAAATGTCACATTTTTTATTGCATTTTTTTTTCATTTTACATTTTTAAGTACAGATATGTTATCAAAATTAGCATTTCTAATATTTTTAAGCATTTATTACAACTTTTTTTTTTTCTATGGAAGCATCACAGAACTGAAGTTTACCTTTAGTCTCGTCGATATCCAAATTCATTTTTGGAATTCCGGCGAAAGCAAATCTAGGAGGCGGATCCGAAGGATTATCACAATTAATTTTAAAAATATTGCCTTGCTCGACTCATTCTATCTGTACTATTATCAGAGTCACTACTATCCAGGTCATCTAGTCAACTTTCGCTACTATCATTTACAGATAATTCAGTTTTTGATTCCGAGGCACAGTTCGAATTACAAGAAATGAGCTTCATAAGCTCTGAATTATCCATTATTTAAAAGTAAAAATATATTATTCAACTCTTATATCAATAAAGTTACCAGGCAGTTAGTAAAATATAACCAGAAAGCTATACACTGAAGGATAACAACACGTCTTCTGATACAAAAATGCGAAAAAACCAGTACTTTTGAACCAATCAGAGTAGAAAATACAATAAACTGCAAACTATCATTTACTGGACATCTATACGAATAATTTGATACTAAAATTTGAAAAAATACGGCCGAAACACTGCAAGCGAAATAGAAATCAGATTACCCGTACGCCGTAAAGGCAAATCAGTAAAGGGGTTAATGTTGGTCAGCTATAAGCACCTAATAAAATGAACAACAATTATTTGGAGTTTGGTATCGGAGAATGTTATTAGAACAAGTACCCCCGCATTAGAAATATTAATCACCAGTACTCAATGTGTGTATGGGGGGGGGGAGGGTTTAAAGAAAGTAGGAACAAGCTAAATATTCTCAAGAAATTTCAGTGAAACAGATCTTGTATGAGGAAAGATTGGATTAGAATTGACACTTAACACGTTCCACGAGGGTCTACTTCATCGCCCACTTACGCGTGCAGAGGGCGTTTTTTCCTGAATCGCGAGAAAGTCGAGTGATTCAGAAAAATCGCAGTCCATCGAAAACTACTTTGTTTTTAGGAACGAGACTTTTTTTTTTATTTTACACTTTAATGTGTACTGTATGATTATTTAACAAAAAAAAAAAAAAAACACAATATTTTTACGAAATCCCAAAAATAAAGATTTTTAAAATGAAATTCCGATCCTCTGTCGGCGCCTATTTCTTCGTCACTCTTTGTCACGACGGCTCATTTCATCCACTTTGTATTCGACCATAAAAAACAAGTTTCCAATGGACCAAACACGTTCTGGTGCTAGGAATTCGATGGAAGACGAAATAACGCGACCGAAGACCCAGTCACTCGACAATCCTAACTCGTGGAAAGAAAAAATGCAAAGCGTTGCAGGGCAATGCAAACAACACGCATATAATGTCACACATATAGATATAATTATACGTATTGAGTAGATGTGTGGTGGTGATCGGGTATCCACCACCAATCTACTCAATAACTATTTTTACGTGACCCGCGCTCCAGTGACTGACTGCAAAAAACGTAAAAATACGTTGCCCGCACTCGAAGTGTTAAGTTTGATCTTCAGCGCGTTGTGCTATTCATCGGAAATCCATCTCAAGATGTTTTCGTCTTTGTGACGACGTCATACAGTTTAGGTCGTAGTGACGAAAGCCACTCTTTCCTCGCAATGAATCATCATTTTGCCGAAAACAAACGGGAGAGGTTTAGGGGATCAAGGATCTATCTGATCAAAGGAACCGAAACAAAATAAGAGAGAAGGCTTGCTTCCTCCTCTTGCACCAACTCTCTTTTCCCGGTTTCTAAAGAGAGGCGCTCAGCCTTACGAAGGGGTATTATGTGCCGAATGCAGTGGAAGCCTTCAGAATGTAATAGAGAATAAGACTCTTTTCTATGGGTGGGTTAAAGGTAGGATCGCCATTAACAGCTTTGTTTGCTGTTTGCCATAGAGAGCTATGCCCATGAAAAGATACTTGTATACAATTACTACAAACTGCCTTGTAGGACGATGAT
>CM063507.1:87292170-87294670 GCA_032207245.1 Pardosa pseudoannulata | reverse complement strand
AGAACTTTTCATTTGTTTAAACAAGAGTCTTTCGACAGAGAACTTTCTTATCTTCTTCACCTAATCTGTATATCTTAGAAATGTCGAATTGAAAAAGTACCAAATGTTATAAAACAGTTTTCTAACTTTAAACATCTTTCTTAACACTTCGCCGAACGATGGCCGAATGGTTAGGGTGCTGGCCTTCGATACCGGAGTCCATGGTTTTGAATCCCACAGTGGCATGGATGTTCGTAGCCTTTCGGAATCGGTTTAAACTGTAGGTCCCGGTCTCATTATCCCTCGTGTTGCAAAAAGTAGACCGTAGCACTCTAGATCAAACTTTCTTAGCACTTCGCTTGCGGGCAACGTATTTTTACGTTTTTTACAGCCTGTCACTGGAGGGTGGGTCACGTAAAAATACGTATTGAGTGGATTGGTGGTGGATACCGGCTCACCACCACAAATCCACTCAATACGTATAATTATATGCATGTGTGACATTATAGGCGTGTTGTTTGCAATTATTCTTTCCACAAGTGAGGATTGTCGAGCGACTCGGTCTTTGGCAGCGTTATTTCGTCTCCCATCGAATGCCTAGCTCCAGAACGTACGAGTCGTGTTTTGTCCATGGGAAGCTTCGTTTCTTTTATTGTCGAATACAAAATTGATAAAATGATCCGTCGCGACAAAGAGAGCGACGGAGAAATAGGCGCCGACAGAGGATCGGACTTTTATTTTAAAAATCGTTTATTTTTGGGATTTCGTAAAAATATTGTTTTTTCTTTTTGGTTAAATAATCATACAGTATATATTAAAGTGTAAAATAAAAAAGTTTCGTTCCTAAAAACAAAGTTGTTTTCGATGGACTGCGATTTTTCGGAATCACTCCACTTTCGTTCGATTCACGAAAAAACGCCCGCTGCACGCGTAAGTGGGCGGTGAAGTAGACCCGCATGCCAAGTGTTAAGAGTCAATTCTAATCCAATCTTTCATCATACAAGATCTGTTTGGCTGAAATTTCTTGAGAATATTTAGCGTGTTCCTATGTTCTTTAACATCCCCCCGCATGTCAAGTGTTAAATTCTCCTTTTAACCCTTTGTGTCTCAGTTACATTGAACCCAGAAAAGTTGTGACAAATGTTAACACATTGTATGCGGGACATTAGTAGTAAGTTTTCTGACGATTGATACTTGAGCCCGGAACACGTACTAGTAAGTTTTCTGACGATTGACACTTGAGTCCGGAACACGTACTAGTATGTTTTCTGACGATTTTTTCTGACGATTGATACCGAGAGACGTACTAATACGTTTTCTGTTGATTGATACTTGAGCCCGGAACACGTACTAGTAAGTTTTCTGACGATTGATAGTTGAATGCGGTTCACGTACTAGTAAGGGTTAATGTAACAACATGGTTTGTTGGTGGGTACAAAAATAACGGTATAGACATGAAAACGAAGCCGAATGTTCTTGTCTCTACTACATAGATACAGACAAAAACTAGGTTTTAAATAAAAACCAAATTTTACATTAGTCGATGCGGAACCACAGAACGGGAAAAAAAATAAAACTATTTACTTCTATTTCTATTTGATTTTTCATATTTACGATGCGATTATAAATTTATCCACTCAAAAATATATTTTTTGTTTACAAAAATCTTATGGTTGTCATTTATATATTTCTGTTTATATATTTCTGTTTGTATATTTGTTTATCTATTTCAATATAAAATACGAAGAGTTGGGTAAAATATGAAATCATTTTCGATCTATTGAGATGGAACTGAATAACTCAAGGGAGGCGCTAAACGCCCGCTCCCGGTACAAATCCGCTGCAAAATGGACCTGTTGTGTTAAAATGCATTATTCTAACATTAAACAACTTTCTTATAATAACTTTCTTACATTCCGATTAACCCTTTGTATTTCAATCTCTTAATTTTTTGCATATTTTTATATTATTTACAGAAACGGAATCGTTGAAATGACAAAACTAAATAATTTTAAAAGATTTTCAAAGTTATGTTGTCGGTAAGTGCACAATCATTCTTTTAATTTGTTGAATATTTTTAATATTTAAGAAATGCATTACTTGAATTCACAAAATTAAACAATTTTTTAAACTTTTTTAAGTTATTTTATGAGTAACTTTTTTTCATTCTTATAACTTCTTGTATATTTTTTATGTTACTTAAAATTGCATTAGTTAATACTAAAGCTAAATAATTCTTTAAAGCTTTTAAAAAGCAATCTTATGTGTAATTACATTTTAATCTTTTAAAGTATCCGTCTACGTTAAAAACGTCATTTTTCGCCAAAAATCATAATTTTTTTTATTTCTCCTATTGTAAAATTTCAACTTTTAGGCTTCTAAATCTATTTTTGTTTTGTCTCTAAGGCATTGTAAAGAAAAGTGACATCTGTTTAAACATCAGTGACAGCCGTCCAAACAAAGCGGAAGTAGCGACTTCGGAATAAGAAGTTGCGAATTGAAAGCCTTTTAAAGAGCATTT
>CM063507.1:87279670-87287170 GCA_032207245.1 Pardosa pseudoannulata | reverse complement strand
ATATGAGTCAATAAGTTGTATTCTCCAAATGGGATACCTAATTTTGTTAAGTGCAATGTTTATTAAATTTCCCACTTATATTTTTAAAACCTTTTTATTTGAATTGTATCTCATTTTAGTACCAAACAAAGTAGAAATATTTTAAAATATTATTTTATAGTATATTACACTGTTTTTTAAATTATATTATTTCGTCGATTGTTAATAGTGAGGTCAAGTGGGCCTTTGCCTCCCTTGGATAAGAAAAATCATTTATCCCCCCTCATTTTCTTTAGAACATTAAATAATTTCTTTAAAACAATGACTCCGTTCTTTTCTTTCCGGTTTTAACACTAGATTGCCCAAGGCAGTCACTTTGACTGTTTTTTAATTTCAATTAGAAAAACAATTATGAAATATAATGACACAATTTCTTAGAATTTGGTGACTTTTTCTATAACATATAAATGGGTTTATGAATAATTGTAGTTACTTTCGCCCTCCTTTATTATATAATATTAAAAATTAATTTTAAACAAATTTCTTTACATATTTGTTATTTTTTCACAATGCAGTCATTTTGACTGTTTTTGGGCAATATAAGTATACAAGAAATCTCGGGCAATCTAATGTTAATCTCAATTTCTAAAAGCAATTTGTAACGTACTTTATTACTTTATAATTATTCGATAGTTTAAAAATAATTCCATTAAATAGCAACAGTATTTTATAAATATAACCAAGTATTTTATAAGTATAACTGCCTAAATATAATCAAAATTTTGAGATGAGAAAAAAATAAATAAATACCTTTTTGTAATATTTATATAATCATTTGGGGAAAAGTCCGGCAATTCTGCAGGCAGCATTTTACATCTTTGTCCGTGGCGGCAAAACTCTTAGAGCCGGACCTGCTTAGTTTGTAATCTCTTCTCTCGATCAATAAAGTTCCTCACAGTACTGGAATGTAAGATACTTTAATTTGTTTAACCTTCTTTCGATAAAATTGTTTAATATTTTAAATTAATTCTTTTCATTTTTTATTCTCAAATTATGTAACTGTTTAAGAATCTGTTAAAGAGACAAAAATCGACTTACTGCGACACCATTCAGTGTTTTTCCTTTATAAAAAAAAACTATTGACTGGCAATGTTTATAAATCACAGATCTCTCTATACCAGTTTACTAATTAATCTAAAGCGCAGCATTGACAATCGATCATTTCCTGGATAGTTTCGGTAGTGCTGCCATCTATTGGAAACTTAATAAACTGAAAATTTTCTTTGAAAATATAGTTAACTATCTTCAACAACCCTACAAGACTAAAAATTTCAGCTTTTGTAAGTGAAATAATTAACTATTGTATAATTAATGCTGTATTAATTGCAAGTAGATTCTAATGTTGTTTAATTTTCAAAATATATATGGTTCTACAATTCTAAGGTTTATTTAAAATAATATTTTCTTGACCTTTTAATTCGCACATAAAAATAAATAAAAGTTAATAATATTTTTTAATAATTTTTTATCATTTTTAAAAATTTTTAAAAACTTATTAATATATTTAGAAATAAATAAATGATAAAAAAACTTTAAATGTGAAGATTAGAAAACTTGACTATTTTATATATATTTGAAGAAGTATTTAAAGTATAGTCATTTAAACATAGAACAGTATAAGATGTAATATCTATCATATAAAAATAATATACTAGTATCAATAAATACAAACTAGAAAGTAGTTGTTCAAAACAAGTTCAAAAGCTACATATTTCTGTTTCAGATGCTAATTTTTATGTTTCAAAAATGTTCATCATATAATAATCAAAAGATTGCAGTTTATGATTTGAAATTGTTTCAATATTAAATCAACAGGCTTTTTAATTTTCAATGAATTATTTTTACATCGAACATTTGCAATTTATTAATGAAAAATGGAAATTTAACTTTTCTGTAAAGAAAAGGTTTTAAAAGTTTAAAAAAAAAACGAAAAATAATTGGATAGTAATAATAAAATAAATCTATTATTATAATTATATAATAATAATAATATAATTAAGTATTATATTATTAAATTATTATTATTATATTATATTATATTATAATAATATAATAGAATAGAATAATTATTGTTATTATTATAATGAAAGTGTAACAAAATTTAAGATTAAAGAATTTCTCATCTTTGTATAGCGTCCAAAAGATTGTAACTTATGATTAAATTTTACAGGAGTGTAAAATCATCTAGCCTCCTGATTTTCATAGAACATTTCATAGAATAAATAAATGGCAAATTAATTTTAAGAATTGAAGAGAAAATGGAAGTTCTTAACAAAATAATAAAAATTCTATTATTATTTTCATACTCTAATATTTCTACTTTTATGTTTGAAGCTAGTACTTAAAAAAATACAAAAAAAAAAAAAAATTTTTACAATAATCCATAAAGTTTTTATCTAAATATATTTTTTTGAAGGATCGTTTTTCTGTAAATTTTGTTATTTTGATATATGGTTTCTAATAATAATAATTTTTTTTTTTTTTTGTTGGGGGGTGCATTTTATTACAGTATTTTATTCTTTAATTTAAATATTTCAATATATTGTTGCTACAACAACTTTTATTTCCGATTAACACCAATAGATGGCAGCACTATAAACAAGTCATTTGACTTTTAGTAGCACAAGAGGTCACCTCAATGTGAAACCAACTGTTGCATGCATACATTAATGTTAATCTAGTTTCCGTACCATTGTTCTCCGTGTTTCTCATTCTTTGTTGTGAACTATTTGCAGGCGTGTTAAAGAGATAATGACAGAAGTATCATTGTCGGTTAATATGCTCAATAGAACCATTTAAATCGACATCACCCTATTTAGAACAACTATTTATGTGAAGGATTCTATTCATACACAGACAAGGAAAATGATATTTTAATTCCTAAATGATTTTTTTTCTAAGAATGATTATTTATTTAAATAAGATAAGACTAAACGTACGGTGTAGGATTTGGAATAAAAATTAAAAGCGATACTTGATCATTCCATGGAAACTAACGTAACATTTACACAAAATGCAAGCAAAAATTTTGCAGATTGTTACGTTTAAATTAGCACAATTAACACTTCCCGTGTGGGCAATGTATTTTTACGTTTTTTGCAGTCTGTCACTGGAGCGCAGGTAACGTAATAATACGTATTTAGAGTAGATTTGTGGTGGATACCCGCTCATCACCACAAATCTACTCTATACGTACAATTATATGTATGTGTGACATTGTAGGCATATTGTTTTCATTTTTTCCTTCCACAAGTGAGGATTGTCGAGCGACTCGGGCTTTGGTTGCGTTGTTTAGTCTTCCATCGAATGCCTGGCTCCAGAACTTTCATATTAAAAATGCCGAACGCTGGCCGATTGGTTAGGGTGCTAACCTTCGGATCCGGAGTTCGTGGGTTCGAATCCCACTATGGCATGGATGTTCGTAGCCGTTCGGAATCGGCATTAAGCAGTAGGTCCCGGTCTCATTGGCCCTCGTGTTGCAAAAAGTAGACCTTAGCATTCCAAACCAAACCAAACCAAATCATTTTAAAAATCGTTTATTTTTGAGATTTCGTAAAAATATTGTTTTGTTTTTTTGTTAAATAATCATACAGTCTATATTAAAGTGTAAAATTTTCGTTCATCAAAACAAAGTAGTTTTCTGCTGACTGCGATTTTTCTGAATCACTGAACATTAGCGCGATTCACGAAAACACCCCCGCTGCACGCTTAAGTGGGCGGTGAAGTATAACCGCATGCCAAGTGTTCATACTAATTACAGGCAAAAAAAAGATCATTCAATCAATAGTTTACAAAGATTAAAAAACCGAGGAAATGTATATTAATATTGTATTCAGTTTCACCCTTTTCAAAACTGCCTTCGAATGAAAAAGATTTTCAAAATTACCAGAAAGAGTATTTTTGGGAGTTTGACACGAAATGTTAGTTCATAACCAAACAAACAAACAAACAAAAAAAAAAATGAAAAAAAAAATTCAAGAATAAACACGATCGCACTACACTCTTCACAACTGAAGCTGCAAGTCGTGTAACAGGTGGAAAACGAAATTCAACTTAAAAAATTATTTCCAAAAAACAATGGCACTACACTATATTGTATTCAGTTTCACCCTTTTCAAAACTGCCTTCGAATGAAAAAGATTTTCAAAATTACCAGAAAGAGTATTTTTGGGAGTTTGACACGAAATGTTAGTTCATAACCAAACAAACAAACAAACAAAAAAAAAATGAAAAAAAAAATTCAAGAATAAACACGATCGCACTACACTCTTCACAACTGAAGCTGCAAGTCGTGTAACAGGTGGAAAACGAAATTCAACTTAAAAAATTATTTCCAAAAAACAATGGCACTACACTATATTCGGTGTAAACTCAATAGGCACTTCAAGGTCACTGATTTTTCTCGTATGGCCAACTGTAACTATGGTAACGACAGTTGGGGAATGACTTTACTCTTTTTTCCCACTGTGTTAAGGGGTGTCATACATCGTGTGGGCTCTCCGTGCACGATGAAAGTATGTTTATTTAGATTACACTTTGAAGAATACTTAATACTTTACACAAAATTTTATGAGTAATTTCAGACCTGTTTCTAAGTTCATAAATTTAAGATATAATCCCATTTCATAAAATTACAATTCAAAAATTGTATGTTATATTCTAATCCGTAAGATTTAAAAAATTCTACTGAAAAAGTAAATCTAATTTTTTTTTCACACACAGTTGCATTTTTTATAGATATAATATCATTAAGATGATTGAATATTTCGCTAATTTTAATGAGTAATTAGTTATAATTTCTCACTATTTTTCTTTATATTTGTATGATTCTTTTAATCTAAATAACAAAAGTATTTCTCAATAATTAATTTATTTAATAGAATGTAGTTTTGAAATTCCTTAAATTTAAGTTGTATGTTAATAAGTATATTATGAAGTTATGTGGACCGTAGTAAAGTTTCTAATCCAAAATTGTACTGTATTAATTATTTTATGATTTTACAAGAATTGAAAGAGGTCTTAATGCAATAACAATATTTTGTATAATTTTATTGTGTATTTAAAGATTTATGGTCTGTTGACACATTTTTAGAAAGTGAAAATTTCTTTAGAAGGTAGATTCCTAATGTTTTAGTAAGAATTCTAAATTAAAATGAATTTTTGTATTTTTACAAAAATATCTGTGATTTATTATAACCATATTATACGTATTGTTAAACTTTTCTTTATGTAAATAGTTAACGCATTTATACACAACTGAAAATTTTGACTTTGCTTATAATAATAAAGCAAGTCGTCTGAACGTATTGGAATCCAATCCTCAACTGAAGTGCTGAAAATAAGTGTGAATGCACAGGCTTCTTGGTCGCTACCATAGTAACCGATGACTGGGGAAATGAGAAAGTGTGACCTTGAAGCGCCAATAGATTTTACATGGACTATAATGGCCAAACACTAGGCTTTTACTTGTAGGTCGGTCAGTGCACATTTATTGCTCTATAGCCGTAGTGTCTTAAAACTACCGTTTCGTTTTGGACGGCTATTGACGTCATCCCACACACTGACCTCCGCTTTAACGGCTATATAGACGCAAGTGTCCGTCAACGTGTTAAAGGAAGTTTTCTTCTCGAAACTTCGCATTTCTTCCCCGGCATCGTCTTTCCCGCATCAGCAGAAATTTTGTCCCATTCTAGAGGCTGGCGTAAGATGACATCGGTAATTCTGCATCTGATAGGAGACTGATTTCCATATCGAATTGTAAAGAACTCTTCACACCGATAAGGAATTTCGAATGCGAAGTTTGAAATGTTTTCAAACTTGGATTGAAAAATAGTTGTCAAATTCGGGCTACGCAACACCACTAAAGTTTGCTGGATTGCGTCAGATCACCATTACATCCATTTACACATATTTAGGCACTGTTTAACGAGATATATATCTATATACCCATGTAAGTGTATATACATGTATGTATGCATATACGCATATATCTATGCAAAAATGTATGTATATATACATGGATACAAATATTATACATATATGCCCTAAGTGTTTGTATATATATGCATGTATATTTATATCTATGCATATATATATTAGTGTGTATATATATGCATCAATGTATACATATTTATATGCATAAAGCCATGCATAATCAAATTCGTATGTATGTATGTATGTATAAGTAATTATATAATTACATGAATGTATATATGTAGGCATACATATGCATATATTTATGTATATATATATATAAAAGTATATATATAAATGTATATATATATATATATATATATATATATATATATATATATATATATATATATATATGCATGTACGTATATATATGCATATGTGTATGAAGGTGCATGTATGTTTATATGTATGCGTATATACACGCATGTGTATATATGAACACATATTTATATGCATCAATATATACATATTTATATGCATATATCCATGCATATACCCATACGTATGTATAAGTAATTATATAATTACATGAATGTATATAAGTAGGCATACATATGCATATGTATATATATATATATATATATATATATATATATATGCGTGTACGTGTATGTGTGTATATGTCTATGAAGGTGCATGTATGTTTATATGTATGCATATATACACGCTTGTGTATATATATGCATCAATGTATACATATTTATATGCATATATCCATGCATAATCATATACGTATGTAGGTATATGAATACAAATATTATACATACATGCGAGAAGAGTTCGTATATATATGTATGTATATTCATATGTATGCATATATATTATGCTTGAGCATATATATGTATCAAAGTATACATACTTATATGCATATATCCACGCATATCTCCATACGTATGTATGTATATAAATAATTATGGAATTGCATGTATCTATGTATATATGTATACATATATGTGCACATATGTATATAGATATTCATATATATGCATTTATATAAATGTATAGTATGTATGCGTGTGCGTATAAGTATGTATGAGTGTAAGCATGTATATATGTATGTATTTGTGTGTATGTAAGTGTATGCATGTATATATGTATGCATATATATAAATGTATATATGTATGCATGCATATGTATGAATGTGTATAAATGTAGGTGTATGCATGTATATATGTATACATATATGTATGCCTGTATATATATGTATATATATATATATGCATCAATGTATACATTTTTATTTACATACATCCATGCATATACGAATACCTATGTATGTATATAAGTAATTATGTAACTACATGCATGTATATAAGTATGCATACATATATATAAATTTATACATGTATGTCTGTACGTATAAGTATGTAAGTGCATACATGTATACATGTATGCATATATATATGTATGTATGCGTGTATGTATGGGTGTATGTATATGTATGAGTTTGTATATATGTAGGTGTATGCATGTATACATGTATG
>CM063507.1:87262170-87264670 GCA_032207245.1 Pardosa pseudoannulata | reverse complement strand
ATATATGTTTATATAGTTTTATAAACATATATATATATATATATATATATATATATATATATATATATGTATATATACCTATTACGAATTAAATAACGTACGTAATTAATTTACGTAATACCTATACGAAAACTTTTAGGACAACAAAAAAACATTTATTTACGAGATTGAATAAAAAATATTAAAGCATAGCAAAATATCATATTTTGAGTCTTGGCGTTTGAGAGCCTGACGTATGCAGGGTGACGTAAGCAGATGGTCGAGCGTTCCAAATCAAAATAGAACCGACGTCGTGTCCTCTCACATCGAACAGTTAGGTCTCTTCCACTCGCAGGCTTTGTGTCGACTCCTCGAACTCAGCTGCTCTCTTGCAGAATATCTGTCTCTTTCCTGGGGGGTCATCTCCTCCGAAACTTGATTCTTTCCGAAAAGAGAAATGCTCCCTTTCTGAACCAGGCCGCAAATTTTGTACCACTTTTTATCGTCTTTGACCTGTTAAACAAAGAAGCTTGAGAAGTGTGACGTCCGAATTTGTAAACGCTGCATTAATAATAATAAAAAAATGTCATACCTAAAAAACAGATCAGCTGCACATCCGAAAATCTTATTAGCACCTTTTAGCCGGCTGGCACCTATTTCCCCGAGGAACTCCGGGTGGAAGGGGTCAATGGGGGCGATCTTGCAGATATCATGAAGGACACACATAAGTCTTGGTTGCAATTCCTTACAGGTGGCAGCATCCTTTACAAATTCAAACGTCACACTTCTCGAAGTTTAATGTTTTAAAGGTCAGTTTTTTGAGGCCCCTCCATACTATGGTCCACTGCAAGACGTCACCACCGTCTGGAAGGGAATGGCTTGTCGATGTCCAAGATGGCAGACGATAAAATGACCTTGGCGGAGCATGGCTTGGGAAGCGGTTTTTTTTTCCAAAAATCAAAGGCAGGCAGATGCGCAACTAAAGTGCGCAGTAGACCCTATGGACGAAAACTAAGAGCTCGGCTCATTGAGTGGCCCAGCATGTGAATGAAACCAGTAAATCACCGTCCAAGGTCAAAAACCGGAAGTGGTGAACAATTGGCCATAGTGTGAAGGCTACATTGGAGCTTGGGTGCCTTGTTGGAACATAGTGTTTAATGTTGGAACCTCTTGGGGATAACAGGCCAAGCATGTCTTCTGCTTGGTCCCTGCTTTTGCATTACAAAGATCACTCCTTCGTTGAAATTCGTGTGATCTCTGATCTACATGCTTGGATAGTCGAAGTGACATTGGTAATAACAACAACAATTCTTTTAAACAATTCAGATTCTTTTTTTTTTACATTATGTCGGTCAATATCGGTACATGTCCAAACTTTAATATCCGACATTCCTTTGAGAAAAGCCATTCTTTTACCTTATAATTGCTCTTCATAGAAACGAAATGCGCACCCCTTGCCTTAATTCGACTAGCCTATGGCTCAATTCCTTGACTTGACCAAGGGACATAAACAACAACAAAAACAACTGAAGATTACACAGATATGAAAAGATAACCCTGAGATAATTTCTCCTTCATAGTCACTACAACTTTTCTTCGTTTAATATCCATTTTGAAATCTTCACTGTGGTACACTCAAACCATTGAGCTTTACCCGAGAACAAGTTTCGAATACTGAACTTACTGTGCAGATATAATCAGAAAGGGTGGCAACAATTGAGGTCCGTTATACAGGGCAGAACGATCCGACCGTCGCTCTTTTCGTGTCGCAACTTGTATTTTGCACACGACACACAGGAGAATCGTAGCAAACGTCTGCCTCCAATATCTTGGCAATGTTGTCAAGACACGCAGTAGACTTACAGTGAAACTCTACAATTGACAGTGAAAGTCTACTCATAGTAGACTTACAATGAAACTCTACAATGAGCAACGTAAGTCTGCTCACAATAGACTTACATTGAAACTCTACAATGAAAAATGAAAGTCTACTCACAGTAAACTGGCAGTGGAACTCTACAATAAGCAACGAAAGTTTATTCACAGTAGGCTTGCAATGAAATTCTATAATGAACAAGGAAAGTCTACTCAAAGTAGAATTACAATGAAAGTCTACAATTAGCAATGAATGTTTACTAAAAGTAGACTTTCTATGAAACTCTACAATGAACAATGAAGGTCTACTCAAAGTTCAATTACAATGAACTCTCCAATGGACAATGAAAGTCTATACCCAGTTGGCTTGCAATGAGACTCTACAATGAGCAAGGAAAGTCTACTCATAGTAAACTGGCAATGAAACTCTGCAATAAACAATGAAAGTCTACTCACAGTAGACTTACAATGAAATTGTTCAATGGGCAATGAAAGACTACTTACAGTACAATGAAATCCACAATGAACAATGAAAGTCTACTCAGTAGAATTACAGTGAAACTCTACAATGGGCAATGAAAAGTCACAGTACACTTACAATGAAATCTACAATGAACAATGTTACAATGTAAATCTACAATCAGCA
>CM063507.1:87252170-87254670 GCA_032207245.1 Pardosa pseudoannulata | reverse complement strand
ACTTATTAGACTACGGGCAGGAAACCCCTGATAACGACGAGTAACGAAAAGATTACAAACGGAAAATAGATAAAGGGATGGGGGTTACCACATGGATAAAGTAATCGGCCTTTTGGAAGAATAATTCGAAGAAAAATTTCGGTATACCCCAAGTTCTGCGACCGGGCGACATTAGGTCGTTGTTTGGATTTTCTTTTTACAAACACGCATTTTCAAAGTTTTCTTTTTTTCCATATTCCGTTTGTCCTTTCCAAACTACGAGTGCAGATAAATATTTTGGAAATCCATTTTTTAGAATTCCTTCTCGCAAACACAATTCTGGGTATGAGTGTACTCTGTTGCACTTTCAGAGATACCTGTTCTAAACAAAATACACCCCATATCGAAATTTGGTACATCCTACTGCCGAGTCCCAGAACAGTCGAATGTTGTTGCTGCAATGACGATACTACATATTAAACTAGAGGATCATTAGTGAATTCTCGATTATCAGAAAATTTCGATTATCCGAGGAAGTTCGGTCCCATTTACTTCGGATAATCGAGGTTCTACTGTATATCTAATATAACTGAAAAACTGTTAGCTATAGATAGCCGAAAATTTTTTGTGAGACTTATAGCGTATAATGCTGTACCTTCCCTTTTCGCTTGAACTCTACACAGTGATCGCTCGTTTTTGGCGGTTCATGAGGACCAGAACCTTCCGCGAAAGCTGAAAAACCGCGGAGTAGGATTTGCCTCTAGGAATTTTCGTGTATGCGGGTACACGAATGTTTTAAATATGTCAACAGTATTTATACTTATACACATTCAAGACAAAAATGACAACAGTACACGTATTTACTTAAACGTGTCGATGCTCATGAATAAGGTTCATTACAAAACCTTAGTAATGAACATTCATCAACATTGCTTTCCGAGAGAGGCGAAGAGTCTCGTGTGGTTGGCGGAGGAGAGGCTCTCGTTCGACTCGTAGATGGTCTAGACTCACTCGGAGACTCTTCTCCTGGAGGCGATGACGGTAGAGCAGGGGGGCTTTACCTTGGAGACAAACAGGGTGATGGGTAATTGTTGTCTTTTTCCTTCAAAATTCCTCTGTACAAGGACATAATCTTCTCAACGCGACGACTGAACTCGAAAGATCGAACCCTATTGTTGTCAGCGTCAGAAATATCACACATTGGACAATTTTTAATTTCCTTTCATTGGTTTAAAATGTTACTAATAAAACAATACCCCTTCTTAGAAAATTTTGACTAATAAACACATATAAGTTATTCACGCAATAAATTCTACATAGAAAATATTTAAACGACTGAAAATGTTAACCTTTGTTACATAACCAAAAACATAGAAATAACATGTGAAATAAAAACATTAATAAATTTTTTTAATGAACATGAAATGAAATATAATTATCCAATTCTGTGGTTTTATTAAATAGTAAATGCAGTACTATTAATGCCCACTGGTTTGCTTCCAATTTAGTTGGTGACAAAACTGCTTCTGGTCACGACGCAGGAAAAAAAGCTTTCACCAAAATTGGCCCACACAATCGTCGCTCGATTCATAAGGCGAGAGGATAAGACCATAAAACTATTTGATGTGCCTCAGCCACTATTAGGAACACGATGGATCTTTGGCCGAATCGAATCTCAAAGCAGCCCCCCCCCCCCGCATTTACAAGATTGATGCCTTTGCAGACTGAGCTCACCACGTCTGAATTTATTTACTTGGGTTGGATGTTTCATAAAAATTATATCTTTCTTGTTAGCCCTCGTGACCAAAACAGTAGACTGTACCACTTTCTTGAATTAAGGAGACGTTTGGCTGAGGTTAATAGAACTTTTTGAGTATTAAGAAATTTGCTAAAATCTAACTTTTAATATAGAAAAATAGACTGCTTACCTACAAGACACTAGTCCACCCTTCGGAGTCCCGGAATCTAAACGACGGAAAAAAATCTTTTAGGTTCTTTTAAACTCAAATTCTTGTTGCGTTTTTGGAGGAATTCAAGAAAAGAATGTCTGGCATAGACACCCAACAATGAATTATACAAGATGTTCAAACAGCCAGATGTTGTTCATTACTTTAAATAATTCCTCTTTAATCGGGTTGGTTATTAAATCTGATAAAATGATATACACTTAAGCAAAAATTCTGACTCCCTACATTTTGCAATGAGCTCGCCTTATCGGCACGTGATCAGGGGAGAGTTTATTTATCTCCCTGTGAGACAGTCTGGAAATAATAACATCTGCTTCTCTGATTTAATGGAAATTATTTCATCAAAATGGAAATATTATGGAACAAAAAATCTGAGACTCTTCCTTTTCCATAAGGAAAATTATAAAAAACTATGCGGAATAGATTTTAAGCTGTCGTTATATAAAGACTAATATACACTCAAGAACTTCCAAACATTATGACCACCCCTACATTTTGCAATGATCGCCTATCGTGGAAGGCTGTGATTAGGAATGTATTTAGCTGCTGTGATC
>CM063507.1:87242170-87247170 GCA_032207245.1 Pardosa pseudoannulata | reverse complement strand
CCCCTTATTTTGTTCGGAATTTTAATAATAATAATTTCTTTAAAACATTTACCCCGTTCTTTTCTTTTCGAATTCGATTTTTCGTTTTTTTTTCTAAAAATTTCTAAATTTAATTTGTAACGCACTTCATCACCGGTGTTCCTGCAGAATAGGGAACCCCTTGGAGCATTTCGTGATATTCCTGGCGATGCTAGCAAAACACATAAACATAAATACATAAATTATTTTTACTTTTACTTTCCATCAGAATAGGGTATCCCTTTTTATTTTTGGCGACTTTTACTGGCGAGCTCATCCAAACGGAAAGCATGGAACCGGTTAACCGGTTTGAATCAAAACTGTTCACAAAAGCCAATCAATTTAATTTCGCCAAATTACTAGCCAATAAGAATAAGCCATATTTAATAGTAACAAAAGTTTTGCACAAGGAGATTCGCATTCCAAAATAACATAAATCAAAATTTAGGTACGGTGAAATCAGGAGAGAAAAAAAATTTAAGTGGTATGTTTATCGCCAAGTTGGCGGGGGTACTCTGTTCTGATTTCAAACATTCATTCCCTAGTAGTTACCTGAAAATGTTAATACAATTTAATTAAACAGCAACGGTGTTTTGGAGATGTATGGTTAAAGTTAACCAAATAATGTTTATATTTTGTATAATGTCTACCAAAAGTTCCAAAAGTGCCTCACTTTTAAGAGATTTAAAACCTTATCTCTTTAAATTATGCTTCTAAATCGTGTATAAACTTAGCATAAGACAAAACATAAAGAGTAAACATCACTTGGTGACGATTTGGCGATCACTTTGAACGAAAACTTAGCCAAAACAAGCCAACGGAACTGGGATACTAAAATCTAAATTTCACCATTTTACGATTAATAGTTTTTCTGCTTTGCGCACAACGTTAATGTCCATTATATTGAAAACTTTGGCCATATAGGTAAAGATTCAAATAAACAGAAGGAACTGTACAGTTAGTCGTTAAAGAACTGCCAAATATTAAATTTAATAATTTACGGCTAAGGGTTTTTGAGTAATTTGAATATACGCTATATTGAATTTTTTTCGTTGTAGAGAACTGATGTTGCAATCAAAAGAGGAGAAGCACAACTAGATGTTACATCAGTTTTAAATACAAGATGTGCATTCTTTCACAGCTATATTTTTTAGTTATGCCCCACAGCGTTAATATACGTTATATTGAAATTTTTCGTTATGCTGAGCTTCGAATGCAATTAAAAGAGGAAGAGCTCAAATAGGTTTTATCATAGTCTTAAATACCAGATTTCGACCTTCTTTGGTTAACAGTTCTTTAATAATGCTCCACAGCCCTAATATTCGTTGTACTGAAATTTTTCGTTATATAGAGTGTAGATTGTAATCAAAAAGAGAATTTCATGAATAAATGTTGTAATAGTCCTAAATTCAAAATTTCAACAATTTAAATCTAATCGTTTTTTAGTTATTCCGCACAGAAGTAGAACTTCAATATAATGTATATTATTGCACCTTATATTGAAAATTTTCGTTATATAGAGTTAATATTGCACCCCAAATAGCAACAGCACAACACTAAATTATTTTAGTCTTAATTACAAGATTTCGGTATTTTATGGCTAACACATTTTTAGTTATGACCTACAGCGTTAATGTACGGTATATTGAAATTTTTCATTACTTAGATTTCACATTGTAATTAAAAGAAGAGGAGCTTAACTAGATGTTAGCATAGTCTCAAATAATGAATTTCAACCTTCTATGGCTAAAAGTTTTTTAATTAAGGTTCATAGTTTTAATGCACTTTATATTGAAATTTTTCGTTATATACAGTGCAGATTAAATTGAAAAAGAAAATTTTACAGAAACATGTTGTAATAATCCCACGTATTAAATTTCAACAATTTAAAACGAATCATTTTTTTTTAGTTATGCTCACACAACCAAAAAGTTTAATATAACATACATTATTGCCCGTTATATTGAAATTTTTCGTTATATAGATTGAAGTTTGAAATAAAAAAAAGAAAGGTTTACAAAAACATGTTGTAATAGTGGTACAAATAAAATTGTAACAATTTAAGGTTAATCGTTTTTTAGTTATAACCACACAACGAAAATTTTTAATATGACGTACATTATTGCACGTTATATCGAAATTGTTCATTATATAGAGCGAAAATTGAAATCAATAAAGATTTGAAAAAAAAATTTTCAATTTTACAACTCTTACCACAAAATACAGTTTTCTTTTAAGTCAAAGAGTTTTTTAAATTAATTTTCTTTACACTAAATCACAAATTTGTGATGAAAATAATAGTTTAAATAAAATGTTTCAGCTATTATAAATGTTATGTGTTTCTTTGTTTTTCTAATTCAATTAGATTTTAAATATTCAATTTTGTAAAATTTTTCCTCAAAATGTTGTTTTTGTTTATGTATCAATTTGTTGAGTTACGATCCCCTCGCCAGATTTCAAACGCCACGCTGCAAGCACGCCACGCACGCAAGCTGCAAGCACGCCAATTTGTAAATGTGGTTAAGAAAACAAGATATGATTAGAAACAAAAGTTAAAATATAAAAAGAAAGGTTTAAAAACATGTTGTAATAGTGGTACAAATAAAATTGTAACAATTTAAGGTTAATCGTTTTTTAGTTATAACCACACAACGAAAATTTTTAATATGACGTACATTATTGCACGTTATATCGAAATTGTTCATTATATAGAGCGAAAATTGAAATCATTACAAAAACACGTTATAATAGTGCTACAAACAAAATTTTAACAATTTAACGCCAATCGTTTTTTTAGTTATACTCACACAACGAAAATTTTAATATAACGTACATTATTGAACGTTATATTGAAAATTTTCTTTATATAGATAGAGAATGAAATCAAAAAGTGAGTTTCTCGAATAATAGTTCTAAATACAGACTTTCAGCTATTTAAATCTAACCGTTTTTTAGTTATGCTCACACAACGAAAAATTTCAATATTATGTACATTATTGCACGTTATATTGAAAGTTTTGTTAGAATGGGTTAGAAATGGTGTTAGAATGGTCGCAGACAAAGGAGGAGGAGTGCAGCAAGTTGTTATAATAGTCGTTAATAGACGTTTAATAGACGATGTTAATAAAATAAATAATAGAAAATAAATAAATAATAAAATAAAAATAAATAAATAATAAATAAATAGATTATAAATAAATAAATAATAGAACAAATAAAATAAATAAATAATAGGATAAATAAAATGAATAATAAATATATAAATAAATAATAAATAATTAATTGAATTAAATAATAGGTGTTATAATTTTTCGTTATGTAGATTTGACACTGCAACCGTAAGAAGAAGGAACTCAGGTAGATGTTGCCATAGTTTTAAATACAAGAATTTGACCTTCTATTCAGTGCCAGGTTACCCATTAGGTGGAGAGTAGGCAAATGCCTATGGGCCCCGCGTTTTTTAGAGGTCTATCAAATAATAAATTTGAATATTTATTATTTGCTATTACTAAATAAATTCTCCTTTCAAACCCTTGAATTATTTTTACTGAATGTCACAAACTGTTATTTATCTATTCAGTTTCATTTTTATTTATTTCAATTTCCACATATTGGATCAAATGTTGGTCATTCCCGCTTCGAAAGCGTCCCGTCAAATACAGTAACCCTACAAAAAGTCCTTGAAAGAAGAAGTTCAAGAAACTTTTCTGCCGACTTCGGCAATTATATTTCTAAGTTTGTCACTTAATTAAGGGTATCAAAGTTCACCGATAGGCCCGAAATGTTTATTTTTCAAAAGTCGGCATAGACTCTATATAAACCGCTGACGCACAGGTCAACCGCCATTTCACCTCTTTGGCGTAAATTTATAGTTTGCGCCATTTTCATTTTGTGAGTGTTCCATATACGTGGATAAAGGGAAATATCACTAGTTAAAAAGAACTCATCCATAGAACTAAGAAACCGAGGTAAGTTATTATTTTTCATTCTAAATTAGTTAAAATAGATTTATAATTTAAATCCATTAAAATATAAAATAGGAATTACTTTTCCCAGTGAAGAAAAATTATAAAATTTACTTTCAGTTTCACTATCATTTCCAAAAATACAAGCTTGTTGCCATTCTTAAATCTTTAAAAAACATAAAGCCATAAACTAGATTTATAATTTAATTCATTAAATTACAAAATAGTAGTTACTTTTCTGTATCAAGATTATTTACAGAAATACAAGCTTGCGACTATTCTTAAATCTTTAACAAACATAAAGCTTTAAGTCAGATTTATAATTTGATTCATTATATTATGAAATAGGAGTTACTATTCCAAGTGAAGAAAAATTATAACATTTACTTTAGGTTTCACGATCATTTCCAAAAATACAAGCTTGTTGCCATTCTTAAATCTTTAAAAAACATAAAGCCATAAACTAGATTTATAATTTAACTCATTAAATCCCCTATATAATAATAGCCTAAGTTATCTGTCCGTCTGTAATCGAATTTATGAAGCGGTTGGACTTGGAATGGATAGAGGCATCCATTCAAAGCAAATAAAGTTTATCTTCTCCTTAACTATCTATCCGATTCTAAAATAAATGGGTATAAATATGCTTCATATCTCATCAAAAAATACTGTCGTCTTTAAAACGTTCGAAATCCAACCCTTACCCCATTTGCGAGAGTTTAATGCCATTATTTCGAGCCCTATTTTCCCCAGTTAAGAGCAGGCGATTCAATTTATCCATTTATCACTTAATAAATAGGTAAAAATAACAATTTTTTCTAGCATTGTGACGTCATTCCTTTCAACATCTCATTTAATTATTTCATATTTTTAACTATTTAAATATCGTCTACTCTATTTTAATATCTTTTATCACTGAACTTAGATATTACGTAAATGATTTTCTTTTATTACGAAAACTGCGTTTAAAACAATTACATGGGATGACGTCACATAGCTAGATATATTGCTTCTGTC
>CM063507.1:87102170-87234670 GCA_032207245.1 Pardosa pseudoannulata | reverse complement strand
TAGACTCTTCTTACTATACTTCAACATTGAAGTTATGCCGAATAATGGCTGATTGGTTAGGGTGCTGGTCTTCGGTACCGGAGTTCGTGGGTTCGAATCCCACTGTGGCATGGATGTTCGTAACCGTTCGGAATCGGCTTTAAGCTGTAGGTCCCGGTCTCATTAGCCCTCGTGTTGCAAAAAGTAGACACATCAAACTAAACCAAACCATTGAAATTAGAGAATGTGCTTGTAGATTTCTTACTAAATAATGATACTAAATTTAGTTTTTTTTTATTAAATTTATTTACCGTTTGATCGGATCCATGGTTATAACAGAAATAAACTTTGTTGAAAAGAATACGGAGAGACTAGAAATAGATTTTTAAAAAAATACTTTCAATTTTTGAAGTTAATTTTTCTGTAAATATACAAATAATTATAAGAAATACTTTTTTTTCTCGTTTTTCAGAAGCATTCGGGACAAATTCAGATTCGTTTTGCGAAAAAAGAAAGAACAAGTCTATCCACTACCGTTGTGACCTCACTGGTTTTTAGGTCACACACCCTCTGATGGGCTAGATGTAGCCGATATAGCGATAGATGCGGGAAAACGAAGTGTCCGGGAACGATGAATGCAGAAAATATAATGTGGGTTCTACGGGGGTACATTTGAACAAATGAATCGAACGATTAATGCAGGAATGATAGATCGAGGTTTTGCTGTATTTTACGCACAACCTCGAAGAATTTGGTGCTCTTTAAAGTTTGTTTTGAGAACTATTGAGTTAGGAATTAAATTATTTTTAAATGTTATTTTAGTACTATGACTAGTATAAATTTTAATGGTTGACCTGATATTCAAGCAACAAAGCTTCTAACTGTTTCAGTTTTCTTTCTGGAAATGGAGAAATTATTAGTTTTTATTTCGAATACCTATTTAAAAAATATTTCAATAATGACTCATATGAATAAAGAATCTTTAAAAATCAAAAATTCGATTAGACTATGTTCTTATTCGCATAAACTTTTTTCTTTACAGCAAAACTCCACTTTTAAACCGAAATGTGAGAATAAATTTTATTGGTTTTTTATTCCTAAACTTATATTATTACGCGTTAATTTTTTTATTAATTATAATTAAAAACTGCCTATCAACATTTTTAATAAATGAACTTAATTCTTTAAAAATGCTAAAGCCAGCCAATATATGATGTGAAAGGTGGAATCAATTTTTTCGAACTCTTTCTTAATTATTACATCACTGATTTTCCAGGTGTTTGTTCTCTTATTCTTTCCTCAAATAATTTTTTTTTTTAATTTGGTCTATAAATAGAATGCATTTTATCGGCCTTTTCTCTCCTGAGATATCAGAAGACTTGTTTTTTCGCAAGATTTTCACGTAAGATCTTCCTCCTTTTTTTTATCTATTCATTTTATATTATTTCTCCCGGTAACCATGAAGCCGTTGCGTGGCCATTATATGACCGCAACTCTCAAATATGAGAAATCATGCATCCGACTATTCGTCACGCGCAGTCACGTGATATGTGAGGCGATGGAAATCAACGGTTTTCATTGGCTGCTTTTGCAATGGCCGCACATCGGATCATTGCAGCGGTATAGATAGTTTTGCATCCGCACACATAGAAAAGATGCGGTCGGGAGCCGGCTGTCAGTAGTACTGTAAAAACCAATTTGCTAGAAACATACTCTTAAATTATTGCTAAAATTTGTCCTCGTTGCTTGGATTTACCTACCTCTTAAAATTGGTGAGCCTATAGCATTCATAAATTCATATTTTTTTGCAAAACATAATTAAAATATTTTTTTTGCTCAACACTACATATACTTTTAATAAGTTTAAGGTTATTTTTACAACTCTGTGCAATGTTTATATGTATATTTGTATGTGTAGACGTGTAAAACATTGCACTTTCGTAATAATTTGTAAAATAAAAAATTATTTTCTTTGGAGAAGAGCAATATTTGTTTTGTTTATATACGTACGAAATTGTTCTGAAGAGAAATAAACAGCGAAGTACCATTTATTCTCTTATTTTTTTAATTTTAAATGTAAAATAGAACTATGCTATTTTTAAGCTAAACTTTTATGAACTCTTTATTCTGGGTTTCTGGAATTATTTGAGAACTATTTAAGCACGCAATTCTTAAGCACTATGTTAAATTAGCTTTTGAGCTTAGTGGCAATGTGCAATTACATTTTAAAAGGCCTATTTATATAAATAAATGCATGTATATTCATATTTATTTCTTTACCAGCGAATAGTCTTTATATGTTAAGTAAAAATAAAAAGGTACTTTCTTTCGTATCAATTAGTGGAATGTAAATTTATGCAATTATTGCTAAAAACCCCTATGCAAAAATGTTTGCTGTTGTAAATTTTATGTGTATGCAGGTAGTTGCAATAATTTTAAACTTTAATTAATTTCCAGAAGTAAGAAATTGTTTAGTTTCCAGAACTGATATGTTATTTTTATCGATAAATGATATAAGTTCACTATAAGTTTTGTTTTATCAGTAAATTACTAAATGCTTTTATTACTTGTTTGTATTGCCAGGTTATTTAATGTTTGTGCTTTTATATGTTTTAGGTACTTTGTTATTTCATGCTATGTTAGTTTCCTTACATTTGTAAGTAATCAAATCAATCTATCATATCACCATGGAAAGTGAAATTGTTATTACCGGTGTATCTGGAAGATTTCCTGAATCAGACAGTGTCGCAGAATTCAGTGAAAACCTTTTTAACAAAGTTAATCTTGTCACTGAAGATGACAGACGATGGGAACCAGGTAATTTTGTTTTGGATACCATTTAACCAAATTTTAATTTAATAGAAATATAAGCATATAACAGCTGCTTACACTTTAAGATTGTACTTCTAAGGTGTGTGTGTATATATATATAATCTTCTTCATCAGCACTACAGCCTACTGGAGGCCAAGGCTTTCTCTGTCAGCTATCTCCATTGAGCATGGTTTGACATGATGTTTCTCCATCTATTAATGCCCAGTACTCTCAAATCGCTCTCAACACAATCCATCCACCTTATTGGTGGTCTTCCTCGTTTGCATTTACCCTCAAACTTTGAAAGTGTCAATTTTTTAACAGGCTCTTGGTCCTCTTTTCGAAAGATGTGTCCCAGCCATCTGATTCTGTAGGACTTTATGACTCTTAAGATGTTAGGCTGTCTAAATTTTATGTAAATTTCATGATTGTATAAACTTCTCCAGACGTTTTCTTTTACTGCTCCAAAAATGCATCTTAAAACTTTTCTTTCAAAAATGAGGAGCCTGTTCTCTTCAGTTTTGTTCATCACCCACGTCTCGCTGTCATATAAAATTATTGGTCTAATTAATGTCTTATATAAGTTTATTTTCGTGTTAACAGAGATAAATTTAGATTTTAATTGGTTCTTTAGCCCAAAATAACATCGGTTTGCCATCAAAAGGCAGTTAACAATTTCAACTTTAATGTCGCTTTTACTGGTAATGAGTGCTCCCAGATATTTGAACTGAGTTACACCCTCAAAGATAAAATTTCCAATTTGAAGAGGCTGTACATCATGGACTTTCGTGCTTACCACTAAAAACTTAGTTTTCTCTTCATTTACTGTTAATCCAATATCTCTTGCTGCAGTTTCCAGAGCAACAATATTGAGCCTCTATGACATCTTTCCTTGTTCTGCCAATTATATCGGTGTCATCGGCGTATGCTAGTAGTTGCGTAAATCTGTGTAGATTTGTGTTTCTGTAGTTGAGCCTTGAGTCCCCAATGACTTTTTCAAGGCCTATGTTAAATAGAATGCATGACAAAGAATCACCCTGTCTAAGTCCTCTTTCAGTGTTGAAGACTTCAGAAACATCAGACATTATATATATATATATATATATATATATATATATATATATATATAATTTTCTCTTATTAAAAAAATTAATTTTCTTTCAATCAGCTGTATCCTTATTATTATTCAATTATAAATTGATTATTAAAAATAATGGTAGTAGTAGTAGTACAAGAAAAACAATTAGTATATTAATAAAATGCATTTTTTCCACACTTGCATTAGATCTAAATAATTTTTATGTTAGATAATAAATTCATGGTTTCCATGCACCTGGAAAGTCATGGAAAATCATGGATTTAGACAATGGATTAATTTTGTCATGGAAAGTCTTGATTTTTCAAGCAAAATGAGTAAAAGTCATGGATCCGCTAAACTACCGATTAAATAAAAATGCATTGAATTCTATTTTGACTTGTCATTTGGCTGAAGTTATTGAGTTTAGTATTTATGTATTATCCTATTGACCCTGTTGCCAAGTGAAATTTGTTCACCAATTAAACTTAAAGCAAGAAAGCTTAATGGTGGGTAAATGTATATTATTCTGGTTTTTTTTCTTAAATTGTAGATTAAAATTTTATTAATATAATAATTATTTTTTAATAAAAATTAGTTAAGATTTTTGCACAAAATATAAGTTTATCTCTAGGGATATTGTATATAAACTTTATAGGGTTATATTTGGCTATTATTCGTGGTCACCTGGATAATAAATACCAAAGTACCCTGAATTCAAATTAGAAATATTTGGATTGAAAAATTGCTATAGGATTAAACTTAGGTATGTAGATACGACAATTTATTTTTATGTATGCGAGTTTATTAACACTTATAAAGTAAGTTTATAGTTTTTTTTATGATAAAATTCCTGTAATTTCTGTAAAAGTATATATTTTATTTGTATGTACGTCAGAAGTTTTATTCATATATACTTTAAACGAAAGCTTTTTAAAGTCATAGAAAATGATCTGCTAAATCAGGGAAAGTCAGGAAAATTCATGGATTTGAAAAATTTTATTTTGGCAGATACCCTGTATATAAAATTATAATTTTCTCTTATTAAAATTTTTTTGTTTCAATCAGCTGTTTTTAATCCCATTTCTGAACATAAAAAGTTTAATCTTTTCTTCTTTTGAAAATATTAAATTTTTGTATATTTGAGGCTTAAATTATTTTCCTTTTATAAAATATTTATATCCTCAGTCTATTTAATATAACTAACAAAACCATCTTAGTTTTAAAACTATTAAATTCATACATGTCAATCTTTAAATAAAAAGCATGCCCTTTAATATTGATGTATAATAAAAGTGTCACTTTCTCTTTAAATATGTGCTTTATCTTCTGAATGTTACATCACTATACTGTGCTGATTATCACATTTATTTTTAACAAGATTTCTAAATATAGGTTTTGCTTCTATTTTATTTAATTTGATAAGATGCACTTGAGCATGGAGTGTTGTTATCAAAGAACTCAGATAATGGAAGTTCTGTTTTATTATCTGTTCTAGGTCTCTATGGTTTGCCCAGAAAGATGGGACAGTTAAAAGATATAAGCAAGTTTGACAACCAATTCTTTGGTGTACATCATAAACAAGCTCACAAACTCGATCCACAAGCAAGAATCTTGCTGGAATTAACTTACGAATCTATTGTTGATGCAGGTAAGATATCAAATTCTATTGAAGAATTCTTGATAATTTCTACTATACCTTATATTTGATTCTATACCTTATATTTGATTGCATTGTTTTCATATGTGGCTAGGAAAGTTAAATTTTTACCTGTTTAATTTTCTCCAATTGACCAGTGTAATTTTTGACTTAAATCATAGTTATATGCTTCTTTAGTAAATTGGTTATTTCTGGTAAAAATGAAATATTTTGTTTAATCTTGATATAAAAAATCAATATAATTTAAAATGATTTTTAAATTTATGCATTTTTTGTTTGTTATTCAACAAGGTTGAGCAATTTAAACCAGCCCAATTTAAGTCATGATTTAAATCACTATTTAAATAAGTTGATTTTTTTTTAAATCATTGATTTAAATCAGTTTTTTAAAGATCGAATTTTTAAAAGAAAGCTGTTAGTAATAAGAACATTAAGAAAATGTTGACAACCCAGGGTGGCTCCCAGATGGTTTCAGGAGGCTGCTGCACCCTGCTTGTCCCTCTATTATAAAAATAGCACACTACCTGCTATCTCTTCTCCCCTATCTCTTTCTTATCTCTCAGTCAAATGCTGTTTTTGTTTTTTGTATTAAAAAATGACTGACACAGTGAAAATTTCATTATCATACCTTGAAGAGAATGCTCTGACGTTTTAAATATTAAGTGCCTCTAAAAAATAAAAACAAATGCACCCAAAAATATAATAAGTATTAGCCCCTCCTACTTTTATTTATTTATTTTTATGAACACGATTGGTAGAAAGGTAATTTTTTCTCAAGTAAAAAGGGAACTTTATTAGTTGTTGACTGCTAGTGCATCAACTTCTTCTATCGAGAAGTTTTTTCAACTTATGGATTAGTGCAATCTAAACTTCGAAACAGACTTGAAAACGATAGAGCAGCTAAACTTGTTTTTACTTATAAATCATTTAACATTTAACCGCTGTCACAAAACAGGGCCTTAGCCAGAAATTATTTTCGGAGGAGGACATTGTTTTTTGTGAAGAATACTTCAATAAAACTACAGGTTTTCCTATATATAATACTAATGAGTATCATAATACAATGTGATTTTAAAATGTCAAAATAATAAAAAATGATATCATGAACAAATTTATAGCCTTAAATGAGTGATGTAGTAACCACATAATGGATTTAATAGTAAAATTAACATTAAAAATATATGATAATTTTTAAAACAGAAGTATAACTGTAGAAAAGGAATAATTTTTAAAGAAAATGAAAATGTTCACATTTTTACTTGAATATTATAAAATATGCTCTATTTGAAATTTTTGCCCAAAACTCTTTGATTATGCAACATTGTGACGAAAGGGCTAGTCAGTCTGTTCTTACACTTTGAATCCTATTTGCACCTATTCCTTAATTCAATATCACTGTTCTAAGCCCAATGTTATATATTCACAGCTAGGCAGATGACAGACCCACACACATGGTCCCTTTTCTTTCCACAAAATGGTATTTAAGAATTTCGGAGGGGGACTCGTCCCCCTAATCCTTCCCCTTGCCTACGGTCTTGTCACAAAATGAAAAGTAGGTTGTAAAATTTTCATAAAAAATAAAAATTATTGTGAATTCTTAGCCCTAAGTCTACCCTCAACTTTCTAATAATTCTATGGTTGAAGGAGTAAAATGTATAAATTAACCTAAAACAGCATCCTTTATTTAAATTATGATATAGATAATTAAAACAAGCAAAAAACCCTATATTGCGAGTAATTATTTTCTACTGATTTATGAATTATTCTTATAAATTATATATATTTATTTTAGTTATATGTATTTTTTATTATATATAAAGAAAGACTTAATTGATTCAGACATCTAACTTGAACAATTTGATTTGCTTGTATCAAATATTATACTTCAATATATTTAAATTTCAAAAATCCTATTTAAATAAAAAATTGGATTTTTTTTTATTAAAAAAAATCATGATTTTTATCAACTGTGTTATTCAATGCTTGTCTCAATTTTAAAATATTGTTATAAAAATGTGACATTTCATTTAATTTTGACTTTCCAAATGAATTTTTCAGGCTACGACCCAGATGAACTGAGAGGAAGAAATATTGGTGTTTTCATTGGAAACTGTTCTTCTGAAAGTGATGAATATTTTACAATTGATCATAAAAAAATTAACGGCTATGCTATGACTGGATGTTGTCGGGCCATGTTTCCCAATAGAATTTCCTATACTTTTGATTTCAAAGGTATGCATTTATTAATTTATACTTTTTTACACCTATTTTCAAATATATATATATATATTCTGTTAAATTTCAATTTTGTAGACCTTTTGGCAACTTGTAGGTGAGATTTTGAAATAAATTCCTACAGTAATAGTGAGTTATGTAGGGGTTGCTTTTTAATACTTAAATTATCTTTAAAAATTTATTTATGTAATGCAAATAAATTAATCTTTAACTAATAAATTGAGTTCTTAGGATAGAGCAGGGGTTGCAGATTGTCATGGGTAAAGTAACTCCTTGTCTTAGGGCCCAATTTAGGCATGATCAGGTACAGAGTATTTAAATAATCTGGTATGCATCAAGATATAAAGTATTCAAACAACTTCATAAATTACCATTCCACAACCTTTTACACTGGTATTCTGTTGTAATATCTTTTAGCAGTTTTATTTAATCTAAATATTAACCTTTTTATCATATATTGGTTTTTATGTATTTTTACCTAAAAATAAGTTTTTATATTTTTATATGCATTAACATAGTCTCATGTTTACTCATTATAACAGGCTTTTTATTCAAATTAGTAATAATGGGATGCAACTTGGTTAATTTTTGGGTCTTGTACACTTGAAAAATTTGTAATAGCAGGGGGATATTTTGAGTTCCATGGACCTGAAAAACCCTAAGGGAAAATCAGTGCGAATTTTACAATTTTGGAGTGATGCAACTTGATTAAGCTTGCATATCGGGCACCCAAAAAATTTTCTGGAAAAGGAAAGAAGTTATCTTTTCTGAGTTAACTTCAGGAAAAAAGTTTTTCTTGTATAAAGAGAATCAAAAATAGTCCTAGAAATAGAGTTGTAGAAAGAGAAACTGAAAAATAAGGATGATTTCAGCCGAATTCTGGCCGATTGGTTAGGGCGCTGATCGTCGGTACCGGAGTTCATGGGTTTGAATCCCACTATGGCATGGATGTTCGTAGCCGTTCGGAATCGGCTTTAAGCAGTAGGTCCCGGTCTCATTAGCCCTCGTGTGCAAAACAGTAGACCGTAGCGCTCCAAACCAAACCAAATTAAGGATGATTTCATGACAAGGGGCAAGTTTAAATGAATCTGATGAGATTCTTTCCAATGCAAATAAGAAAAAAAATAGAATTTTATATGTAATTTGCAAGTACATAATTGCAAATAAAATAAATCTTTTCTCGTTTGCAAATATGAGTAGTATTTATTACAGTGAAACCTCTCTGAGCAGCTACCCCTCCATTCCGAAAATATTTGGCCACTTAGAGGGGTTGGCTCTGAAGGGTTTTATTTACTATTATAAGATAATTACTAAAATGCGTAATATAAACAAGTCTGACATATATTCCTTATGTAAATGAAATTTAAAACTTATCTAAAGAGAAAATAGTACTTTATTTTAAAAAAAGGCTACAATTTGTTTCTGTAGTCTTCGTACTTCAAAATCAAATTCTTTTCTTTAATGACTTTGTTCATTTACATTTTCCCACAGTTTAATAATTCAGCTAACATTCTTTCCGATTTGCTATTCTCATATTCATGCAAAACTTCAATGCTATGCTCGAGATTTAGAAAAATGCATTTTGACATCGTCCAACTAATGAAATGAAACTGGCCTGAATGACATTTTTGCTGACAGAGGTGCCATTCTTCCTTAACTTTACCTATTGGAATTCCAAACAAAGAACCTAGGACACCTTCAATGCTCGATTGTCCAGTTTCTCCCTCAGTTTCTATGGAGGGTGCAATAGGAATTCCCTATCTGAAGAGTGTGGGGAGAATACAAAAGAGATAACAGATTTAACATTTCTTAGAAAGGAGGGAGGGACCACAGGAATGGACTTCTCAAGTTATTCCTTTGTTTTATGTCCGACTATAAACCTGACCTTGAGTTTTTTTTGCTCAAAATTAAAGCATGGAGTGAGTACAATTTTCCAAAAAATGAAAGGGGCAATCCCACTTGGTGGCCGTTTAGAGGGGTTAGGTGGCCGCTGATACAAGTTATTTTACCATTAGGTCTATGAGTCGAAAAATTAGCTGTTTAGAAGGGTGGCTGCTCGGAGAAGTTTCACTGTATATTCTTTTTACTTAATGAACATGGATTTTCATTTGAAATTTAAGGGACTCTTTTCTTTTTTTGTCCTGCAGGACCTACATTTTTTTTTTTAAATCTCAGTAGTATTTCCTTTGGACTTAGATTGAGGATAACTCAGTACCAAAAGTGATTAACCTACTTTTATTTTATGTAACTCATCTTAATATTATGCTACTTTATGTTGATTTCAGGACCCAGTTTTCTACTAGACACAGCCTGTTCATCAGGTGCAATGGCATTATATGAGGCAGTTATGGCGATGCGACGGGGTGAATGTGAAGCTGCCATTGTCGGAGGTGCAAACCTTTGTCTACGGCCTGGAACTGCCCTTCAGTTTTATAGGTTAAACATGCTTTCTGATGATGGCATGTGCAAATCGTTTGATGCAGCCTGTAAGTAAATTTTTTTTTCTGAACTTAAAACAAATTTCTCTAAAGAAAGTTAAAATTATTTTTTTAGATCAGGGTTCCCATGGTCCTTAAAAGTCCTTAAGAACTCCTTAATTTTAGTTTTAATTTTTAAGGGCACTTAACTACTTAATTTTTGTCAAAAATCCTTAAAAATGCCTTAATTTTAAATCATTGGAACCTGATCGATTTCTGCATCGACGTGATCCACACCATAACGGGATTTCCTATCAGTTCTCGAACTTTCTGGTTTTGTAAGTTCAGAGTTAAACTTACCCAAAACCGGTTCTAAGAATGCCAGTACAGGTGAGAAGCACTGGTCAAACAATATATATATAAATATATAAAATATTTGTGAATGTTCATAACATTCTTTTACATTTTCTAACCAATAATGCAGTATTAATAATAAAGAAAATCCTCAAATACATATGTTTTCAGAGTATTACTGTAGTAAGTCAAAATTCTTTTCCTTGATATCCTTAAAAATTTATGAAAATACTCTTAGTTTATTAGTATGTTTTATGGTCACGAGCTAGAAAACTTATTTGACAAATAATCTTTTGCATACTGAAAAGGTTTAAATTATAAAGTCAGCTGCTTTTTCCTAATAACTAACAGTCATGCAGATTTTAATTAAACAAAGCATGGAGGTTGGGGGTTTGTAGATATTTCAGTTACTTATGGAGCTTTAACTTTCCTTGCATTGAATCTAATAGAAAAGTTTAAATCTTTCTTCCTTCCCAGGGAATGTTGGGTATAATCAGCTGGTTTATAAAAACATATATATATATATATATATATATATATATATATGAGTCATTTTTAAACCCTCAGAAAGTACTGTTTATAATATTGTATTTTATTTGCAATTTATTTTTAATTTGATCACTCCAAAAACTAGATGTACATTTTTCAAAATGTTTTTGTCAAATAGGTTTATCTTATATTAATTTTTAGGTATTTTAGAAAGCTTAATTCAGAAATATTGTAGGGTGTTTGTTGAACATGCCTTGTCTGGTTCATAATCATTAAAATAGGTTCTTCAGGAAATAGGATTTATGTCGTTATGCTGTGTATTTCACGTAGGTCCTTATAAAAAGTTACTTTGGTCCTTAGAATGTCCTTAAAAAGCCCTTAATTTTTGTTCTGGAAAAAGAGTGTTAACCCTGTAGATTAATTTGGAGTAATATGCAAATATATAACTCAGCTTAATGCACAAAATAACCAACAGGTTTACATGTGTAGAGTACCTCATATCCAAAGGTGCTTCTTAATATTTTCTAGCATAAAGTCAATATTCTAAATGTAAAGTTAAAAAATACAGCAAAATATATTCTCAAGCATATTTAAAATAATTTTTACATTAATTTTGCACATTTTCTTCTACAAATACATGCCAAATATTTTTTCTATTAATAACTTTACATAAATGAATTTAGTTTTCTGCTCTCTTTATTTGGGCATTCAGTATATGTTTAGAGTACTTTTTACTATATTTATCATATCTCTCCCAAGAAAAGCATTCAATTGTTCAATGAAATTGTTGGTGCTTTTTTGTAATTTATGTACCACTTCTGAAGATATCAGTAGAGCACAAGCTTCCAAAGAGTAATAACTCTTAATGAAATGCATGTATGAACTTATATTACACATACCAGTTGTCATTAATGGACACAAACCGATCTTCTGCTGGCTCGAGTCTCGCACTCCTAACCCTCTGTTTAAGAGTTGATGCCTTTGCTAATTGAGCTATTGTAACTCTTGCATAGCAAATATACACACATACAAAGGATTTTTTTATAGAGAGATGAAATTTTCATAAAACAGTTATTACAACTTATTTGTTTAAATAAAACTTCATACATTTTCTTAAATTGTGAAATCATGGTGACTAGTGTTTCAGACATGCCAACTACTCTGCAGTTGCTCCGGAAAAACAAGAAAAATGGATAACTCCAGAAACTTCTCAGATTGCTCCAGAAAATAACAAAACTTTTGAACTGCTGAAAGATTACAATTCAGCAACTAAATACAAAGTTTTCCAAAAAATACTGCTGAATATGACTCTTTCCACACAGTAATGCTGCATTCTAAAGAGTTTTCAGTACTGCGCGGGAAAAACCAAACTGTATTTAGGTCAAATTTGAGTAGACACTCTAGAATCCCTGATGATAAAAAAACGTAAATATTTGAATCAGGGTCAATACTGCTACAAGAAACACTGTTTTGAAAAATAAGTTGTTGAAGCTACTTATACATTTTAATTTACCTTTTATAACTTACTTACTACTGTGTAAATATTTTAAATTTAATTTTAGTTTGGAAACCAATAAGATATGTACTTATGTATAATCTAATTAGCATGTTAAAATTTGGAACCACGTTGTTGCTCCTGTCACAAGAGCTTAAATGTTGACATGTCTGGTATTTATATATGTCTATCCTTCTTTAACAGGTAATGGATATGGTAGGAGTGAAGCTGTAGCAACATTATTTTTACAAAGAGCTGACGTTGCACGACGAAACTATGCTACCATTATTAACATTAAAACTAATACAGATGGATTCAAAGAACAAGGTAGAATTTTTTTTTACAGTTTGATTGAAATGTCATTCTTGTAAAAATGTTGAATCTAAATTATTAACAGCGTGCCTGATTATCCTGAGAAAACTCGGGTGAATCAGAATTTGTCTTACGATTTGTTTGATCACGGTTTTACTTGGCCTGGAGGAAATGAAAGGAGATATTTAGCTTTGATAGGTAGTTTGCCAAGTTTTGTTGGTTTTGCAGTCCTTTTTCCGTAAATCTAGTGTTAAGATCTTTCGATCTAAGATGTTTTCCTATTTTATTACTACAGCCCTAATTATTTCTACATATCAGAAGTTGTAAATCGCATTCTTAAGATGCTTTGCTCTTAAGCTCCTTTGAAAATTTCTTATCAAAAACCTTCTTTTGGAACTTAATTTTTTATTAAATAGAAACCGGCTTCTCTGCCCTCACAATATGGGAAAAAGCAGAATTGATTTATATCACTGTATTTATCATGGTGTTAAATATATTTCAACATATAATGATATAATTTTTTTCCTTTGTTATAAAAAATGTGTATCAAATGTTATAATTTGAAAATTTTAGAATCTACCAAACTTTACTAAACTTTTATTAACTCAAAAATTCCAAAACCTTCTTAAATTACAAAAGTGTATTAACACTAGATTTACGGATGTTGATCCTATACCTATTTTTAATGAAGTGAGCTGATTTGACTCATATAAGAAAATGAAAGTTTTTTGCACAGGAAACAGTTCCAAATGAATTTAAATAAAATGTTTATTATCCAAAAATTCATGAAAAACATTTATGACATATAAAATCTGTTTTCGAAACCCATTTTCTGCAAACATTTCTATTCCAATTCTTCCGTAGCACGAATTTCTGTCACTAGAATGGAAGTGTTCTCAACTTCTCTATATTTACTTTATACTATACTTATTACTCTTATTTATTTTCAAATGCATTCTATGAGTCCAATGGGCTGACGACCATGAAAATAGGTCTACCCCATTTGATAATGCGAAATGAAGGGATCTGCGGGGAAGAGGAATGAAAGTTGACATTTATTTTATTACTTAATTAAAAACCAACGTATGTTTTTGAAAAGTGATATTAAAGTTATATATATATATATATAACTTTATATGATCTAATTTTTAATGAGCCAAATCAGCTCAGTCCGTAAATCTAGTGTTAAATATTTTTTCTTTGCAACACTATTTTTTAATGCTTTATACTTGCTTTAGGTGTAACATTCCCATCTGCTGCTATGCAAAAACGTTTAATAACTGAGGTATATCAAGAATGCAAATTGGATCCTTTAAAAGTGTCTTACGTTGAAGCCCATGGAACTGGAACTCCAGCAGGAGATCCCATTGAAATGTCGGCTATTGCTGAGATATTTTGTGCTGGACGGGAAGAAGCCCTTTTAGTTGGGACAGTGAAAAGCAATATGGGACACTCAGAACCGACATCAGGTATTTATTACATTTTATTTACTTTCTTGTTGCATTAAAGCTTTGAATTTTTTTAAAAATCAATATTTTCTTTGTCTTAACTGAATATAAGCATAGTGAAGCAGTGATCTATCATTACTCAATTATTTGTTTTCATATATTGATTACCCTAATTTCCTGCTTATAATCTGCAGATTATAAGTTAAAAAAGTTTAAATTTCCTCCAAAGTGTATTATACGCCTCTGCGTATTATCTGCTGTAAAAAATAATTTTTATGATAAAATTTACAAATATCTTTCATAAAGAATATTTTAAAATCACATTGTATTATGATACTCATTAAGAGTATACATATATATGAAAACCTGCAGTTTTATTGAAGTGTCATTCACAAAAAACAATGTCCTGAATATAATTTCTGGCTATGGCTCTGACTGGGGTAATAAAAGTGAAGGACCTTTGCACTGACCAGAAGCAAAACCAGTTCTTTAGAAGAATTAGAAATGTTTAACAAACTTGTATCTTAATGGTTTGTTAAAAAGATTTTAAGTTTCTTGGAAATATTAAAAAAGGCTGTTTAATTTTATGATTTTTTAAAAAACCTTCCTAAAATTTGTACTTAAATATGTTGCTAATGACTTTATTTTATTTTTAAAAGGGATGCAAGTCTACTTTTATGCTGTATGGAAATATTGAAGCAGTCTGAAAAATATTGCTTAGTTTCATTTTTTATTTTTAAGTTTTGAATTGATTTAAGTTAATGGAATCATTTTTACAGTATTAAAAGAATGTAATTTAATTTGTTAAAACATTGACAGACAGTAGCAACAAGAAAACACTATATGGTTTTGTAATTTTTAGAATATTAGAAATATAGTTTTACTCTTTCTGCTTAAATAAACTTAATTTTGATTAATTAAAAATTATTTTGATTATTTCCAAAACATGACACTAGGCTTCTACTTGTATGCCGGTAAATACATGTGCTGCTATAGCTGTAGTGTCCAAAAACGACGATTTCGTTTTGGACAGCTATTGCCATCATGCCACAGAGTGAACTTTGCTTTGACGGCTATAGACACGGGTGTCCATCTTCATGTTAACTAAATATTATGTTTTGGGATAAAGTGGACTCAAACCACTTTTAAGCTGAATGATAGCCGATGGGTTAGGGTGCTGGCCTTTGGTACCGGAGTTCGTGGGTTCAAATCCCACAGTGGCATGGATGTTTGTAGCCGTTCAGAATCAGCTTTAAGCTGTAGGTCCCAGTCTTATTAACCCTCGTTGCAAAAAGTAGACTGTAGCACTCCAAACCAAACCAAACCACTTTCAAAGTAATTATATTTGTAATTTCACTAACTATGAAAGTTTATATTGACAAAATTATAAAAGTTTTGAAGGTTTTTTTGAGTTATTTATAGATTAAAAGCTTATACCAAATTGATTTCATTGTTATCATTAACTAACTTTGTGTCAAGAATGGACTTTCAAAGGAAACAACTAAAATAGTGACTTGATTCATATAAATACATATTTCAAAAAGTATTTCTCAGATTTGAGGGTTTTAGAAAGTTTTGTACTTCTTAATTCATTTTTCCTTGTCTCGAAAAATGAGTTTTTGAAAATTGATTGTATATTATTTGATAGGTTTAAAAAAAATTGATGTATTTTTGTGTTTTAGGCATTTGTGGTATAGTGAAGGTGCTAATTGGGATGGAAAAAGGTTTGATTCCTCCGAATCTTCATTTCAAGAATCCAAATCCGGAGATCAAACCACTAGTGGACGGGCAAGTCAAAATCGTTACTGAACCTACTCCTTGGGAAGGAGGATATGCTGCCTTTAGCTGTTTTGGTTTTGGAGGTGTTAATATACACGGTGTTCTCGAATCGAACCCTGTCAAGCTACCCATTAAAGAAGATCCATCGACAACTATTCCACAGCTTGCATTATACAGTGGGAGAACAGAAGAAAGTATTCAGACTATGTTCGATTACATTGAAGCCAATGAAACACCTAGAGAGTTTTTTGCTTTGTTGCATAAATCCGTTTATACTTCACCACAGTTGAAACCATACAGAGGTTTTAAATTGCTTTCCACGGAAGAAGGTGTAGTTGATGTTAAGGTAAATATTAATGCTTGGTGAAATTTATCATTAGATAGTCACAGAAAGGCTGTAACAAACGCATACACTAGCTGGGAAAAACGAATTGAAATTCTAGTGCATATCTTCGTAGATTACGATAGCAGAGTTCTGTGAAGCAGAGAAGCGACTCTGAATAACACTGATAAGAGGAAATAAGACAAAGCTTAAGTACAAACAATTAACATTTATTGGTAAACGGAAACACAAGAAAAACAAATCAGTATAACATTAAACTAAGTTTAAATCTAAGGAGACGGCTGGAGCAAGTTTAAAGTACATACTAGAGCAAGACAAAAAGAAACATTACTACCTTCAGTAATCTTACTTAAAAGCGAAAAATAATAAACTACGTAAAACAAACAGGAGGAAAATAACCCTACAGGCGTGCGAAAGAAAGAACTGCCGGGGAGAAGGCGAAAGGCTGGCTCAGTGAGTGCTTCGACTACTCCTTTTGACACGTACTTATACTCGCGCTCTGACTTACGCACGTACATTAAAACAGTTTGCATGCCTAATTAAAGAGGAGTCGATTACCGTGTTGCGAAATGTGCAATCGCAGCGTGGTATGGGAAACTTCAAGCTCAAGTAATAGGTTGCTGTCGATTTGAGATATGTAACAGATAATACTAAGTCATAGAAAATACAAAAAGAGGAAAAGTATTTTTTGCTCTTGCAGATTTTATAAAAATGGGGGAACTTTAATTTATGCAATAATTAAATTGAAAACAGAAATGTCTCAACTTCTTTTTGTTTTAAGTGTATTAAAAATCACTTAGAAACAAAGATATTGAAACTATTATTGGTAGTACCTTAATTTTGATCGTATAATCTGCACCATCGTATAGTCAATGGGCACGATTTTTTATTTAAAAGATTTCATAAATAATTGTAATAAATATTTTAATAAAAATTTTTGGGGGTGTAACTATAAATTTTTATCAATAATTATTTAAAAGAAGAAAATATTTTTACTAATTTACAAAATAAGTATGCTATAGGAAATCATTTTCACACTATACACACACACATAAAAAAATTTAAATAAATGAGGTTGTATGCTATTGAGTACCATGCATATCTGAAAAGTGAAGTTTGCTGTAGTAGGGCTTTTTTAATGATTGATGTGATTTATCTAATAGTTTATTATCAGTATGAAATTATATAAAAGTTAAATTTTCTTGTTTTTTTTTCAAAACATTAAATAAATCATATTCAAACTAAAAATTTTATTTCTAGCAACCTCCTACTGAAAAACGTCCTCTATGGTACATTTTCTCTGGTATGGGTACCCAATGGCCTGGAATGGCGAAACATCTGATGCAAGTGGAAGTTTTTGCAAAATCCATCAGAAAGTCTGCAGAAGTTTTAAAACCTTATGGTCTTGATTTGATAAGTCTTGTTATGAATGGAGTAAAAGACACTTCAAATGCAAGAAGTATTATTCCAGCTTTTGTGTCCATAGCTGCTGTTCAAGTAATTACTTTTTTTTTTTAATTTAATGTGCGTTCACTTACACACACACATGTGATGAAGTGAAAATTCTAATATTGAGTATTAAAAAATGCTGGAAAATAGATTTAAATTTTTCTCTGTAATATAGATTCATTTAACATTGAAAATCCACAAGGTATAATAACTTGGGCGCTTCATTCTCTTCCTTATGCAGTTTCCTTGACAGTTTTTTAGAATATGAAAAAAAAAAAAAACTATCTGGTAGTGTGCATCCCCTTTTTGTTTGTGATTTCCTAACTTGATGACTACGGTACTGTAAAGTTTAATTGGTTTCAACCTTTGCCTGTGGACTTGAATTGTAAATCCAGTGGTCAGTTTAAGCAGGGATAGGCAAACTCTGGCCCTCCAAAAGGTTTTATCCAGCTTGCGGATAGAATTTTCAGTTGCCGGTCCAAGGCAAATTTTAAAAATTATATATTTATACATTATATATCTGCCTTCTTTTCTACTTTGCTTAAATATATACCAAATTTATTATCAGAAGATCATTGGTATATTTGCTTCTTATATGTGAACAAGTGTTTTCAACTGAATCTTAGAAAGAATAATTTTAGAAGTAGACTGACAGATGAGCATTTAGCGCTATGTTCCTTAAAATCAGTCCATTTCACTTCAAACCTCAGTATAAGGAACTTTTAAAAAAGAAATCGCAATTTCATTCATCTCATGAACGTATTTAAACCATTAGGAACTTGTATATTATTTTTAAAACTTTAAAAAAATTTATCTTGGCCTGCCAAACTTATTTTCTTTTGATTTTAGGTTCGCGACCGAAAAAGTTTGTCCATCCCTGGTTTAATGGGAGTGGGGAGGCAGACATATGGGTTTTTTGCCCTTGATTGTAGATTTGAAAACCCTTGTGAATTTTCTTGAACCGTAAAGACAGCTTTTGGCTATTAATTTACTTAGTACTTTTTATAAATTGATTACAGGATGTGGTTTCACAGTATATCTCTCAAGAAACTGTTTTAGAAGTTTTATAGAAAATTCCTACATTTGTTTGCATGTTCACTTTACTTTTTTCTTATACGTATAATTTTCTTCTGATTCTAAATTATTTTGAATAATTTTATTGAATTTATGTTAGAAATCTAAGTTAAGAACTTCTTTTTTTCTTTGTATAGGTGGCACTCGTTGATGTTTTGAACGAATTAGGTCTGGAACCTGATGGTATTGTAGGCCACAGTGTCGGAGAATTGGGCTGTGCCTATGCTGATGGCTGTTTCACTGCTGAGCAGATGGTGCTCGCTGCCTACTGGAGAGGCAAAGCTGTTGAAGAATCCAATCTTCAAGAGGGAGCCATGGCTGCTTTAGGTATTTAGATTTTTGAAAATATTAGTCACTTTGTGCACTAGTATCCTAATTTCCTGTCTATAATGCATGGATTATACATTAAAAAACTTTAAATTTTCTTCTAATGCATATTATATGCTGCCACAGATTATCTGCTGTTAAAAATTATTCTAATAATAAAATTTACAAATATTTTTCCTAAAGAACAATACATGGAAGCACCTGCTCATATTTATATATATATTTTTTCTTTTATCATGATAAGAATCATTTTCAGTCAAGGACACAGAGATTTGGATAAAAGTTCCTGATTAAATTAATATATTCCATTTTGTATATTTATTTCTATCAAGAAATAACACTTGTATAATCTGGAATGGCGGCACTGTGCTGCATTCTCTATTCGATTTTTCTCTTTTAGCTCGTCAGATGGCACCATAATTACCAGTTTAAAATTTTAACACAGATCGCAAATAACCATATTAAATTAGAATGAAAAGATGCATTTTAAGAATTATAAATTTTAACATCTTTTTTATTTAGATGTGCATTCGAACATTTTATTTGTATTATTCTTTCTGTACTAATGAATGTAAATTTTTAGAATATATCCTTACTAAATAAAATTTTCATTTTGTTAACTTATTTTTTTTTTTACTTTAAAGAACATGTTATCATTAAGAAAAAGAGTTTAAATTTAATATTTTAACACTAGAAGATATAGCACTTTATTTGCCACATGCCTTTCATTTCCTTGAATCGTAAGAAATTTAAGTGGAAATTTAATCTTCAGATTATATGTGGCTGTGGGTTATATGATACATTTCTCTGAAAATATCACGAAATTTGCACCTGCAGATTATAGGCAGGAAATCGGGGTAAATAGATTTCTGATATATGTAGTTTTAAATTATCTTTATTTTCATTTCGTTAAATTTACCATTTAATAATAGTATTCTGTAATTTCATTGCTGCAGATTATTCAAATGAATAAAAAAGTATTTTATCGTATAATTCTATTGGTTAATGTGTTTAAATTTTTGAAAGGAATAACCTGGTCACAAGCTTACAAGTGTTGCCCCAAAGACATATATCCTTCCTGTCATAATGCTGAGGATTCTGTAACGATATCAGGACCTAAGGACAGCGTGAAAGTGTTCGTAGATGCTCTAAAAGCAGAAAATGTGTTTGCACGAGAGGTTGACAGTTGTGGGTATGCATTCCATAGTCAGTATATCTTCCCTGCTGCTGGAAAACTTCAAACTGCCTTAGAAAAGGTATTTTTAGTTCATTTTCTAATAGTGACAGTATATATATTTTTTAATTTTGTTAGTAAAATATCTCATATTTTACCCATTTTTCTATTACTAAACAGTACTGCATATCTATAACCTGCTTTATGTATAGTAATAGGAATTTAGAGTTTTTAATTTTGTCTTATACTGTAGTTTTAGTTCTATTCTCGCTTTGCAATGTACTTGTCTGAAAACAAATAGTATTAAGACAGAAACACTCATTGCTTTTTTCATCATATTTTTTATTTACCTTTCTTTTAAGTTTTATGTCAGATAAAACAAGACTGGATATTACTTACAGAAAAATGTTGCCTTTATGATAATGGAATCCCAGAGTTTTTAATCTTGTTAAGTACATGCAGCCATTTTGAATTATCTCTAAATCGTCATATTGTAAAAATTTAACTGTAATGCTGAAAGCATGCAAATTTATACTTTGTGATGAAAAATGCTTTAAAGCACTGCTAAAAGGCTCTTTTCTGTGTGAACTTTCTCTTAATCACTTTCCTGGTTTTCCTGAGCACCGCTTGTGCGAATGATTTTTTTACTCTATTGCAATGATTTGCCTGAATTTTTTCTTTCTTTAGTTTACAATATTTCTAACAAACGGATCTGGTAGTCCAGTAGAGGTATGATTGCAAAAGGTTTTGGCACTTTTCTTTTATGCAGGAAAAGGCACGAATTTTGCTTTCACTAGCTAAGTAGACTGAACCTGTAAATTGAATTTCTTTTTAAATTAGAAGCTGTATAAAGAGGAATGAGTGATAATGGAGTAAAATACACACATCTGAGTTTTAGACTTGATATAATAGATCATCTTATCAAAAGACATGGGACAGTAAAAAAAAAAAAAAAAAAAAAAAAAAGGGATGACTTGAAATTTTGCCCAGTCTCCTACGATTGAATGAAACACTTTTTAGAAATGATTGCTCCCAATGAAAAGAAGATGAGACCGACGAAGCAGTGTTTTGTGTGTTGCTCAAAAAGAAATAATTCTGGAAAACGGGTGAGGAAGGAAATAAGAAATTTTTGTCCCGATTATGACGTTGGACTATGCTTGTCTCCTTGTTTTAAAATTTACCATACAAAAACTGAATTTTAAAAGGATATTAGATGTAAGTACAATTGTACATTTTCTTTTCTGACATCCATTCTTGTAAATTGTTCTTTCCAGTTCACTTATTTCACTGGAAAAAGCCAACTTTAAGTAAAAATGCAATTTTTTTTTGCGCTAAATAAAAATTAAAACTATTTCATAAAATCAATAATTATAATAGTTTTGATTCTTGATTTGACTTTATATAATCGATTTTAACAGAAATTTGTTTCTCAATAATATGCTTATTTTTTGACCCAATTTGTCAGAAAAAAGACGCTGTTAAGTGGTTGATATCAATAAAATTTGTTTGTAGCTTATGAAGTCAGACTGGAATGAAGATTCCACTTTTAAAATCCAAACATGCCTTGTTCATTTGGCACACACTTTGCTAGATCTTATTTCCTCCTGCCTCTCTTATAAAAGCCAGTTAAAGGGAGAAATAAAATAAGTCTTGTTAAATCTTAAATTTCACTTCACTTTCAGTTTGGACATAGGGTTACTCTTAATACATTCATAATTAATGCCATAAAAAAAATACAGCTTTCATTTAATTTGCTTTGAATTCATATCCTTTTTATAAAATATTGATGTATATAGCATTAGTGTTTCGAATTCAAGGAATGTGAAAATAGAGGTACTTATTTAAATGATGTTTTGTATTACTAATTTTTATAATATATTTAAAATTATCTTATGTTTTTTGACTATACAGTACAGATTCCACATTTTATTTAACAATTTGGAGAAGGATTTTTACTTACGTTTAATTTAACAGGTGATTCCCTCCCCTAAACAAAGATCTAGTCGATGGATCAGTTCTTCCTATGCTGAAGATAAATGGAACGAACCTGAATCAAAGATTGCTGATGCATCCTACTTTGTGCATAATTTGGTTTCTCCTGTTCTGTTCCACGAAGCTTTGCACTACGTACCAAAAGATGCAGTTGTGGTAGAAATTGCCCCTCATCATCTACTGCAAGCAATTTTGAAAAGAGTTATTGGACCAAATGCTGAATATATTGGATTAATGAAGAGGAATGTTGATAACAATATTCACCTTTTAACCAGTATAGGAAGGTATGTTCTAAATATCTATTTGTATACTTTAAAAATTAATAAATTGATATTAAATATTGTAAGGAATTTGGACCGCATGACCAGTGTTTCACATGTATATGCTTTTCTGGTTTTTGGCAAAAATTGTCCCCATTGACCCCTTCCACTTAGTGTTCCTTGAAATTGGACATGGCCGGCTAAGAGGGGGAGGCTGATAAGGTTCTTCGGATGCACTTGGTAATGTTTTTTCAGGCCAGTAGTACATCTGGACGAGAGAACTTCTCTTTTCGGCAGGGATCAAGTTCCAAGAAATGCGACACAACTGCCCCTAGGAAGGGAGAGAGGATCTCCAGTTGGATTTGGGCCTGCTACTTGGAGACATCTCTCGGTTCGATGCGAGAGAACACAATGATGGTTTTATGTTTAGACTTAAAAAAATGCTAGGTTAATCCTTTCTGATTTATACAGGCGCTGAGACTTGGCAATGTTATTTTGATTTATTTTAAATATTTAATGTTTTCGTCAATTTTGTTTTGTAAATAAATGTGTGTTGTCCATCTAAGCTTTTGGAAGATTTATTTAGCCTGTGCATCCCAAAAGCAAAAGACAAACATACCTGCCCCACTAAAGTAGGCATGCAAGCATAATGTACCAGAACAGTGTGTTGTTATGACCTCCTCCATTTCTGATAATTTATTCACCCATCCGGGATGGGAATGCCTCGGATGGGATATTTACCCATCCAGGGCAATGTTGTAACAAACATTGCCCCGGTGTGAGGGTGGTTGTTACAAATATATTATTTTCTATGTGGAGGCACTTGCTATTTATAGCATTCCTTACTACTAAGCTACAGCTATTTGTTGGCTGTTATGGAAGCACCATATAGGTTGCTAATATTGTGTCCTGGAACAACATAAAGTAACAAAGTGGGTCATCATAAATTTAGAAGCAGAAACCAAGAAGAAAACACCCATTCTTAGCCCAGCCATCTCTTGAGGAGTTGTTTGGGAATTTAGTGGAGGAAGACATGAAATCCATGATCCTATTTTACCTGCCCCAGCTACTGTTAATGAATATGCCGAATGATGGCTAAATGGTAGAATGCTGCTCTTCAGTACTGGAGTTTGTAGTTTCAAATCCTGCTGGATGTTTGTAGCTGTTTGGTATCAACTTTAAACTGTAGGTCCTGGTCTCATTAGTTCCCGTCAGCAAAAAACAGTTAACCATAGCATAAACCAAACCAAACCATTAAGGAATACAGCAGATCTTTGGCGAAACCAAGCCTTGAACTTACACCCTCCAGTTAAGAGATGAATGCCTTTTCTAACTGAACTACCTTAATTGTTAGAATCATTTATAATTTTCAACTTTATATGCTGAAAATAAACATGTTTTATATTAGGAAGGATTGAATCTATTTGCAAATATTGCATTTTCTATAGAAAAGAATATTAAAATCTACATATAAAAATTTTAAAATCTAGCTGAGTTTCATGCTTTTTATTGTTATATTAGTCAATATATTATTATCATGGTCCAACAAAACCTGGGTGCCAGGTCACACGGGCAACTAAATAAATGCCCCTGGTGACTAGCAATTTTACTGACCTTTCGTGTTTCAACATCTTCCTGTAAAAGAGGTTTTAGTACAATGAATGTAATCAAAAACAAACTACTTTCAAATTTAAGGAGAGAATCTTTAAATAGCCTGATGTTTATACACTTTAAATGGACCATCTTTGCAAGAATTCAATCCTGAGAAGTTGATAGATGGTATTTCAGAGCTAAATCTCAAAGACACTCTTGATGTTAATAATTTCTTTTAAGATTTATCGTTACATTACCTGATATAATTTTCCGTTGCATAATCTAATCAAATAAAGATTTTCCTTGTCCTTGTCCTGTTGTCCTATTTGATTATGAGTGGTCTATGCTTCATTCTTCAGTGAGTGCATTAAAGTCATTAATTGAAGAAAGAACTTTTGCCAGCGGCTCCTGAGAATTTTTTCTGGCTCTTAAGATTTTACAACTTTTTTCTGAATATTATATATTGTTCTTTTGTTTGTAGGCTTAAATATTTTTATAAAATTAAAGGAATAACTCGATTCTGTTGTAGGTTGTATAATTCAGGCTATAACCCAGACATTGAAAAACTCTACCCACCAGTACAGTTTCCTGTTCCTAAAAGTACGCCTATGATTGCTCCTCTGATAAAATGGGATCATTCCGAGACATGGACAGTTGCTAAATGGGACAAATCCACCAGACAGTCACAGATGATTGTCGAAGTAAATGTGGGTCCCCAAGATTCTCCTGACCGTTACATACTAGGACATTGTATTGACGGCCGTCACCTCTACCCAGCAACTGGGTATATTGTTTTAGTCTGGCGTGCTTTTGCAGAAATAAAAAACAGAGAAATGACTTCGTTACCTGTCATATTTGAAAATGTTACTATTCATCGGGCAACTGTACTGTCTGAAACAAGTGAGTACATATCTGTTGATTGTTTCGTATTTATGGTGTCTATTGCCATATATTAATTTAGTTCTTTTTTCAAACTTTTTTTTTTTTTTTTTTTTTAAAGAAAACTTTTTATTTTGAAGCTACACGGAAACATAGTTTAACTTACACAAGAGCTAATTGTGTTAATATTTATGCAGGGTTCCTATGGTCCTTAAAAGTTCTTAAGAACTCCTTAATTTTAGCTTTCATTTTTAAGGGCCCTTAAAATTACTTAATTTTTATCAGAGGTCCTTAAAAAAACTTAATTTTTAAATTGGAACACGATCAATTTCTCCATCGACGAGATCCACAGTCGTCATGTTATTTCCTATCAGTTTTCTCATGTGACAAATCTATTTGTCAAATAGGTTTATCTTATATTAATTTTTAGGAATTTTTAAAAACTTAATTGTGAAATACTGTAGGGCATTTATTGAACATGCCTTGTCTGGTTCATAATCATTAAAATAGGTTCCTCAGGAAATAGGGTTTATGCTGTTATGTCATGTATTTCAAGTAGGTCCTTTATAAAAAGCTACTTTGGTCCTTAGAAAGTCCTTAAAAAGTCCTTAATTTTTGTTCTGGAAAAAGAGTGGGAACCCTTTTATGGTTAAAGTAGTTTCAGAATAGTTACAAATGTCTTTTTCATTATAAATATTTACATCCACTGACAATGTACTGATAGATCTTTTATTTGCAATATATATGTGATGACCGTAGCCGTCACTTCATCTATCCCACAGAATGTAGTCATGTCTGTTGGGAGTTCACTATGAAACAGGCAGAGAGTGGCATGCAGAGGCACCAACAGCAATGACAACAGCTTCGACTAACTTCGTTTATTCCTGTTTCACGTGATTTCAATGAATGCACATATCAAACAACAGCCAGTATCACAACGAACAGCCCTTCAAACCTTGGTGCTCGCCTATTTAAAACATTTCAAAATCAGAATCGACGTCAAGAGACAGCCAATCATGCTGCATAGAGAGTTCTTGCCAATTCTAAAAACCCATCCAAATATTTTAAGCAATGTGCCCCATTATTACAAATATATCTGAAATCTTTAATCGTGAATTTCGATTTTGTTAAGTCTGTATCTAAAAATTACAGTCAGTGATATATAAACCACTTGTTGTATGTATAAAATATCCAATTGTGCTTTGAAATAACACCTGTGTATTTATAATTAGTTTTTTTCTGTTTTATATAACATAGCTATCTGCTTGTGAAAGTTTTGTTTCTAAATTTTGCTATATTGCTACAATTCTGGTGCATTAATAATAATAGCACTATTAACTACATTATTTGCCATTTAACTTCTTCTCGACTACAATCACATATATGTAATCATATAATTCACTGTTTAGGGCCTGTGTGATTGAAAATTGCATTTATTTAAATTTTTAATGGCTCTATATGGCAGTTAGATTTTCAAATAATATTTAACAGTGTGTTGCCCTTCAATAAATATTTTCAGTTATGAGTTTTCTTTCTTCTGAATCAGAAAATTTTGAACAGGCAAAAACAGTATGTATTAAAACACCAATTTTTTCCTGTGTGTAGATATAAATTGTATTAAAATAGATTTTTTTTTAATATGAAACTTTTGTTACAGTATTTACAGATATTATGAAGGATATAAACTATAAATTTCAACGTTTAAATTGAAGTTATGATTTTTCATGAGTTTTTAGATAAAATTAAGCTTAATAGAGAAAATCGAAGTGAGTGGAAGATTTTCTATTTCCACCAGTCATGAATAAGTTTGTCTTCGTTCTAAAGAAAAGATATTATATAAACTATTTGTTTCTAAAAATCTCACCATTTCAAAACAGTTCACAATTAATATTTCCAATTGACTCATGGACACATGATATATAAAACACTTCCAGGTGAAAATAAATTGTATCCATATTAATTCTGAATTTTATAAAATCTATTGCAATTTAAAATATTTCTCGCTAATATTCAAATGTGTCATTTTTATAAATTATCTTTTAAATAGTTGCTTTTTCCCTTTCGAAGGTACTACCAAGTTCATAGTTGATATCACAAATGCTGGTGGAGAGTTTGAGATATCAGAAAGTGGAATGACCGTCTGTACTGGACATGTGTTTTCTCCCGAAGAATCTGGTAAACCATGTATTACAAAAAAACTGACAACTGACAAGAAAACATTGACTTTAAATATCACTGACATCTACAAAGAGCTGAAACTTCGGGGTTATGATTATGGCCCTACATTCCAAGGATTGATGAATTCCGATCTTGAAGGTAAGCATTGGTTTATGAGTGCTTCGAGGTTCTTTGTGGCCTTACTTTATGTAACAAGTTGTTACACGTATCGAGACAAACAACTCAATACTGGAACTGAGCAGACTAAGGTTCTGCTAGAGATTTCCACGAGTACTCTAAAGTTACAACTGTAGATGAAAAGTACTCTAATTTCCGGCATGATTATATGTTAAAGTTTAAATTTCCTTCTAATGCTTATTATACGCCACTGCGTATTAACTGCTCATAAAAATTAATAAAATTTACAAATATCTTTCATAAAGAATAATAGAGGCAGCACCTGCTCATATTTACACAGAAATTTTATTTATTTTTTTTAATGAGAATTAAAAATTCTTTTCAGCCAAGGAGACAGCGGTTTAGATAAAAAATATCAAATTAAATTAATATATTCCATTTTGTATATTTATTTCTACCAAGAAATAACACTTGTATAATTTGAAATAATGGCATTTTTCTGCATTCATTTTTTTCCACTTTCAGCACGCCAGATGGCACCATAAATGCAGTATAAAATTTTAATACAGATCACAAATAACTATATTAAATTTAAATGAAAAGATGCATTTTAAGAATTCTAAATTTTAATATCTTTTTAATTTAAATGTGGGTTCGAATAATTTATTTGTAGCATTGTTTCTGTACTCATTAATGTAAATATTTTGACTATATTTTTACTTAGGTTAAATATAAAAATTTTATAAGTCTCTCCAAATTTTCATTTTATTAGATTACTTTTTTCAGTTTAAAGAAAATGTTATCATTATGTAAAGAGTTTAAATTTAAGTTTTTTCACACTAAAAGATATACTTTTTTCCATATACATTGAAAACTGATCACATGAGATTAAAATGGAAATTTAATCTGCGAATTATACGATATTTTTCTCTGAAAATATTGCGAAATTTGTACTTGCAAATTATATGCCAGAAATTAATAGAGATAAGTTAATAGAGATAAATAAATATTTTTCTTGTCTGCAAAAATATTTTTGCTTAAATTTGACAAGTTCCAATACTGTTAACGTTGGACAAATAGAATTAAATAAGCAAAGAATCATCAAATATTTTGGTCCCTTTTTATAAAAATGAGAGGAGGAAAATCTTTCTACAGAGATCAGATTTAAGTTTTTATTTTCAATCTGATTTTAAGTACTGTAATTTCTGGCATAGAGCTACTGTATGAATTTATTTATAAATTTCAACTCATTATGTTTGATCTTTATAAGTATTTGTAAATTATTGAGAAATTAACGATTTACATACATGAAAATGGTACATTTTTATTGTAGGGAAAGACGGCCTTTTGAAATGGAATGGTGACTGGATAGTATTTTTGGATACTATGCTTCAGTTTTCAATTTTAAGTTCAAATGTCAGAGCGTTATTTTTACCTACAAGGATTCAGAGTCTTACGATTGACCCAATTGCACACAGCAAATTTGTGGAAGAAGCTATGAAAGAATATGAAGGTACTGCTTTTTTTATGTCAAGACTTCCCTTTTAATGCTTTTTAAAAATTCTTTTCAAATTATGCTTGTGATTCTTAAAATGATATTTTTTTTTCTTTTTTATTCTGGAGATTTAAATCATTTAAGAAAATGAACCTTTCTAGAGAAAGTGTCTTCATAATAATAATAATAGCTTATATTTGCTTCAGCATAAATTAAAATATTCTAGTCTGTTTAGAATAAGCATTTTAAATTAGAAACTAATTTTTTAAATCAAATAAAACATAATTTTCTTATATTCTGCGAGGCTCAAGTTATATGTTTAAATTTATAGCATGTAAAAGAATATTTTAATTTCACATTGTGTCCAGGTACATTTTGCAGCGGAACTGTACCGAGAGTGGGCGTTTTGTTTGTCAATTGAGTTATTCAGTTAAATCTCTATAGATCGAAAATTATTTCATTTTTGAACCCACTTTTCGTATTTTATATTGAAATATATAAACAAATAGAAATATATAAATAACAACCATAAGATTTTTGTAAACAAAAAAGTTATAGTTTTTAGTGGATAAATTGATAATAGTATCGTAAATATAAAAAATCAAATAGAAATAGTAGTATATAGTTTTAATTTTTTCGAATTGTTATATATAAACATTTTTACGTTATAAAAAAATGAAAGGCTAGAACATTCAACTTTGTTTTCCTGTATATAATGTTATTTTTTGTACCCACAAACAAACCATGTTGTTACACGAACCCGTACTAGTACTTGAAGAGTGCTCAAGTATCAATCGTCTGAAAACGTACTAGTATGTATCTTGCACTCAAGTATCAATCTTCAGGAAACATACTAGTATGTGTTCCGCATACAATATGTTAACTATTCTAACTAAAATAACTCAGAAAGAAGTAATGTAGTCCTACAGTCAGTTACTAGCATATACAAGAACTATAATTATAATTAATTTAGTAAGAAATTGCATATTTTTCTCCAAACTTGAAGAAAAGTGTGATGAAGTCCTACAGTTTACTGTAAACACAAGAATTTATTCCATTGCCTTTCCACCCAAATATTATTCTTGAAATATTGCAGGAATTTTAAAATAAACTTTGTTAGCACTAATAATGACCATTGACACACAACTTTCCCATTTACTGCTAATTCTGCACATACACATGGCTGTTACTTTTATGTTTCTTAGTCGATGGTATATTGATGTTTATGCACAGGAATATTTCTGTGTTGGGATAAAGGAAGTCCATCGTTTGAATACTTCAGTTAGCAAACAAGATATTTTGCTAACTAATTGTTACCATTTAATTTTCTTGTTTCAACAAACACCAAACCAAAAAACCTACTACCCAGAGGTGTAACCCCCCCAATTGATCTCAGACAAAACAATAATAAAAATTTTAGTAGAAATTATGTAGACTATTATTTTTTAGAATTATAACCCCCCCCCCTTGAAAAAATTCTGCGTACGCCACTACTACTACCAGTTTGTCCCAATGGACATCTAACATTTTTGGGCTACCTGAGATGGTTCAAATTGGTTTGAATTAAGAGCTTTGTCGGGATCATATTATATTGTATGCTTTTTATAAAACAGATTCTAATTTGTGTAAATGTGTGTGTGTATATATTAACAAAACTTAATATTCAATAGGAGTTCCTATCCAATATGAAAAACTAACTGGTCTGTGCTTTGCTGGTGGAGTTCATCTGAAAAACCTGAAAGCGACCTTTGCTCCTAGACAACCCGACAAGCAAACACCTGTTCTGGAACATTACCAGTTCACACTCTACAATGATCCCTGTACTCTATCAAAGTCTGAAAAAGAAGCTAATGAACGTTATATTCGTGTGTGCTCTTCTGTGTCTAAAATGATTCTAGAGTTATCTGGTAAGAATAAAGACCAAATTTCAGATGTTATGAATGGATTCAAAGAAGCAGACGATGCTGTGATTGCTAACTACTTAAAATCCTATACAGACAACCACGTCCTGTTGAAGTCTTTATGTGGTATTATGAATACTGCTACAAGTAAAGATTTGACACGACATGTCAAGAATTATGTCAATAGTTATTTAACAGAACGAGAAAGTGATATTCTGTCTCAAACATTAATCAGTGAAATTCCTTTGAGGACTGTTATCGATGTAGTACTTGAAAACGCTACATCAAGGAAATTAAAAATAGCTGAAGTGGCTGAAGGAAGCTTACCACTTTGTTCTAAGATTAGCGAGTATATTCAAACACTTGGAATACTGAATATAAGTTACTCTATAGCACATTCCAATATTGACGTATTAGACAAAGATTACTTACCAGCCAATGTAGAACTAACCTCCTGGAATCACAAATCATCTTTTGATTTCAAAGATGTGGACCTTTTTGTGTTTAAGTACTTAAGTTGTTCTAAGAAGGAATTTAAAAAAATTATAGAAACTGCTTCTGCATCACTCAAGAAAGATGGGTTCATGGTGGTTTTGCAAAGGACCCGGCTTGTGCCAGCTGAAATGTTCTTGTCTGCTGTTGGCGAGACCATTATACCAACAATCGGTGAAAATGATCTTGAACAGTTTTTCAAAGAGTCTCATTTGAATGTCATTGCGAAGAAAGAAGATTCCTTGGCATCTACTTTATATTTATTAAGAAAGTCCCCAGAATCCTCTTTCAAAGAATCGATTGTACACGTAACTGTTGACAAGTATGACAGGTGGGTTGACCAGTTAAGAGACAAAATGGTGCAGTGTCAAAATTCTGATTCGGAAGAAAGAATATGGCTTGTGAGTGAAGGATCGAATCATAGTGGAATTATTGGACTCGTGAATTGTCTACGACAAGAACCTGGTGGTTCAAATATTAGGTAAATATTTTTCATTTAATAAAAATGGAGCAATATGTTTTTGTTAATTCATATAACCCATTTAAATTTAACATTATTGTTTAGGATTTTTAAAATTTACTGCTTTTTCTTATTTAAATTAACTGTGGTTATATTTCAGAAATTGAAATAAATTTCTCTTATAATTTTATAATAAAAATTTTGAATAAATTTCAAGTTCTTTTGTTTATGAAATTTGTATTAGGTGTTCAAAATAGGAAAAATTTTGTTTTATAAGATTGACTGACTTGTAAAAAAAAGTGAATTCTTACCATCTTTTAAAATATTTATTTTAAAAAATGTTTAAAGAATAGCTTTTTCTTTAACACTATATTTACAGATGTTGATCCTATACCTATTTTTACTTAAGCCCATTTGACTCGTACAAGAAGATTCAAGTTTTTTGCCAAGAAAATAGTTCTAAATTAATTTAAATAAAATGTTTATTATCAAAAAATTCAAGGAAAACATTTTTTTACATATAAAATCTGTTTTTGAAACTCATTTTCTGCCAACATTTCTATTCCATTGAACACAATGGTTTCTACGTCTGTTTCTTTTGCATGATTGTTGAACTTGACAATTCTTCCGCAGCTTGAATGTCTGTCGTTGGAATGGAAGTGTTTGTGACTTCTCTCTATTTACTCCTTAGCTCTTCATCCAACTGGAAAATAAAATCTTCTCGTGAAATATTTACTTGAGTCGTCTCTTTATATGGAATCCAAGCATTGATAGTAGCGAAAACAAGTGACAATGGCTCATACAGAAAGATATTGTATGAGAAGAGAAACAAATCACATGTGACTTGACTGTTTCCCAGGCCTGATAGAACCATTAAATTTCATGTTATGCAATTAACTGTTAAACTGTTCTATGAGTCCAATGGGCTCACGACCATGAAAATAGGTCTATCCCATTGGATAATGCGAACTGTAGGGATCTGCGGGGAAGAGGAATGAAAGTTTACATATATTTTGTTACTTAAGTAAAAACCAAAGTATGCTTTTAGAAAGTGATATTAAATTTGTGTATATATCTATATAGTGATCCAATTTTTAATGAGTCAAATGGGCTCAGTCCTTAAAACTAGTGTTAAAATTGGCTGATTACAATACTGAATTATTTTTATTAGGTGTGTCTTTACTGGTAAAGAAAGCACTAAAGTTCCTGAATTCAGCTTGACAAGTTCATTCTATAAAGATCTGTTTAGAAAAAATCTCGTTATGAATGTGTTCAAAAGAGGTGGTTGGGGATCCTATCGACATGTTCTTTGCAGTAAAGGTACAGTAATTATTAAAGCTATTAATCCCTGCTGTAATTAACTGCTGCTGTAAAAAATGTTTTTGTTGTTTTGAAATTGAATGTTGTGTAATTTTTAATTTTATACATGAAAATTCCACTTTATACAAACAATTTTTGATAGTTTTGAAAAAATAATTTTTAAATAACAGTACTTTAATGATTTTTCTAGATATTGTGCTAATTGTCAAATTATGTCTAAAAGTTTAAATTTAACTGAATTAATGTATTTTAAATAATGTTTTCCTGTTGTTTCAGATTATTCTAAAGTTGAGAGTGAGCATGTTTATCTAAACGTATTGACTCGGGGCGACTTATCTAGTCTTTCTTGGATCGATTCTTCTCTGAAGTATTTCACCCCCACTGAAGATTCTCTCTTGTGTCAAGTTTATTATTCTTCTCTGAATTTCCGAGATATCATGTTGGCTAGTGGGAAATTACCACCAGATGCCATTCCAGGTAATATTAACAATGATTTATTTATTATCAGTTACTTTTAAGGCCGAATGATGGTGATTGGTTAGGGTGCTGTCCTTTGGTACCAGAGTTCATGGGTTTGAATCCCACAATGACATGGATGTTCGTAGCAGTTTGGAATCTGCTTTAAGCTGTAGGTCCCGGTCTCAATAGCCCTCGCTTTGCAAAAAGACTGTAGCACTACAAACCAAACCAAACCAGTTACTTTTAAGAATTAAGTCTATAAATGACATTTGTAAGATTTTGAGGAGAAACGTAGCTTTATGTTAGAGGGCATCACTACTTCATTAGTCTGACACTTTGCTCTTTCATCACTTTTTTTTTTTTTTTTTAAATTCTCACTGAAGAGTAAATGAGCCTCATAGAAAGTTGTAAAGTGCTGTCAATCTTACTCATTTGAATCACAAGCTCTATTATGGGTAGTTTCGAAAATAAATTTTTTTAGCTGAACGATGGCTGATTGGTTAGGGTGCTGGCCTTCGTTACCGGAGTTCGTGGGTTTGAATCCCACTGCAGCATGTATGTTTGTAGCCATTTGGAATTGGTTTTAAGCTGTAGGTCCCGGTCTCATTAGCCCTTGTGTTGCAAAAGGTAGACCATAGCATTCCAAACCAAACCAAAATAAAGTTAAAATCTGACAGAATAGTAACCCTAACAAAACTGTTTCTACAAACTGTTAAATACTGTACAGTAGGTAATTATTTGTAACTTATATCAAAGTTATGAGAATTTATTGCAACATCAAAAATGAACCATAAAAGTTTACTATGGATTCTCACTGACAGAGCCATAACTAGGTACTTCAGCGCTCATGGCAAAAAACTGGACGATTCCCCTAACAACAAATATAGTGACAAAATATATAAACATTTTTATTTTTTCTATATCATATATCCAGAATGAACACAAAATATTTTGTTAATTCTTAATATGTTCCTAGTGTATTAATTTTTAATTTTTTCTTCTATTTTTTCCTTAACCCTTTGCACTCGAGAACTCTGAAGTGGAGCCATTTAAAAGTTGTCTTCAAACTCGAGGGCTGCACTATGAAGACAAAGCAAAATAATTAGTTTTTATGATTTGTTTTTGTTTTTATGTTAAAAACTTAAAATTATTTGCATTGTCTCCATATCAGAGCCCTCGAGGGCAAAGGGTTAATAATACTTACAAATGGTTTTGAACATTTTAGGGATATTATTTCCCTGATAAACTGAATAGTGTACTTGAGGTAAAAATTTTTTTATTTAGATGTTTAATTTTAATGAAAATTGGTAAACTTCTAAATTTAAATTTAGTTTTATTAACTTTATTAAACTCAAAATTTAAAATGAATATCCGGATTTATATTAAAGCATATTAGAGGTGTTTGGTAAACATTTTGTAAGAATCTATAACAAGTTTAGTCTCTACAAACATTTTAAAAAATGAAAAAATTCGTAAAAAAATTATTTTTAAACACATTGGATTTTAGAATTGGAAAACTTATTTTTGGACTTTTCCTTATTTCTACTTGGGGCAAATTGTCATCTTTCGGACCCCATTTTCCTCACGGTGTGACACTCCTCAGACTCATGTGCCCGTGGCCCCTTTGCCATACCTTAGTTACGGCCCTGCCAAAGCCAAACCCTATAAGTTTCCCCCTTCTAATGGGTGAGACTTATAGGGCCTGTCTTGATTCTGGTTTGGTTTGGTTTGGAGCGCTACGGTCTACTGTTTTGCACACGAGGGCTAATGAGACCGGGACCTACAGTTTAAAGCCGATTCCGAACGGCTACAACATCCATGCCAGCAGCGGGATTCGAACCCGCGAACTCCAGTTCCGAAGAGCAGCGCTCTACCATTCGGCCATCGTTCGGCTTCTGTCTTGATTCTGGTAATCAAAGGCAGGCCAAGGAGCTTAACCAGGGTTACCCGTGGATGAGGGCTAATGAGCTACTTTAGCTCAGTAGGAATGAACTAAGGGTGGCCACTATTGCCTCAAGAGGCACCTTAACATCATTGGCATCGTAGACAGCCTGGTATGTAGGGGGTACCATATAGCAGAGGAGAGTTCCTCACGCATTTTGAGTGAATGTGACTACTACTGTGCCAAGAGATTTGAATTTCTTGGATATCACTTCTTGGAGCCGTGGGAGCTGATCAACTCCCCGGTTAAGTTGCTGCTTAGATTTATCTCAGCTATTGCTCTCTCTGACACCTAATTGTTAATATTTCATAACTTTTTGCTGGGACTCCTTTGTTTCAGTAAATGGGGAGTTTTTAATCCAATAGGCCTTGGGTTGCAGTGCTGGTGCTCTCATGGGCTGTCCTACCCTAAATCTAATCTAATCTTCCTCACTATGCAATGCTCCTCAGACTCATGCGGCAGTGGCAAATTTCACCTTTTGCCACACCCTAGATATGACCCTGCTCACTGTAGGTGAATGGGTACTCTAACATGTATTTATATTCTGTTCAATTTTAGGTTCACTGGTTCTGGCAGATACTATTCTTGGGTTTGAGTTTTCTGGTCGAACAATGGATGGACAGCGTGTTATGGGTGTTGTGTCCCATAAAGCCTTTGCCACAACTGTTGCTGCTGATCCGTTCTTTTTATGGAACGTACCCGAAGAGTGGAGCCTTGAAGAGGCTGCCTCTGTACCTGTTGTGTACTCAACTGCTTATTATTCACTTATTGTACGAGGAAACTTAAAACAAGGGGAAAGCATTTTTATTCATTCTGGAAGTGGTGGAGTAGGCCAAGCATCTATTGCCATCGCACTCAGCATGGGCTGTAAAGTATTTACAAGTGTTGGTAAGTGTGTATGTATACGTTTACAAGGTGTCTAGCAACTGGAAGTTATCAGAATATCAGGAGCATTATTAGATTATAAAAATTCAAAAAAAATGAATAAAAAAATGATGAATTCTGCTAATCAAAAATTAAGAAAAAGAAAATCTTTTTTTGAATTTTTAAGCATGTTTATTCACAAACAGTAATTACGAGGTAAATTATTTAAAAATAAATAAATAAATAAATAAAAATAATCAGGAAAGTTTTTTGTACAAAAATTTGAAAAATTATGATTTGTAAAAGTCTCTATTCCAAATAGATCTCTTGCTGGGTGAAGTCCCTCCACAGTGTGTGTATTGCAAGATGCCTTACACAGTTGCACATATTTTAACGTCCTGTGTTTGTCTTAGATTAATGTATATCAAATTTTTTGGAAATCCATCGCCGAATCTTAATTTAGTCATAGGGGAAACTCTACATCCAAACTTGTTCCCCTTTCTTCGTCGTACTGGTTTTTACTTCAAAATCTGATTTTTTTTTCCAATTTTCTAATATTCAATTTTTAATATTTCAATTTTTTTCACTTATTTCTTAAATTTTTAATTTAATAACTTAAATTCTTAATTTTTTTACTTAATTTACAATTCTTGTTTATTTGTACATAACTGAATTTTATAGTGTTTTGTGTTGAATGTTTATTTTTATTGTTACTTTAATCTGTTTTAGAACCTTTCCTTTTATTTTTTTCTCAAAATTGTTTATCTAAATTTTGTCTTTAGTTTATTTCCACATCTTGTTTGGTGCAGTTTGTTCCTAGAGGATTTAGCACCACTAAACTTCAACCAACCAACCATTGCAAAAAGTCCATTTGTAAAAGTGTAGAGAAATTTGGTCCTAAAAATTCTGCCTTATAATTGATTCCTAGAAATTTAAATTAATTTTAGGAAATACTTAATAACTAAGGTATTTTCTACCATATAGACATTTGTAAACACATGAAATGAGAAGTTATTTATCCAAATAAATGATTTCATTTTGTAAAAGAAAAATAGATGTGGTTCATTCTGGTTGTGAAATACTTTGCACTTACATACGAAAACTTCTTAAAATGAGTATTTTCATTGACTTTTGAACACTGAAATTTTTTGTAAATACAGTACTTCCTTTACTTTCTACAAGGAATATTCCTCAATACGAAATTTCACCCTTCTATAGCTAGTTATTTTTCAGTTATGCAAGGTACATATTTGAGGTTTATATCCAAAGGGATCAAAGTCTTTTAATTTGCACAAGAACATAAAAGAGCATACTGTACAGCATGGCATGTCTCTTTGTACTTATTGCATAATTCTTTTGCATTTTAGTGAGAAACTGAATTATTTTGCAGGTTCTGCTGAGAAAAGAGAATTTTTGAAGAAGAGGTTTCCTCAGTTGACAGATGAAAGCTTTTGCAACTCTAGAGATACATCATTTGAACAGTACATTTTGAGTGCTACAGATGGGATTGGTACGTTATATATTTATAAATATAAGGCACATACAGAAAGTAAGTTTCCCTATTTAAAAGAAAAAAAGAAGTCACACTTTCACGGACATATTTATTGTCAACAAGTATAGCCATGTTTCAGCTATTTTTCAACATAGCCATCACCTGAATTGAGACACTTGTCGTATCGTGGGATCCACTTTTGTATCCCTCTGTCGTAGAATTCTGCTGCTTGCAAATGGAACCAGCCTTCCAGTCCCAGAACATGTGCTCATCCCTTTCCGTACCGACAGTCTGTTTGAATTTTGTCATGACCAAAGATCCACTATAAATGCCAATGCATTGATTGCTACTTGGTTTTTTGGGTAAAGTGCGAAATCCAAGTCTTGTTGCCCGTGACAATCCTGTCGAGGAACTTGTCGCCATCATTGTGATACCGTTTCAGAAATGTCAGTGCTGCTCCTAAGCCTTGAATTTTGTGTTCGGGTGTCAGTCTCATCTCATAGACCTGATAGAGCTGACGATGAATTTCAATTGTCACATTGCTTTATGCATTCAAGACCACTGACCGAACCTTGCAGGCGGGAGAAGGAATTAGTTTCCATTTCGGACCACTGCTACCCTGCTACTGGCACGAATCGGAACTCGTCCAGCTGACATATGATTAATATGTCACAGATCTGGTATGCACACACAAATGACACGGCTTATTACATTTCCTTTAAAGAGAAAAACATCAGGGAAACTTACTTTCTGGATGCACCTCATATCTAACTGAAAAAAAAAAATATTCTTCACTAATTACAGGGGAGAAACAACCCATATGTTTAATTGCTTGGCAATGTAACTTGTATGTAGTCAACATTAAAAAAAATCCTCAAAATTAAAGACTAAGCAAAATACTTAGTAAATTATTTTATTTCCATGTTAATGATGAAGAACAAATATGTTATACTCAGAAAAGAGACAAATGCACATCTGTTTGATCTCGGAAAATGTTAGGCTGAGGGCAGGGCCTGGCTGACATTTCATGAGAAATAGTTTTTAATCAACTTTGTTATATATATATATATATATATATTGTGTGTAGCTTGTTAAAACATAAATGACAAAAATGCAAACAAGGACAGTAAAATTGTAGAGATCTGCAGCTTTTCTAGGAAAAAAATGACAGCTGGATTAGAGAAGGGATATAAGAGGTCATACGTAGCAATTTTTACCATATATTTCCACATATAAGACAATACTTAAAACCTAAAGATGACCCCCCAAATCCAAGGTCGTCTTACACGACAGGTACAAAAAAATTGTTGATTGCAAAACACCATTATAAAATGAATCAAGTCACTCACCCATGATTTTAAAATCCTCCATTCATCATCTGAGGGCTGAAGTACATTTTCATTGTTGAGTTCAACCTATGGGTTCCATTCTGTACCTAATGAGTTGAATTCTGCGTCGTCATCAGAATCCCATAACATATCGTCCTCAGTGCCATCCATAGCATTAGAAATCCCACACTTTTTAAATGATTTTATCACTGTTTCCTCTTTTTCCTTTTCGTATGATTGGATGAAAATAGTACACAGCATATTAACGACATGGCCCACATAGCTCCACCTTTTGTATACGATTTTTCGCCACTACTCATTCATTCATTCATTCCATTGTTCATGCTTGTTGTCTTTGAAGGGTTTATTAAGTGAGACATCAAAAGGTTGTAGCACTAAAGTTAAACTACCCAGTATGAGAGCAATGTTGGTATTAGTCCGTCCTAAGCGATTTTTGGTGTTTCCAGTTACTTGACTTCGAAACATGACCCACACCAACAAACTGCATCGATTTTGAAATCTACCTGGTCGTCTCTGCCATACATTTTTGAGCCACACTTTTACCCCATATTCGTCCATCCCTTTTCATGAAAATGTACAAAAATTGCAGTATTAATGCAACAATCCCAATGTGGTGTTGCAAGGTGCTAAAAAAAAATTTGTTAGTTCCGTATATGTATGCATTACAATATTATTGAGAATTTTGGGGTCGCCTTATATGGCTGATATATGCTAAAATTGTAAAAATTGGCTGAAAATTTATACCTTGTCTTATACGTGGAATTATACGGTAATTAAATCTTTAGTTTTGGGAAATGTGGTAGAAATGCCAATCCTTATGATACATATCTTTAATTTATTTTGAGTAGATAGAAAAATTAAGATGAAAAAAACTAGGACATGGATAGGGAGAATAATTTTATATGTATATATATTTATTTAGTATAAGTTAATTATGAGAAATGGAAACAAAACAAAAAATAGAACTTAAAAAAAAGATTTAATGTTGTCTCATCAGTAACGAAAAAGAAATAATAATAATAAAAAAATTGGACTATTTTTATGTACTAATATATATTTCTACTACCTAGGGAATGAAAGATAATTGAACATGCAAGGATAAACATAATTTAAAGAATTTAGAGACAGAAAAGTGAACTATTACAATTAGCCTTGCTAACTTTGTTAAAGCTTATTTTCCTTTCAAAATACCACATTTCCCTATTATATTTTTATGATGTGATTAACTTTTTAATCTGAAATGATTATTGTACTTTATTTCTAACCATAGAAAAAAAGTCTATTTCTTAGTTAAAGACGACACTTTCTTAATTTATAATTGATTTTTCAAAAATATTATATTGGTACAAATGAATACTTGAAGTTAGTATTAATTGGAAACCTGACAGTCTCTGCAATAGGTGTTGAAAACCTTACAAAAAATCAATTTCAGAATCAAAATATTTAAATTAAAATGGAAGAATCTTATGTGTTGCCTTATTCATTGTAACAATTTTATGGAGATCTTTTCTATCCTTAGGTGTTGACGTTGTCCTGAATTCTCTGGCTGATGACAAGCTCATAGCAAGTTTAAATTGTCTTGCAGTTCATGGACGGTTCTTAGAGATTGGAAAATATGACTTGTCTAACAACACTCCTCTTGGTAAGTTTAGTTTTTTTGTGTTTTTGTTTTTTCTAATGTCCCTAGACAGATATTCATGACATTTGAACCTACATTTTAGGAGCAGAATATAACACTTGTATTGAAGCACATTTCATTTCTGGAGCTTTAAATTTTTTCACATGTTTCGTATATTCATTTCTTGTCTTTCGATTTCTTAATTCTTTTTACATTATGTCGCACATGAGGCTGCCAGCATATTCGTCCATCTGTGCATGTTTCAGGGATGGCATGAATGCCAGAACTGCATAGGAACACCAAACAAACCAGGACTGCCACCATGGTTGTAGTTATGACTTATTACATTTCTGGTTTTTCCTGAGCTCAGCTTCCCAAGAATTCACTAGATTTTCAATATAGAGTAGGCTCCCGTATGCGCATACTGATATCTGTTATTAAGGTTACTGTCAGCCCAGGAGCATTTAGACAGAATAAATATGGAAGCAGGCACTAGCAGAGTCGAAAATAAAAAATAAATACTGTTTATTCAGTATTAAAAAGTTTCATACAAAAAAATAAAGATAAGTTAAAGCCAGACCAAATTAACTAAAAAAACATGTCGGGAGGCGAAATTAAAGTTCAGTGTTCTTAATTGTAAGAACCATTATTGCCCTGCCAAGTCTGAGTAACCTGCTCCGAGCTGCTCAAAAGCAATAGCTCGCAGCTTATATATTCTGATGGGCAATACCCACTAGTCATGTAGCGTGTGTATACAATTTGCATACGCATGTTGCCTTCTTAAATGAAGAAAAATAAAACGCGGTTAAATGTGTAAACATTTTATAATGAGGAAGCTACTTGACATAGTTTCCGGATTCCAACGATAAAAATCTTACAAAAATAAATGATGATGGATCGACATGTGATAGTAACTGACATTATTCTTAAAATAATCACTTAATTAAAAACACTTCTTAAAACACATTAAGTTTAACAAAAAAAAAACAGGGATCTTCAATATACATAAAACATATCGAGAAACGAGACAGCTCATTCACCGTAAAAAAAAAAAATACCACCACACACCAGCATAACGAGAGACTTGCCTTTATATATTCAACTGGCCGTCAAATACCGTCAAATCAAATCAGCATGCCTTGAGGGCTTCTTCACAGAATAGAAGAGAAAATTATAAACTGCTGGTTAAATTTAACATGGAGGTTAATCAGTGTGTGGTGGAAACAGACAATATAAAGTTAACAAAATGTGACCGGGATTTTGGTTACACATTTAACCGGAGATTAGATATTAGCCGAGTAAGTGATGAGAACAAACTAACTTAGGCTAACAGTTACTATATTTAATAGTTTATTGCTATTTTGGCTAGTGAAGGAAATAATCGCCAACTGAAATAAGTGTGTAGAATGGGCACTCACTCTGCCTTGGGGATGCGACAAAAACTTAAAATATAGGATAGGCTCCCAAATACCAATCAAGCATAGGATTTATTTTGACTTTTCTTTATTATCGCATCATTTATGTACGTAATATTAATTTTTCAATATATGCAATGTAAAAAAACATAATTTAATGCAGTTAAACCATAATCTTTGATAAATATATATTATAAACGGTATTACAAAAGTAAGTTTCATGCTATAATTAGTAATTTTGGTTTAATCATAACTTACAGAGACGGAGCACATTTTAACTATAGATAACAAATGCCAAAGCTGATGATTCAGCAGTATCTTAAGCTTAATCATGCTAAAAACATTGGGCTCCACAGCAGAGCCTACGGAGCTGTGGAACTAATGCCAGATGGCCCCATAGCAGAGCTAACGGAGCGCTAAGGGTAAAATCTTGAATTTGACTTAAATGATAGAAAATGAACTCAAATGACTTATATGTACAGTTGTTAGCAATGAATGTTATTTCTGTATTGTTGCTCGTAGTCACAGGTTTATTCAAAATGTAATGTTATTTAAATATATATTTTATTCTATTAAAACTAATCTGTTTAGTAGAATACATGGTCTTTTAAAGATTTTAGAATATAAGCACGTGTCCGTGTTACATTCAGATTTAACTGTAACATATTGATATTAATTGCAAATAGAACAGTATTGTTAATGTATAGTATGTTGATTCAACAGATTGCAACTACAGTAGAACCTTGGTATCCAAAATTATTGGGATCAAACCTACTTTAGATAATCGAGAATTCATCAATAATCATCTAGTTTAATATGTAGTATAGTCATTGGTGCAATAACATTCGATTGATCTGGGACTCGGCAGTATGACCTTCTAAATTTTGAAATTGGGTGTGTTTTTGTTTAGAACAGGGATGTTTGAAAGTGGGGAACAGTACACTCATACCGAGAATTGTGTTTGTGTGAAGGAATTCTAAAAAAGGGAATTCCAAAATATTTATCTGCTCTTGTAGTATGGAAAAGACGACTTGCATACAAAAGGAATGGGAGGGGGGGAATAAAACTTTAAAAATTGATGTTTGTAAAGGGAAAATTTTTGGATCATAGTAGAAAAATCTAAACTCCTTGGTGCAACAGCCCCTAGGGGGTCAGAGCCTATGGTGCCAATCTGTTTATGTGACCAAAGGCCCTGGGGTGCAAAGCATATATTACGGTTAGGTGGTCAGCCTTACGTAGAACCCCCAGTGTTTAGTTCCCAAGCATGCTCGGTCCTCAGTTTTTCTACCCATTGAAGGGATGAAAGGCTGAGTCAACCCCAGCCCGGGGATCGAACCTCGGACCTGTGGTGTGGGAATGCGAAGTGCTACTCCAAAGCCACTGGGCTTCTGGATCATAGTAGAAAGTGAAAAAAGTGAAGAAACTGACTTCAGTTAACGGAGAGTTTTGGTTAATTGATGTTTGGATAATCGAGGTTACACTGTATATCTTTTATTATAAATTCTTTTTTTAGAAGCTAGGGGTGGTAAATGTCATTTTTCTGTGGCAGAATATTTCACCAATTGCTATTATTTTTTAAAAAATTATTTGATTTCTAGATATATATAAATTTACATATCCATCTGTTCTCTCAAACACAGGCATGGCTATATTCTTGAAAAACATATCATTTCACGGTGTGCTGCTGGATGCTCTGTTCAGTAGTTCCTCAGGTAGTATTAAAAACAAAAAAGAAGTGGTCGATCTGGTGAACAAAGGAATTGAAGACGGAGTCGTCAAGCCACTCAACTCGATACTTTTCAGTCATGATCAAGTGGAACAAGCTTTCAGGTATATGGCCAGCGGTCGTCACATTGGAAAAGTTATTTTGAAGGTAAGGATTCATTGCTGCCGCTATGATCAGGCCTGCATTGCCATATTATCTATTAGGCAATTGCTTATGCGTTTTATTTTAGGGGCTCCATTGATTAATCTGTATATATACAAAGAAATCATTAAATTAAGAAATTTTGATTACCACAAAGACATTTTTGATTGCACTATTAACAAATCTCACTGAATAAGGAACCTATTCCTACAAATAACTAAATAAATCGGCTTCTATTTACAATAAATATGAAATGTTTATGCATGTTTTACATTTATTGTGTATTGTAATATAAACTAGTTTTTCTACATTACCATTTTTAATATAATAATGGTTCATTTTTAGTACTTCATATTACAAATAGATTTTTAAAATGAAAAAACAGCACCAGCATTGTGTTTCATACAAACTTATTTACGAATACTTGGTGTAATGAACGTTTCCCAGAAAAATATATCGGTGTCTCATGATAACAAATGCTGCCGGTGAATGAAGTCTTTTAAAGTTAAAAGTACTAAAAAAATTGTCATTGAACTGCAATGATACAAAAATTGCTGAACTTGCTTGATATTATGGTCATTTAATACAACGTCTTGCAGGACATAGAATTCCAAGATTTTCTAAAAGAATTCATCATGCCATAAATAAAAAAAATTAATAATTATTGTTCATTTATATTTTTTGTTAATTTGTTGATGATTTATTTTTTGTGAAATAAAATGACATTCTTAAAACTTGTATACAGGGCTCCCACGGTCCTTAAAAGTCCTTAAGAACTCCTTAATTTTAGCTTTCATTTTTAAGCTCCCTTCAAACTACTTAATTTTTTTGTCAAAGGTCCTTAAAAACTCCTTAATTTTTAAATTGGAACTTAAGCAATTAATCAATCGTCACATGATTTCCTATCAGTTCTCGTCGTACTCTCCAAACTTTCTGGTTTTGTAAGTTCAGAGTTAAACTTGTCCCAAACCGGTTCTAAGACTGTCAGTACAAGTAATAAGTACTGGTCAAAGAATATATAAAATATTTGTTAATGTTCATAACATTCTTTTACATTTCCTAGCCAAAAGTGCAGTATTAAAGAAAATCCTAAAATACTTATATGTTTTCAGTGTATTTCTGTAGTAGTTCAAAATTCCTTTCCTTGATATCCTTAAAAAATTATGAAAATACTTTTAGTTTATGAGTACTTTTTATGGTCACGAGCTGGAAAACTTTTTTGACAAATAAATCTTTCGCATATTGAAAAGGTTTATAAAGTCAGCTGCCCTCTCCTATTAGCTAACAGTCATGCAGATTTTAATTAAATAAAGCAGGAAGGTTGGGGGCAGGTTGTGGATATTTCAGTTACTTATGGAAGTTTCATTTTCTTTGCATTAAATGTAATAGAAAAGTCTAAAACTTTCTTCTTTCTCAGACAATGTTGGGTATAATCAACTAGTATATACATACATACATACACACACACACATATATATTTATATGAGTCATTTTTAAACCCTCAGAAAGTACTGTTTATAATATTATATTTCATTCACAATTTATTTTTAATTTGATCTCTCAAAAAACTTTAGATGTACGTTTTGCAAAATGTTTTTGTCAAATAGGTTTATCCTATATTAATTTTTAGGAATTTTTAAAAACTTAGTTAGGGAATATTGTAGAGCATTTATTGAACATGCTGTCTGGATCATAATTATTAAAATAGGTTTGTAAGGAAATAAGGTTTAAATCGTTATGCCGTGTATTTCAAGTAGGTTCTTATAAAAAGTTACTTTGGTCCTTAGAAAGTGCTTAAAAATTCCTTAATTTTTGTTCTATAAAAAGAGTGGGAACCCTGTGTATAATAAAATAATATTAGTAAAATTATTACGTGACAGCACCCCGAGATTTCGAGTGCCTAAGGTAATCCATTTTGTTTAATCCGGCACTGTAGTCTGCATCCTGATCATGGGTATGAACCGTCTTCCAGTACCTTCCCTTGCTTTTTTAAATTTTTTATTTTATTTATGCTTTTATTAAAATTTTTATTAAAAATTAAATAAATATTTTTCTCCCGTTTTAACAGGTATTTATTAGCTATAAATTAGGAAAACTTAAACTTATACACTTTTTTCTTTTAAAAAAGATGAGGCGGAAAATGAGAACAGCTATCCTTTATGACAGTCATTTTAATGTTCTAAAACTCCCTTTTCATTTTTTCAAACCTTTTGATCTTGTGGCAGTTCTGCAGTTGTAAAATGTCACGAGTATTTGGTTTCTTAGTCATGAGTATTTCCTTTTCTGCTTTCTTCTAGATCCGGGAAGAGGAGCCGCAGAAGAAAATTGTCCCAACCCCAGTCCGTTTCACGGCCATCACCAGGACGCATCTCAGTCCTCGAAAAGTGTACGTCATCATCGGAGGCCTGGGCGGTTTCGGGCTCGAACTGTGTCAGTGGCTGGTGGACCGGGGAGCGCGTCACGTCATCCTCACTTCCCGATCGGGCGTCAAGACTGGATTCCAAAGACTTTCCATCCAGCGGTGGCAGGAGAACTCTGTAAATATCGTCGTGTCCAAGTTAAACGCTGCCAAAGCGGACGAAGCCAGGGAATTGATTCAGTTGGCCGCCAAGCACGGATCTGTTGGAGGCATTTTCAATCTAGCTTTGGTGAGTAAGGTGGCGGCAAAAAGTATTAAATACTGTAATGATTCCCCATAATGCAAGGGGTTCTTAACCTTATACCCCGTCTGGGCACGAGTGGATTGGGACAGCCAATTTTGGGACTAGACCTTAGAAATCACGGTTAATCGGCAGACCTAATCAATCAGATTGGTTTCGGTTTTGAAGACATCCTAGTAACCCTTGAATGGCTTACAGTTTGGCTTCATTTTTCTATGCATTTGGCGATTCAAAACTTCTTATAAGCAAAGTTATTATTGGATTAAAGTGAGCCTTTACAAAAGTAGCCCTTTTTTTTTCTTTTTCTAGTTTATGAAATAGATTATAAGGGCAAGTTTGTTTTGATATTTTTATTTTGACATATTTGACCTTTCATCATGTTTATTGATTGTGACTTGTGTAAGAACGTTTTTTATTGTCAGATTGAGATTTATTGTCAAATTGGAACTATTATACAGTTTAGTTAATATTTATTATCTGTTAAGTTAAGAGTGTTTTGGGGTTCAGTCTGAATAACAATTGAATTTGACTTATATCGATCCTTACTTTAATTTATTTTAATTAAAAACATTTTAAATATTAGAAACAAATTTTCATAGAATTTTAAATGAAGTAGTACAAAGATTGAGAAATGCTGTTTTCTACAAAATAAGTTTTACAAAGCAAACTTGAGCTTCTTCAAGTATCTTGTAAAAATTTAAGAAAATCAAGCAATTCTGTATATTTAACAGCTGACCCTATAACCGATACAGACTATACATTCATTGAGTCCACATGATTTTAATACAATGAGTCTGAATATTTAAAATCTCATGGAAAATGCTTCTTTCTTAATAATTTTCCCAATGGAATTTTCTACTTCAGAAGTAATTTGAGGATGCAATGGATTTTCAAAAAGGGAAGCCGCTGTCTCAATAATCGAACCATGGTTGATATTGACAAATATATAGCAAACATTCGAGGGTACATTAAAATACCTTCGGGCACGTTGCTAAGATCCCCTGATTTAATTTGCCCTAAGTTTTGTGATTTTGTTCTAACAATTTGACATCTGTTCAGGTGTTACGGGACGCATTCATGGAGAATCAAACCGTACAGAATTTCGTGGAAGTGTGCGAATCGAAAGTGGAGTCTACCCGATACACGGACGTGCTGTCTCGGGAGCTGTGTCCCGAACTGGATCACTTCGTCTGCTTCTCGTCCGTGAGCTGTGGAAGAGGCAACGCCGGACAAAGCAACTACGGCTACGCCAACTCGGTCATGGAGAGGATATGCGAAGACAGGTTCAGAGAGGGATTACCAGGTAGGGCAATTCAACGACACTCATTTCTTGGTGACTTGTGGCTTTTCGACACTAGAACGCTTGGAACATTGCTTCTGATAAGAACGTTGATCAATCAATCATATATATATGTAATAATATCAATATCTAAGCCCTGAAGTATATCCAAAATTATCCCTTTTCCCTATTTATTATTCTAAATCTCAATTTCTTCTTTTTATATTAACCATCTGTTCACAGCCATCCAATTTGAACAAGGATGTTTACATTCCTTCAGCCAAACCCCCAAATTCTCTCAAAGCAAAAAATGATATTGCTGTCATTTTAATTAGAAAGTAATAACTCTCCTACGAAAAATCTGTAACGATCAGCAGTAATACTCTTCTGCAACGCCATACTTTGGCAGATGGCTCTAATCAAAGGTTACTCTCGATAAGCAGTTAACAGTTGCCTCAGCATTTTCCCACGACACTAAAACCCCATACGGTATTTAGTCGTCTCTCGCTAAAGGTTGCCGTTGCCACATGTAGTTGGAGAGAGCGTTCTGACACCGTCCGGTTCAGATGCCTCTGAATTTTGTAATATTTTGAAAAGACGAAATAAAGATTATGTTCGGGCCCCGACGACTGATGTGTTTCTTTCGAACAGACGATTAGCGGGACTCTTGGTAGCCCGGCATACCCGGGCTGAGGAAAATAATAGGGGCAATTTCAAAAGAAGATTTCAAATGTAAGTTTTGGGACCAGTTGATCCCCGTCGATTACACACACACACACACACACATATATATATATATATATATATATATATATATATATATATATATCGCATGTTGTGATCCAGTGTTAAGGCGAATGGAAAGCAGTCCTTGATAAAAATAAGTTTATTAAATCATAGTTACATTTAAAGGCAACAATTGCGCCATTTTCATTTGTTCGTGGCGGAGCTAAGCGTGGAATGTGTTGACAGCTCCATGTCTATGCGCTAACTGATTCTTATCGCTTGATGAGTCATCCACTCCTTGTGAAGCATGGGTCTTTTTCATTTATTTTATTATTATAAAAGAGTTACCTTTTTAAAATCGTTTATAAATCATTTCCAACTACCTCTTTTTTAGACCTGACATACACACACACACACACACACACACACACACATATACATATATATATATACATACACACACACACACACACATATATATATATATATATATATATATATATATATATATATATATATATATAAAATAAAAAACAGAACCAAAACACTATAACTCCATTAAGCCCAGTAAATGAAAAACGGATATATATATATATATAATATATATATATATAAATTATTTCACTTTAATATTTCCTTAAAAACCTCCTCTCTCCCATTCTCATTCGTTAAAATCTTTTTCCCAGTCTCAAAATGTTTTCATCAAAGGAGCATCTCCGACTTAAAATTGTTTCGATCCATTTCCCAAAGCTTTCTGTTCTATAGATGTCCATTTTCTGTCCATTCGACACGTTTCCCTGCTATCGCCGGCCAAAAGCTCCGCGTTTTTTCCTGATCTTAACAGTTTAATTCGCTGAGTAATTGGGAAAATTCTTTCGCTCTCGGGTGCACCTCTGTTCGAACAGAGTGATTTTTATGTCTTTATCTTGTCTGTCGTTGACTCGTAAAGATGTCCGTATTAGCAGCTCTGAAATAAAGTTATAATTAGACTTGTGGTATAATATTGAGATATGGAAAGTCAACTGCGTGTGTGTGTATATTACATTCATTCATATATACATACATATATATGTATGTCCCGTCACAAATGGAATAGTATCCATGCGCGATGCGATGCAGCCTTGAAAAAAATACCAATTATTTATAACTGTACTTTCGACAAACTGAACCATTGGCAGTTAATCAGAGCCGACTTTAATCTGTTCCCCAGGTCTTGCTATACAGTGGGGCGCCATCGGCGATGTAGGAGTGATACAAGATACTGTCGGATCCGATGTCGTCATCGGCGGCACTGTTCCCCAAAGGATCAGGTCCTGCCTTTCAGTTCTCGACAAATTCTTGCAGCAGAACAGTCCCGTCGTGTCCAGTTTTGTGCCCTATCTGCCATCGGAGACCTCCACCAGCAAATCGTCAAAACACAACGTTTTGCCAACTGTAGCAAATATATTTGGTAAGTATTTTCCCGTTCTCTACACTTTTTTAACACTAGATTTAGATATTGATCCTATACCTATTTAGCCAATTTGACTTATACAAGAAAATTCCAGTATTTTGCAAAGAAAATAGTTCCAAATTCATTTAAATAAAATGTTTACTATAAAAAAAAATTCCTGCAAACCATTTTTTACCTATAAAATCTGTTTTTGAAACCCATTTTCCGCCAACATTTCTATTCCATGAAGCACAAATCTAGCAATCTGCTTTTGTTTTCTTATTCAAATACTCCATGATATAGACGAAGTACTGACTTGTGTTAAAAATGAACATATTCTATAATAAAACTTTGTTTTTAATTAATAACAAATGTTAATCTGCTTCAGAGTTTGGTTCATGGGGTAAAATATTACTACCATAAAACATTTACTTTGATCATTATTTATAGTCGTGAATTATTAAACTCGAATTTCTTTACGTGAAGAAATTGTTTTAATATTATTTAATATTTTCATGGATATATTATAGGAACCACCATAAGATCTCTTTTATTAATTTCATATATATGTTTTCCGTTATCTTACAATACTCCAATCTCATCAGAAAAAACTTATTCTTTCTTTTCAAAAGTTGCCACACCACAAAAGAAAACTTAAAATAAAGCTAATGACAAACGATAATATTTTAAAACTAATATTAAAACCATGGATGTACGCAACATCTGTTACATATCTCTTTAAGAACACGCCTATAATGTCACACATACATATAATTATACGTGTTGAGTAGATTTGTGTTGGTTAGCGAGTATCCACCACCAATCTACTCAATACGTATTTTTACGTGACCCGCGCTCCAGTGACAGACTGCAAAAAACGTAAAGATACGTTGCCCGCACGCGAAGTGTTAAATATCAGTTGGAGTGACCATTTTTCCTTTGCTATTCTTAGGTATCAAAGACATCAACTCAATCAACCCAGAGACGAGCCTGGGCGAATTGGGCATGGACTCCCTGATGGGCGTCGAAGTGAAACAGTTCCTGGAACGCGATTTCGATCTCGTGCTCACCATCCCCGAGCTGAGGCAGCTCAAAATTAAGGACTTGAAAAAACTGGAAGGGGGTGAGAGCGAAGACAGCAAGGGCGGCGCCTCCAAGAAGTCTTCGGACTCCGCCGAGGCGGTCGAGAACAACATCCCTGGGCACTTCAGTTCGTTGCAGAGCGAGCAGCTGGTCCCTTCAGAGATCATAGTCCACATGAACTCCGTCAAGAGTGGTTCCCCCTTATTTATTGTCCACCCCATCGAAGGGACCGTGGCGATGTTGAGTTCTTTGGCGCAGTTGCTGCCTTGTCCAGTCTACGGTATCCAGTGCACGGCAGAAGCACCCGCCGATTCTGTGGAAGATCTGGCGGCCTGGTACTGGAAGGTTGGTATTGCTTTATTCATTCTCGACTCTTCCATACCAGTAACATATATTCATTCATTACAGTTAGTTTTATCTGTTCTACGTTCAGTTCAGTTATTGATAACCGTTAGTAGAGGCACCGTGGAAAACTCGTGAAACGTACACATATTAAGCTTTAATGCTTACAGTTTGTTAATCTTGAATTGTGAATATGGTCTTGGACCAATATCTGCGAATGCCAGCCATGAATCCTGCGGTGTTGGTTCCGGCTTTAATTGCTTGCTTTTGCCAGTTAGTGAAATCGCAATGTTTAACATCCCATTTTGAGGGCACTTAAAAAAATGTAGAATTTTTATATTTGTGGAGCGGCTTTTCCATTTTACTAAACAACCCAACACATTTTCAAAATGTTTATTTTATAATTTCATCATTGCATCAAGAACTTTACGGTTTTTCGAGCATGTATTTACTTTACTTAGGGAAATGAACAAAGGAGTTAAGTATTACACTGGAATATTTCAGAAATACCCACACTCTGATGGTGGTCAATGGTTATCAGATAAGTAGAAGGCAACACATTCTGTTTGGAACTGAGAAGGAGCGTATTCCCATTTGATGCCTTGCCCTCTTACATGCAGCTTGTCGATAGGGAAGCCAGCAAGCGAAATGATTTAATATTAACACAAAAGTTTGAAATTTTAAATCGTTATGACAGTTTACCAAATAGGAGTTAGCGCAGTGAAATATTTCTCAGCTTCCGAATGGCATTGAAAGTGTCGAAACGTGGAGTACAATACCGCTCCGACGACTTTAAAAAACATTATGATGACGAACGATTTATCAGTGAGCTTCTTAGAAAGAATTGTAGACAGCAAACAATGGATCAATTATTTTTATTATGTAAACATTTCTTATGTCTTAAAGGATAATACAGTAAGGTGTGTTTTTTCATTTTATTTTGAAATGTAGTACGTGTGAATTAAAGGGGGGATAAATTTATCTAACTTTGCATATCGTTTATTGCTATCAATCGGTTATTGTTATCGAAATCACGGTGGCCCAAACTGATTACATTAAGCGAAGTACACTGTATTCATCCCGAACAATGTCTCCAACTTTTGAAGGAACTGTTTTTTCTTTTGAAATTCTGAATAGTATGTTTGAAATTGTCCAATTTTTTTTTTCCAGCACGTGAAAACGATGAACATTCCTAGCAAGTCCATCTCCCTCGCCGGCTACTCTTTCGGCGGTTCGGTGGCCTTCGAGATGGCGCTGCAGTCTGACAGGGACCCTAAGCAGCACCTGAAAGTGACCTCTCTCATCATGCTGGACGGTTCTCCCGCCCTGGTGACGTCTTACACCCGGGAGCACGAATCCCACTTCATGCAGGACTCGCAGGTGGAAGGGGAAGCGCAAGCCTTGTTCTCGTTCGCCTACCTCTTCAGCGAAACCATCCAAGTGGTGAGAATCATACCCTATCTTTCTTTACTTTTTATTAAACATTTTTTATATTTAAGTTGACCATGCGACCTCGTATCTGGGAACAGTCCTCAAATTTCGATTTCTTTTTTCTATTTTGTGTCCCAAAATAGTTTGACTACTCAAGGATGCAAAAAGCCCACAAATTTAAAGATTAGTTCTTTTTCGTCATTCTAATAGATAGCATGTGCTTTCCAAGAATGGAGGGGTTGTTATCAGAAAGTATATGATGGGGGTAGTACAAAAATGGATTAGGACTGGTGGAATTCATTTTATGTAAAGAGAGTATTACAACTTGAAATCCAGATTGTCTACCAGATAACGACAGCCTTGGCTTCATCTGCCGGAATGGAAAGACAGTTTTCTTCTTTTGGTATTGTTCGTTCTAGCCTTCGTAACCCATTAGGAGTGGATAAATCATCGACGCGAGTGTTTTTATGGAAACAATTAAATCCATCATTCGGTGCTTAAAAATTATTGAAATAATTGGGATTTGTTTTTTTAAATAAATAGTTTGCATTAAATGAATATTTAATTGGTTCTTTAAATTGAAATCTTATTCAGTCTGCACTATCCAATTACAAAATAATGGAATGTATTTAGATTGAAATTTATATATTTAATTTTAGGAAATCAGTGTGTAGAATAGACTAGATAGATAAGATGTTACTTCTTATAATAAACTGTTCTGTGTATATTGCAAAACACATTAAAACAATTAAAATAAATATTCAGAAAAAATAAAAAAAATCCGTTTTAAGTAAAAAAAAATCTGATTTAAATCGAATAAATCTGACTTTTTTTATTTAAAAAAATCATGATTTTTTCCAACCCTGACTATAATAAATTCAAGTTATATTGTTATAGTAGGAAGTGGCGTAAAGAGGTTTTCCTTTCAAGAGAAAATAACCGAATTATCCTTGGGTGAATATTAATTTCCGAGGCTGTGTTTCCCAACTGTTTGGTAGATCCTCTGAAAAATTATAAATAAATAAAAATTACTGTAGCACTATTTGATACTACGAAGGATCTGCAGGAACCTGAATTCTCTCGGAATCTACTTTTCCCGCTCCTTGTTTTTCCCGCTCCCTTCAGTTATTCTGCTCGATAGTGCACGAGGCTTTGGCCAGTAGCTCTTTGGGGCTTACTCTGGACGTTGTGATCGAATGTTCGTTGTGACGTCACTATGACGTCAGCTTGATCATTTGCTGACATGCCCTCAAGCTGACGTCAAAATGACGTCACAACGGAGGTTCGAAACGAATCGCAACGTCCAAAGTAAGGGCCACAGTCTCACTTTTAGGAGAGGGAACTTGCCTTCCTGTGTATGAGACGTAGGTCACCCCAAGGATGTTAAAACTTGCAAAACTTATAGGCACTATCCTTCAGAACCACATTTTGTGACAATTAGATCGTATGTTTACGGAACAGTAGATGAAGAAATCCCCTTGATGAACAGAATTTATGGTGAATCTTTCTATGCATTAATTTAGATCTGCGCATCAATCCATCCCTTTTCTTCATTGTAGCAAAAGAAAGACTTGCTGAAGTTGGGCAGCCTCTCTGAGCGCATCGATTACACAGTGGACAAGATTCGATCCCTCTATCCGCAGTTCCAGACGCAAGATCTGAAGACGTGCTTCGACCTGTATTATAAGAAACTCCTCATCTCTCTCAAGTACACACCCAAACACAAGCTCAAGAGGGACGTCTCTCTCATCAAGGCCTCCGAGAGCGTGGACCTGGCGAAGACGTTCTCAGAGCACTACGATTTAGAGAAAGTAAGAGTCTAGTCATTTCTGATATATATCCTTGAAGTGTAATTCCCCTTGGCACCAATAGGTGGCGCAACCGAGTGACCTCTCCCCATTCCTCTCTCGTCTATGCTCTGTCCGAGTGTAATTTAGTTTTCTTCCAGTGGATCTTTAGTCATAGTCAAGGTACAGATTAATTAACTTTTTAATTAATCAGAGCGTTGTTTTTCTCACAGCATTTTACTTAAATTTCTGAAACAATTACGGTCTTTTGAGATTCTGTCATAGATGTCATCACCTTGGACACTTAAATGTGCCCCAAGATACAGAAAAGAATTTACGTCTGCAACCAGACCACTTTCCAGAAGTAATTTGTTCCTTGTTCTGCCATTTATCCTTAGACTTATTGATATGTAATCCCATTTTCTTTGCTATTATTGCCAGATTGTTTTCTGATGCAAGTTGTTAAATCTGGATGATAACAATACAAAATACAGTGATCCCTCGTTTTTCGCGGTTCATGGGGAACAAAACCTTCCGCGAAAGCTGAAAAACCGCGAAGTAGGATTTGCCCCTAGGAATTTTCGTGTATGCGGGTACACGAATGTTTTAAATATGTCAACAGTATTTGTACTTTACACATTTAAGACAAATGACAACATAACACGTATTTACTTAAACGTGTCACTACTCATGAATAAGGTTCATTACAAAACCTTAGAGAGTAATGAATATTAATCTCAACATTGGTTTCCGAGAGAGGCAAAGAGTTTTGTGTAGGAGAGGCTCTCGCTCGACTCGTAGAAGGTTTAGGCTCATTCGGAGACTCTTCTGCTGGAGGCGCCGACGGTAGAGCCAGGGGCTTTACCTTGGAGAGAAACAGGGTGATAGGTAGTTGTCTTTGTTTTCCCTTTTCACCTGTACAAGGACATAACCTCGTCAACTCGACGGCTGAACTCGACAGCTCGAACGCTATTGTCGTCAATGACTTGTGCCAATTCTTGCCATGTTGCACAATGGTTGCAGATTCTCCAGGGTAAGGCCACGCTTTTCAGTTTGTTCTTCGTCTTCCTCACTTGCAGACTTTGTCGTCTCAAGAGCCCGTGGTATGTTCTCCGAGTTAACTCGTCTCTTTGTTTGACATGCAGGGATCCTTCTCTCTCGCTCATCCACATGAAACAACTCTTCTTTCAGAAATGTGGCTGCCGACAGGGTTGTATTTTTTCATTTTAATTTCTTGATGAATATTTTGGAAAAACCCGCAAAACATAAAGCGCGAAGTGGCTAGGAAGCACTGTATCACCTGCAAAATCTAAATCTTCTAAAAGGGTGGAAGAATTCTCTCGCATGCCTGATCTTAACCTTTTTATAACAAACTAAAAATCGCCAGAAATAGTACTAAATCTGAAAGACACTACAGAATTTATTCAGATCGGTAAAAAGAAATAGGCCGAAACGTAGAAAAGTCTGCAAGTGCTAATAAGAGAAGATGTTTGGATGATCTGTCCAAAAAAAAAAAAAATGCACAGTACTGATGGTTTTTTTTTTCTTCTCTTTCCAGATCTGCGAGGGTAAGATCACGGCCCACACCGTGAAAGGCACGCACAACACGTTCATCCAGGGCAAAGGAGCGAAGGAAATTTCCAACTTAATCAGCGAAATGTTCAGTCACCAGCAGTGAAGGAAAACCACACACACCCCTCACTCTGTACCACCATCACCAAAGTGTTTTTCTTCCCTCTTCCTACACACCATCTCCATCGTTGACGTTGTTTTTCCTTTTTCGGACTGTGTCGCATTATACATATATATATTTTATTTCGGCGAATCATTCCGGTGATATGTAATTATAGATGAAAACAAAAAATATGAAGATTTCGATACCGTTTGTATAAAATGAGTACTGTACACTATGTCGATTTTCAGCTGTTGTGAATCTTTTGGAAAATAAAAGAGATTGTCTTGTTTTGTTTTGCTAAAACTCTTGTCTTTCTTATGTCTTACGCTCCTATTTTGAATTGAATGCAATATTGTTTCTATATACAGTATAAGGTAAGTGTGCCATAGCGTCCCTTTTTGATAGCACTACCCCATGTTTCCTCAGCGGAACTTACACTCAAGAGCCAAAACATTATGACCACCTGTCAATAACGAGTTGGCCAACCTTTGGCGCGCAACACAGCTTCCAACCCGCCTTGGCATGGATGCCACAAGTCCTCGGTAGATGGCCGAAGACAGATTGTACCAGATGTTGAAGCAACGGTGACTCAAATCCGAAATATTGCGAATGGGAGGTTTTTGAACTCTGAGCTGCCTTCCCATGACATCCCTAATGGGTTCTATCGGATTGAGATCCGGTCAGGACATTCACTGGAATTCAGCATCCTGTTCCTGGAACCAATCCGACACCATTTTAGCCTTGTGACACGTGGCGTTGTCCTGTTGGAACATTGCATTTCCAGCTGAGTTCATGTAATTGTACAACTGGTCCACAATTATGTTCAGATACCGTATACCATTCATAGTGTGCTCTACCACAACCACGGATCCCAGAGAAGCCCAAGAGAACTCCCCCAAAGCATAATACCGCCACCACCGGCCTGTGTATGACATATTGTACATTAATGGAGCAACTGTTCAAGAATTACTAACAACTGTAGATCGCGAACAACCCCCGAGTCGTGCAGTTTCGGAAATACTTGTTTCAAGCCTTCGACCCATTACAATCTGCACTCTATCCAGATCGCTTAGATCCCCAGTCTTTCCAATCACACACAGAAGTAAGTGAAAGGATGATTCTTCAGACTCTCCAGCAGCAGTTCAAAACCACTTCCACCTGATTATGTGCCTTCCACGTCATACAGGTGAGACCATTGCAAAATGTATTAGTGGTCATAATGTTTTGGCTTTTGAGTATATATTTTATCTGTAAATATTTCACCACGTGATACTTACAGAATACTAACTTATTCACCCCGACCTGCACAGTTCTTGAATAAATGTAACATACACTACACTACGCTACATCTAACACAGGCTTAAAGCTATAATTTAAAATTAAAAATTAATCGACAGTTAACCTTCTGCACCGAACGTTCAAGAGGAACACGTTCATACCACATTTGTTTGACATTAAAATAATTTAGTCATTTTAAAAGCGTGCCTTCCCTTTTAATGGAATTTTCACTTTTTTTTCCCGATACTTAAAAGTTTAGACACCCATAACTCACATTAATTTATTCTAAACTATTGAATATTATATATAGACGTGTAGGTGTCTCCAAGAGGAACACGTCCATACCACATTTGTTTTACTTTAAAATAATTTACTCAACTTAAAAGTGTTTCTATCCTTTTAATGGAATTTTCACTTTATTTTTCCATATACTTAAACGTTTAGACACCCATAACTCACATTTATTTCCCCTAAACTATTAAATGTTATATATAGGCGTGTAGACGTGTTCAAGAGGAACACGTCCATACCACATTTGTTTTACATTAATATAATTCAGTCAACTTAAAAGCGTATCTTTCTTTTTAATGGAATTTTCACTTTTTTTTCCCAGTAATTAAACGTTTAGACACCCATAAATCACATTTATTTTTCCTAAACTATTGGCTATTATATATAGGCGTGTAGGTGTGTTTAAGAGGAACACGTCTATACCATATTTCTTTTACTTTAAAATAATTTAGTCAGTTTAAAAGCGTGCTTATCCTTTTAATGGAATTTCCACTGTATTTTTCCGGATTCTTCCACGTTTAGACACCCATAACTCACATTTATTTATTCTAAACTATTGAATATTATAAATAGGCTTGTAGGTGGGTTCAAGAGGAACACGTCCATATCACATTTTTTTTCTTTTTTTTTAATTTAGTCAGCTTAAAATCGTGTTTATAATTTTAATGGAATTTTCACTTTATTTTTCTCAATACTTCCACGTTTTGACACCCATAACTCACATTTATTTCACCTAAACTATTGAATATTATATATAGGCATGTAGGTGTGTTACGGAGGAACACGCGTATACCACATTTGTTTTACTTTAAAATAACTTAGTCAACTTAAAAGCTTAACTTTCCTTTTAATGGAATTTTCACTTTTTTTCCCAGTTATTAAATGTTTAGACACACATAACTCACATTTGTTTCCTTTAAACTATTGAATATTATATATAGGCATGTAGGAGTGTTCAGGAGGAACACGTCTATACCACATTTGTTTTACTTTAAAATAATTTAGTCAACTTAAATGAGTGCCTATACTTTTAATGGACTTTTCACTTTATTTTTCCCGATACTTTCACGTTCAGGCACCCATAACTAACATTTATTTCCTCTAAACTATTAAATATTATATATAGGCGTGTAGGTGTGTTTAAGAGGTACGCGTCTATACCACATTTGTTTTACTTTAAAATAATTTAGTCATCTTAAAAGAGTGCCTTTCCTTTTAATGAATTTTCACTTTTTTTCACGATACTTAAACGTTTAGACACCTATAACTCACATTTATTTCACCTAAACTATTGAACATTATATATAGGCATGTAGGTGTGTTCAAGAGGAACACGTCCATACCACATTTGATTTACTTTAAAATAATTTAGTTGACTTAAAAGCGTATATTTCCTTTTAATGGAATTTTCAATTTTTTTTTTCCGATACTTATACGTTTAGACACCCATAACTCACATTTATTTCCCCTAAACTATTGAATATTATTTATAGACGTGTAGGTGAGTTCAAGTGGAAAACGTCCATACCACATTTGTTTGACATTATTATAATTTAGTCAACTTATAAGCGTGCCTTCGTTTTTAATGCAATTTTCACTTTTTTTTCCCGATACTTAAACGTTTAAACAACCATAATTCAAATTTATTTATTCTAAACTATTGAATAATATATATGGGCGTGTAGGTGTGTTCAAGAGGAAGACGTATAAATCAAATTTGTTTTACTTTAAAATAATTTAGACAGCTTAAAAGCGTGCTTATCCTTTTAATGGAATTTTCTCTTTATTTTTCCCGATACTTCCACAATTAGAGACCCATAATTCACATTTATTTCAAATAAACTATTGAACATTATATATAGGCATAAAGGTGTGTAAAAGAGGAACACGCCTATACCATATTTGTTTTACTTTAAAATAATTTAGTCAACTTAAAAGAGTGTCTATCCTTTTAATGGAATTTTCACTTTATTTTTCCATATACTTAAACGTTTAGACACCAATAACTCAAATTTATTTCCCCTAAACTATTAAATGTTGTATATAGGCATACAGGTGTGTTAAAGAGGAACACGCCTATACCATATTTCTTTTACTTTAAAAAAATTTAGTCAGTTTAAAAGCGAGCTTATCCTTTTAATGGAATTTTCACTGTATTTTTCCGGATTCTTCCACGTTTAGACACCCATAACTGACATTTATTTCCTCTAAACTATTGAATATTATATATAGGCGTGTAAGTGTATAAAAGAGGAACACGCCTATATCACATTTGTTTAACTTTAAAATAATTTAGTCAAATTAAAAGCGTGCCTTTCCTTTTAATGGAATTTTCACTTTTTTCCAGATTAATTAAAAGTTTAAACACTCATAATTCACATTTATGTCCCCTAAACTATTGAATATTATATATAGACGTTTAGGAGTGTTCAAGAGGAACACGTCTATACCCTATTTGTCTTACATTATAATATTTTAGTTCACTTAAAAGCGTGCCTTTCCTTTTAATTTAATTTTCACTTTATTTTCAAGGTTATTAAACGTTTAGAGAGCCATAACTAACATTTATTTCCTCTAAAATATTGAATATTATATATAGGCGTGTAGGTGTGTTCAAGAGGAACACTTCTATACCACATTTCTTTTACTTTATAATAACTTAGTCACTTTAAAGGCGTGCCTATCCTTTTAACGGAATTTTCACTTTATTTTTCCATACTTCCACGTTTAGACACCCATAACTCACATTTCTTTCCCCTTAACTAGTGAATATTATATATAGACGTGTAGGTGTGTTAAAGTGAAACACGTCCATACCACATTTGTTTCACATCAAAATAATTTAGTTGATTAAAAGCTTATCTTTCCTTCTAATGGAATTTTCATTTTTTTTTCCAGTTATTAAACGTTTAGACACACATAACTCACATTTATTTCCTATAAACTATTGAATAATATATATAGGAATGTAGGAGTGTTTAAGAGGAACATGTCTATACCACATTTGTTTTACTTTAAAATAATTTAGTGAACTTAAAAGAGTGCCTATCCTTTTAATGGAATTTTCACTTTTTTTCCTAATTCTTAAATGTTTAGACATCCATAACTCACATTTATTCCTTAAACTAATGATTTTTCTAAATTTGACGCTTTAAAGTTGAATAAATTATTTTAAAGTCAAACAAATGTGGTATAGACGTGTTCCACTTGAATAAACATACACGGCAATATATAACATTTATTAATTTATTTCAGTCAGATGCGAGTAATGGGCGTCCTAATGTTAAATTATCGGAAAAAATACCGGAATAATTATATTAACGCAGAAGGCACAGATTGAAGTTGAGTAAATTACTTTAAAGTCAAACAAATGTGGATTAGACGTGTTCCACTTGAATAGACCTACACGCACATATATAACATTAATTAATTTATTTCAGTCAGATGCGAGTAATGGGCGTCCCCATATCAACGTAATGGAAAAAATACCGTAAAAATTCCATTAATGCAGAAGCACACATTGAAGTTGAGTAAATTGTTTTGAAAGTCAAACAAATGTGTTATAGACGAATTCCACTTGAATAGAGCTACTCGCCGATATATAACATTAATTAATTTAATTGAGTTATATGTGAGTTACGGCTGTCCCAATGTCAAAGTATCGGAAAAAATACCGTAAAAAATATATTAACGTAGAAGACACACATTGAAGTAAAGTGAATTAGTCAAACAAATGTGATATAGACGTGATTCATTTGAATAGGCCTACACGCCCATTTGAATCATTAATTAATTTAATTGAATTAGATGTGAGTTATGACTGACCCAATGTCAAAGTGTCGGAAAATATACCATAAAATTATATTAATGCAGAAGACACACATTGAAGTTGAGTAAATTATTTTAAATTCAAACAAATGTGGTATAGACGTGTTCCACTTGAATATACCTACACGTCAATATATAACATTAATTAATTTATTTGAGTTAGATGTGAGTTATGGCTTTCCCCATGTGAAAGTATCGGAAAAAATACCGTAAAAATTATATTAACACAGACGGCACAGATTGAAGCTGAGTAAATTATTTTAAAGTCAAACAAATGTGGTATAGTCGTGTTCCAATTGTATAGACCTACACGTCCCTATATAACATGAATTAATTTATTTGAGTTAGATGTGAGTTATGGCTGTCCCCATGTCAAAGTATCGGAAAAATACCGTAAAAATTATATTAAAGCAGAAGACACACATTGAAGTTGAGTAAATTATTTTGAAAGTCAAACAAATGTGGTATAGACGTGTTCCACTTGAATAGACCTACACGCCCATATATAACATTTATTAATTTTGTTGAGTTAGTTTTGAGTTATGGCTGTCCCCATGTGAAAATATCGGAAAAAATACCGTAAAAATTATATTAACGCAGAAGACACACATTGCAGTAAATTAAATTATTTTAAAGTCAAACAAATGTAGTATACACGTGTTCCATTTGAATATGCCTACACGCCCATATATAACATTTATTAATTTAATTGAGTTAGATATGAGTTATGGCTGTCCCCATGTCAAAGTATGGAAAAAAATTACCGGAAAAATTATATTAACGCAGACGGCACAGATTGAAGTTGAGTAAATTATTTTAAAGTCAAACAGATGTGGTATAGACGTGTTCCACTTGAGTAGTCCTACAGGACCATATATAACATTAATTAATTTAATTGAGTTAGATGTGAGTTCTGGCTGTCAAGATGTGAAAGTATGGGAAAAAATACCGTAAAAATTATATTAACGCAGACGGCACAAATTGAAGTTGAGTAAATTATTTTTAAGTCAAACAGATGTGGTATAGACGTGTTCCACTTGAGTAGTCCTACACGTCCATATATAACATAAATTAATTTAATTAAAATAGATGGGATTTCTGGCTGTCAAAATGTAAAAGTATCGGAAAAAATACCGTAAAAATTATATTATCGCAGACATAACAGTTTGAAGTTGAGTAAATTATTTTAAAGTTAAACAAATGTGCTATATATAGACGTGTTCCACTTGAGTAGACCTACACGTCCATATATAACATTAATTAATTTAATTGAGTTAGATGTGAGATCTGGCTGTGAAAATGTGAAAATATCGCAAAAGATACCGTAAAAATTATATTAACGCAGACGGCACAGATTGAAGTTGAGTAAATTATTTTAAAGTCAAACAAATGTGGTATAGACGTGTTCCACTCGAGTAGTCCTACACGTCCATATATAACATTAATTAATTTAATAGATTTAGCTGTGAGTACTGGCTGTCAAAATGTAAAAGTATCGAAAAATACCGTAAAAATTATATTAACGCAGACGGCACAGATTGAAATTGAGTAAATTATTTTAAAGTCAAACAAATAAGGTATAGACGTGTTCCACTTGAGTAGACCTACACGTCCATATATAACATGAATTAATTTATTTGAGATAGATATGAGTTCTGGCTGTCAAAATGTGAAAGTATCGGAAAAAATACCGTAAAAATTATATTAACGAAGATGGCACAGATTGAAGTTGAGTAAATTATCTTAAAGTCAAACAAGTTTGGTATAGACGTGTTCCACTTGAGTAGACCTACACGTCCATATACAATATTAATTAATTTAATTGAGTTAGATGTGAGTTCTGGCTGTCAAAATGTAAAAGTATCGGAAAAAATACCGTAAAAATTATATTAACGCAGACGGCACAGATTGAAATTGAGTAAATTATTTTAAAGTCAAACAAATGTGGTTTAGACGTGTTCTACTTGAGTAGACCTACATGTCCATATATAACATTAATTAATTTAATTGAGTTAGATGTGTGTTCTGGCTGTCAAAATGTGAAAGTATCGGAAAAAATACCGTAAAAATTATATTAACGCAGACGGCACAGATTGAAGTTGAGTAAATTATTTTAAAGTCAAACAAATGTGGTATAGACGTGTTCCACTTGAGTAGACCTACACGTCCATATATAACATTAATTAATTTAATTGAGTTAGATGTGAGTTCTGGCTGTCAAAATGTAAAAATATCGGAAAAAATACCGTAAAAATTATATGAACGCAGACATCACAGATTGAAGTTGAGTAAATTATTTTAAAGTCAAACAAATGTGGTATAGACGTGTTCCACTTGAGTAGACCTACACGTCCATATATAACATTAATTAATTTAATTGAGTTAGATGTGAGTTCTGGCTGTCAAAATGTGAAAGTATCGGAAAAAATACCGTAAAAATTATGTTAACGCAGACGGCACTGATTGAAGTTCAGTAAATTAATTTAAAGTCAAACAAATGTGGTATAGACGTGTTCCAATTGAGTAGACCTACACGTCCATATATAACATTAATTAATTTAATTGAGTTAGATGTGAGTTCTGGCTGTCAAAATGTAAAAGTATCGGAAAAAATACCGTAAAAATTATATTAACGCAGACGGCACAGATTGAAGTTGAGTAAATTATTTTAAAGTCAAATATATGTGGTATAGACGTGTTCCACATGATTAGGCCTGCACGCCGATATATAACATTTATTAATTTAATTGAATTAGATGTGAGTTATGGCTGTCCCCATGTCAAAGTATGGGAAAAAATACCGTAAAAATTATATTAACGCAGACGGCACAAATTGAAGTTGAGTAAATTATTTTTAAGTCAAACAAATGTGGTATAGACGTGTTCCACTTGAGTAGACCTACACGTCCATATATAACATTAATTAATTTAATTGAGTTAGATGTGAGTTCTGGCTGTCAAAATGTGAAAGTATCGGAAAAAATACCGTAAAAATTATATTAACGCAGACATAACAGTTTGAAGTTGAGTAAATTATTTTAAAGTTAAACAAATGTGGTATAGACGTGTTCCACTTGAGTAGACCTACACGTCCATATACAACATTAATTAATTTAATTGAGTTAGATGTGAGTTCTGGCTGTCAAAATGTGAAAGTATCGGAAAAAATACCGTAAAAATTATATTAACGCAGACGGCACAGATTGAAGTTGAGTAAATTATTTTAAAGTCAAACAAATGTGGTATAGACGTGTTCCATTTGAGTAGACCTACACGTCTATATATAATATTAATTAATTTAAATGATTTAGATGTGAGTTCTGGCTGTCAAAATGTAAAAGTGCCGGAAAAAATACCGTAAAAATTATATTAACGCAGACGGCACAGATTGAAGTTAAGTAAATTATTTTAAAGTCAAACAAATGTGGTATAGACGTGTTCCACTAGAGTAGTCCTACACGTCCATATATAACATTATTTAATTTAATTGAGTTAGATGTGAGTTCTGGCTGTCAAAATGTGAAAGTATCGGAAAAAATACCGTAAAAATTATATTAACGCAGACGGCACAGATTGAAGTTGAGTAAATTATTTTAAAGTCAAACAAATGTGGTATAGGCGTGTTCCAATTGAGTAGACCTACACGTCCATATATAACATTAATTAATTTAATTGAGTTAGATGTGAGTTCTGGCTATCAAAATGTGAAAGTATCGGAAAAAATACCGTAAAAATTATATTAACGCAGACGGCACAGATTGAAGTTGAGTAAATTATTTTAATGTCAAACAAATGTGGTTAAGACGTGTTCCACTTGAATAGACCTACACGTCCATATATAACATTAATTAATTTAATTGATTTAGATGTGAGTTCTGGCTGTCAAAATGTAAAAGTATCGGAAAAAATACCGTAAAAATTATAAGAACGCAGACATCACAGATTGAAGTTGAGTAAATTATTTTAAAGTCAAACAAATGTGGTATAGACGTGTTCCACTTGAGTAGACCTACACGTCCATATACAACATTAATTAATTTAATTGAGTTAGATGTGAGTTCTGGCTGTCAAAATGTAAAAGTATCGGAAAAAATACCGTAAAAATTATATTAACGCAGACGGCACAGATTGAAGTTGAGTAAATTATTTTAAAGTCAAACAAGTGTGGTATAGACGTGTTCCACTTGAGTAGACCTACACGTCCATATATAACATTAATTAATTTAATTGAGTTAGATGTGAATTCTGGCTATCAAAATGTGAAAGTATCGGAAAAAATACCGTAAAAATTATATTAACGCAGACGGCACAGATTGAAGTTGAGTAAATTATTTTAAAGTCAAACAAATGTGGTATAGACGTGTTCCACTTGAGTAGACCTACACGTCCATATAAAACATTAATTAATTTAATTGAGTTAGATGTGTGTTCTGGCTGTCAAAATGTGAAAGTATCGGAAAAAATACCGTAAAAATTATATTAACGCAGACGGCACAGATTGAAGTTGAGTAAATTATTTTAAAGTCAACAAATGTGGTATAGACGTGTTCCACTAGATTAGACCTACACGTCCATATATAACATTAATTAATTTAATTGATTTAGATGTGAGTTCTGGCTGTCAAAATGTAAAAGTATCGGAAAAAATAACGTAAAAATTATATGAACGCAGACATCACAGATTGAAGTTGAGTAAATTAATTTAAAGTCAAACAAATGTGGTATAGACGTGTTCCAATTGAGTAGACCTACACGTCCATATATAACATTAATTATTTTAATTGAGTTAGATGTGAGTTCTGGCTATCAAAATGTGAAAGTATCGGAAAAAATACCGTAAAAATTATGTTAACGCAGACGGCACTGATTGAAGTTGAGTAAATTATTTGAAAGTCAAACAAATGTGGTATAGACGTGTTCCACTTGAGTAGACCTACACGTCCATATACAACATTAATTAATTTAATTGAGTTAGATGTGAGTTCTGGCTATCAAAATGTGAAAGTATCGGAAAAAATACCGTAAAAATTATATTAACGCAGACGGCACAGATTGAAGTTGAGTAAATTAATTTAAAGTCAAACCAATGTGGTATAGATGTGTTCCACTTGAGTAGACCTACACGTCCATATATAACATTAATTAATTTAATATAGTTATATGTGAGTTCTGGCTGTCAAAATGTAAAAGTATCGGAAAAAATACCGTAAAAATTATATTAAAGCAGAAGACACACATTGAAGTTGAGTAAATTATTTTATAGTCAACAAATGTGGTATAGACGTGTTCCACTTGAGTAGACCTACACGTCCATATACAACATTAATTAATTTAATTGAGTTAGATGTGAGTTCTGGCTGTCAAAATGTGAAAGTATCGAAAAATACCGTAAAAATTATATTAACGCAGACGGCACAGATTGAAATTGAGTAAATTATTTTAAAGTCAAACAAATAAGGTATAGTCGTGTTCCACTTGAGTAGACCTACACGTCCATATACAATATTAATTAATTTAATTGATTTAGATGTGAGTTCTGGCTGTCAAAATGTGAAAGTATCGGAAAAAATACCGTAAAAATTATATTAACGCAGACGGCACAGATTGAAGTTGAGTAAATTATTTTAAAGTCAAACAAATGTGGTATAGACGTGTTCCACTTGAGTTCGACCTACACGTCCATATATAACATTAATTAATTTAATTGATTTAGATGTGAGTTCTGGCTGTCAAAATGTAAAAGTATCGGAAAAAATACCGTAAAAATTATATGAACGCAGACATCACAGATTGAAGTTGAGTAAATTATTTTAAAGTCAAACAAGTTTGGTATAGACGTGTTCCACTTGAGTAGACCTACACGTCCATATACAATATTAATTAATTTAATTGAGTTAGATGTGAGTTCTGGCTATAAAAATGTGAAAGTATCGGAAAAAATACCGTAAAAATTATATTAACGCAGACGGCACAGATTGAAATTGAGTAAATTATTTTAAAGTCAAACAAATGTGGTATAGACGTGTTCCACTTGAGTAGACCTACACGTCCATATATAACATTAATTAATTTAATTGAGTTAGATGTGAATTCTGGCTATCAAAATGTGAAAGTATCGGAAAAAATACCGTAAAAATTATATTAACGCAGACGGCACAGATTGAAGTTGAGTAAATTATTTTAAAGTCAAACAAATGTGGTATAGGCGTGTTCCAATTGAGTAGACCTACACGTCCATATATAACATTAATTAATTTAATTGATTTAGATGTGAGTTCTGGCTGTCAAAATGTAAAAGTATCGGAAAAAATACCGTAAAAATTATATTAACGCAGACATCACAGATTGAAGTTGAGTAAATTATTTTAAAGTCAAACAAATGTGGTATAGACGTGTTCCACTTGAGTAGACCTACACGTCCATATATAACATTAATTAATTTAATTGAGTTAGATGTGAGTTCTGGCTATCAAAATGTGAAAATATCGCAAAAGATACCGTAAAAATTATATAACGCAGACGGATTTGAAGTTGAGTAAATTATTTTAAAGTCAAACAAATGTGGTATAGACGTGTTCCACTTGAGTAGTCCTACACGTCCATATATAACATTAATTAATTTAATTGAGTTAGATGTGAGTTCTGGCTGTCAAAATGTAAAAGTATCGGAAATAATACCGTAAAAATTATATGAACGCAGACGGCGCAGATTGAAGTTGAGTAAATTATTTTAAATTCAAACATATGTGGTATAGACGTGTTCTACTTAAGTAGTCCTATACGTTTATATATAACATTAATTAATTTAATTGATTAAGATGTGAGTTCTGGCTGTCAAAATGTAAAAGTATCGGAAAAAATACCGTAAAAATTATATTAACGCAGACGGCACAGATTGAAGTTGAGTAAATTATTTTAAAGTCAAACGAATGTGGTATAGACGTGTTCCACTTGAGTAGACCTACACGTCCATATACAACATTAATTAATTTAATTGAGTTAGATGTGAGTTCTGGCTGTCAAAATGTGAAAGTATCGGAAAAAATACCGTAAAAATTATATTAACGCAGACGGCACTGATTGAAATTAAGTAAATTATTTTAAAGTCAAACAAATGTGGTATAGACGTGTTCCACTTGAGTAGACCTACACGTCCATATATAACATTAATTAATTTAATTGAGTTAGATGTGAGTTCTGGCTGTCAAAATGTGAAAGTATCGGAAAAAATACCGTAAAAATTATATTAACGCAGACGGCACTGATTGAAGTTGAGTAAATTATTTTAAAGTCAAACAAATGTGGTATAGACGTGTTCCATTTGAGTAGACCTACACGTCTATATATAATATTAATTAATTTAATTGATTTAGATGTGAGTTCTGGCTGTCAAAATGTAAAAGTATCGGAAAAAATACCGTAAAAATTATATTAACGCAGACGGCAAAGTTTGAAGTTGAGTAAATTATTTTAAAGTCAAACGAGTGTGGTATAGACGTGTTCCACTAGATTAGACCTACACGTCCATATATAACATTAATTAATTTAATTGATTTAGATGTGAGTTCTGGCTGTCAAAATGTAAAAGTATCGGAAAAAATACCGTAAAAATTATATGAACGCAGACATCACAGATTGAAGTTGAGTAAATTATTTTAAAGTCAAACAAGTGTGGTATAGACGTGTTCCACTTGAATAGACCTACACGCCCATTTGAATCCTTAATTTAATTAATTGAGTTAGATGTGAGTTATGGCTCTCCCAATGTGAAAGTTTCGGAAAAATAACGTAAAAATTATATTAACGCAGACGGCACTGATTGAAGTTGAGTAAATTATTTGAAAGTCAAACAAATGTGGTATAGACGTGTTCCACTTGAGTAGACCTACACGTCCATATATAACATTAATTAATTTAATTGAGTTAGATGTGAGTTCTGGCTGTCAAAATGTGAAAGTATCGGAAAAAATACCGTAAAAATTATATTAACGCAGACATCACAGATTGAAGTTGAGTAAATTATTTTAAAGTCAAACAAGTGTGGTATAGACGTGTTCCACTTGAGTAGACCTACACGTCCATATATAACATTAATTAATTTAATTGAGTTAGATGTGAGTTCTGGCTATCAAAATGTGAAAGTATCGGAAAAAATACCGTAAAAATTATATTAACGCAGACATCACAGATTGAAGTTGAGTAAATTATTTTAAAGACAAGCAAATGTGGTATAGACGTGTTCCACTTGAGTAGACCTACACGTCCATATATAACATTAATTAATTTAATTGAGTTAGATGTGAGTTCTGGCTGTCAAAATGTGAAAGTATCGGAAAAAATACCGTAAAAATTATGTTAACGCAGACGGCACTGATTGAAGTTCAGTAAATTAATTTAAAGTCAAACAAATGTGGTATAGACGTGTTCCAATTGAGTAGACCTACACGTCCATATATAACATTAATTAATTTAATTGAGTTAGATGTGAGTTCTGGCTGTCAAAATGTGAAAGTATCGGAAAAAATACCGTAAAAATTATATTAACGCAGACGGCACTGATTGAAGTTGAGTAAATTAATTTAAAGTCAAACAAATATGGTATAGACGTGTTCCAATTGAGTACACCTACACGTCCATATATAACTTTAATTAATTTAATTGAGTTAGATGTGAGTTCTGGCTATCAAAATGTGAAAGTATCGGAAAAAATACCGTAAAAATTATATTAACGCAGACGGCACAGATTGAAGTTGAGTAAATTAATTTAAAGTCAAACATATGTGGTATAGACGTGTTCCTCTTGAGTAGACCTACACGTCTATATATAACATTAATTAATTTAATTGAGTTAGATGTGAATTCTGGCTATCAAAATGTGAAAGTATCGGAAAAAATACCGTAAAAATTATATTAACGCAGACGGCAAAGTTTGAAGTTGAGTAAATTATTTTAAAGTCAAACGAGTGTGGTATAGACGTGTTCCACTAGATTAGACCTACACGTCCATATATAACATTAATTAATTTAATTGATTTAGATGTGAGTTCTGGCTGTCAAAATGTAAAAGTATCGGAAAAAATACCGTAAAAATTATATGAACGCAGACATCACAGATTGAAGTTGAGTAAATTATTTTAAAGTCAAACAAGTGTGGTATAGACGTGTTCCACTTGAGTAGACCTACACTTCCATATACAACATTAATTAATTTAATTGAGTTAGATGTGAGTTCTGGCTGTCAAAATGTAAAAGTATCGGAAAAAATACCGTAAAAATTATATTAACGCAGACGGCACAGATTGAAGTTAAGTAAATTATTTTAAAGTCAAACAAATGTGGTTTAGACGTGTTCTACTTGAGTAGACCTACATGTCCATATATAACATTAATTAATTTAATTGAGTTAGATGTGAGTTCTGGCTGTCAAAATGTGAAAGTATCGGAAAAAATACCGTAAAAATTATATTAACGCAGACGGCACAGATTGAAGTTGAGTAAATTATTTTAAAGTCAAGCAAATGTGGTATAGACGTGTTCCACTTGAGTAGACCTACATGTCCATATATAACATTAATTAATTTAATTGAGTTAGATGTGAGATCTGGCTGTGAAAATGTGAAAATATCGCAAAAGATACCGTAAAAATTATATTAACGCAGACGGCACAGATTGAAGTTGAGTAAATTATTTTAAAGTCAAACAAATGTGGTATAGACGTGTTCCACTCGAGTAGTCCTACACGTCCATATATAACATTAATTAATTTAATTGAGTTAGATGTGAGTTCTGGCTGTCAAAATGTAAAAGTATCGGAAAAAATACCGTAAAAATTATATTTTCGCAGACATCACAATTTGAAGGTGAGTAAATTATTCTAAAGTAAAAAAAAATATGGTATAGGCATGTTCCACTTGGGTAGACCTACACGTCCATATATAACATTAATTAATTTAATTGAGTTAGATGTGTGTTCTGGCTGTCAAAATGTGAAAGTATCGGAAAAAATACCGTAAAAATTATATTAACGCAGACGACACAGATTGAAGTTGAGTAATTTATTTTAAAGTCAAACGAGTGTGGTATAGACGTGTTCCACTAGATTAGACCTACACGTCCATATATAACATTAATTAATTTAATTGATTTAGATGTGAGTTCTGGCTGTCAAATTGTAAAAATATCGGAAAAAATACCGTAAAAATTATATGAACGCAGACATCACAGATTGAAGTTGAGTAAATTATTTTAAAGACAAGCAAATGTGGTATAGACGTGTTCCAATTGAGTAGACCTACACGTCCATATATAACATTAATTAATTTAATTGAGTTAGATGTGAGTTCTGGCTATCAAAATGTAAAAGTATCGGAAATAATACCGTAAAAATTATATTAACGAAGACGCCACAGATTGAAGTTGAGTAAATTATTTTAAAGTCAAACATATGTGGTATAGACGTGTTCTACTTAAGTAGACCTATAATTAAATTAATTGAATTAGATGTGAGTTATGGCTGTCCCCATGTCAAAATATCGGAAAAAATACCGTAAAAATTATATTAAAGCAGAAGACACACATTGAAGTTGAGTAAATTATTTTAAAGTGAACAAATGTGGTATAGACGTGTTCCACTTGAGTAGACCTACACGTCCATATACAACATTAATTAATTTAATTGAGTTAGATGTGAGTTCTAGCTGTCAAAATGTGAAAGTATCGGAAAAAATACCGTAAAAATTATATTAACGCAGACGGCACTGATTGAAATTAAGTAAATTATTTTAAAGTCAAACAAATATGGTATAGACGTGTTCCACTAGAGTAGACCTACACGTCCATATATAACATTATTTAATTTAATTGAGTTAGATGTGAGTTCTGGCTGTCAAAATGTGAAAGTATCGGAAAAAATGTTGTAAAAATTATATGAACGCAGACATCACAGATTGAAGTTGAGTAAATTATTTTAAAGTCAAACAAATGTGGTATAGACGTGTTCCACTTGAGTAGACCTACACGTCCATATACAACATTAATTAATTTAATTGAGTTAGATGTGAGTTCTGGCTGTCAAAATGTAAAAGTATCGGAAAAAATACCGTAAAAATTATATTAACGCAGACGGCACAGATTGAAGTTAAGTAAATTATTTTAAAGTCAAACAAATGTGGTTTAGACGTGTTCTACTTGAGTAGACCTACATGTCCATATATAACATTAATTAATTTAATTGAGTTAGATATGAATTCTGGCTATCAAAATGTGAAAGTATCGGAAAAAATACCGTAAAAATTATATTAACGCAGACGGCACTGATTGAAGTTGAGTAAATTATTTGAAAGTCAAACAAATGTGGTATAGACGTGTTCCACTTGAGTAGACCTACACGTCCATATATAACATTAATTAATTTAATTGATTTAGATGTGAGTTCTGGCTATCAAAATGTGAAAGTATCGGAAAAAATACCGTAAAAATTATATTAACGCAGACGGCAAAGATTGAAGTTGAGTAAATTATTTTAAAGTCAAACGAGTGTGGTATAGACGTGTTCCACTAGATTAGACCTACACGTCCATATATAACATTAATTAATTTAATTGATTTAGATGTGAGTTCTGGCTGTCAAAATGTAAAAGTATCGGAAAAAATACCGTAAAAATTATATGAACGCAGACATCACAGATTGAAGTTGAGTAAATTATTTTAAAGTCAAACAAGTGTGGTATAGACGTGTTCCACTTGAATAGACCTACACGCCCATATATGAATCCTTAATTAATTTAATTGAGTTAGATGTGAGTTATGGCTCTCCCAATGTGAAAGTTTCGGAAAAATAACGTAAAAATTATATTAACGCAGACGGCACTGATTGAAGTTGAGTAAATTATTTGAAAGTCAAACAAATGTGGTATGTACGTGTTGCTCTTGAGCAGACCTACACGTCCATATATAACATTAATTAATTTAATTGATTTAGATGTGAGTTCTGGCTGTCAAAATGTGAAAGTATCGGAAAAAATACCGTAAAAATTATATGAACGCAGACATCACAGATTGAAGTTGAGTAAATTATTTTAAAGACAAGCAAATGTGGTATAGACGTGTTCCACTTGAGTAGACCTACACGTCCATATATAACATTAATTAATTTAATTGAGTTAGATGTGAGTTCTGGCTGTCAAAATGTGAAAGTATCGGAAAAAATACCGTAAAAATTATGTTAACGCAGACGGCACTGATTGAAGTTCAGTAAATTAATTTAAAGTCAAACAAATGTGGTATAGGCGTGTTCCAATTGAGTAGACCTACACGTCCATATATAACATTAATTAATTTAATTGAGTTAGATGTGAGTTCTGGCTATCAAAATGTGAAAGTATCGGAAAAAATACCGTAAAAATTATGTTAACGCAGACATCAGAGATTGAAGTTGAGTAAATTATTTTAAATTCAATCAAGTGTGGTATAGACGTGTTCCACTTGAGTAGACCTACACGTCCATATACAACATTAATTAATTTAATTGAGTTAGATGTGAGTTCTAGCTGTCAAAATGTGAAAGTATCGGAAAAAATACCGTAAAAATTATATTAACGCAGACGGCACTGATTGAAATTAAGTAAATTATTTTAAAGTCAAACAAATATGGTATAGACGTGTTCCACTTGAATAGTCCTACACGCCCATTTGAATAACATTAATTTAATTTAATTGAGTTAGATGTGAGTTCTAGTTGTCAAAATGTGAAAGTATCGGAAAAAATACCGTAAAAATTATATTAACGCAGACGGCACTGATTGAAGTTGAGTAAATTAATTTAAAGTCAAACAAATGTGGTATAGACGTGTTCCAATTGAGTACACCTACACGTCCATATATAACATTAATTAATTTAATTGAGTTAGATGTGAGTTCTGGCTGTCAAAATGTGAAAGTATCGGAAAAAATACCGTAAAAATTATATTAACGCAGACATCACAGATTGAAGTTGAGTAAATTATTTTAAAGTCAAACAAGTGTGGTATAGACGTGTTATACTTGAGTAGACCTACACGTCCATATACAACATTAAGTAATTTAATTGAGTTAGATGTGAGTTCTGGCTGTCAAAATGTGAAAGTATCGGAAAAAATACCGTAAAAATTATATGAACGCAGACATCACAGATTGAAGTTGAGTAAATTATTTTAAAGACAAGCAAATGTGGTATAGACGTGTTCCACTTGAGTAGACCTACACGTCCATATATAACATTATTTAATTTAATTGATTAAGATGTGAGTTCTGGCTGTCAAAATGTGAAAGTATCGGAAAAAATACCGTAAAAATTATATGAACGCAGACATCACAGATTGAAGTTGAGTAAATTATTTTAAAGTCAAACAAGTGTGGTATAGACGTGTTCCACTTGAGTAGACCTACACTTCCATATACAACATTAATTAATTTAATTGAGTTAGATGTGAGTTCTGGCTGTCAAAATGTAAAAGTATCAGAAAAAATACCGTAAAAATTATATTAACGCAGACGGCACAGATTGAAGTTAAGTAAATTATTTTAAAGTCAAACAAATGTGGTTTAGACGTGTTCTACTTGAGTAGACCTACATGTCCATATATAACATTAATTAATTTAATTGAGTTACATGTGAGTTCTGGCTGTCAAAATGTGAAAGTATCGGAAAAAATACCGTAAAAATTATATTAACGGAGACGGCACTGATTGAAGTTGAGTAAATTATTTTAATGTCAAACAAATGTGGTATAGACGTGTTCCATTTGAGTAGACCTACACGTCTATATATAACATTAATTAATTTAAATGATTTAGATGTGAGTCCTGGCTGTCAAAATGTAAAAGTGCCGGAAAAAATACCGTAAAAATTATATTAACGCAGACGGCAAAGTTTGAAGTTGAGTAAATTATTTTAAAGTCAAACGAGTGTGGTATAGACGTGTTCCACTAGATTAGACCTACACGTCCATATATAACATTAATTAATTTAATTGATTTAGATGTGAGTTCTGGCTGTCAAAATGTAAAAGTATCGGAAAAAATACCGTAAAAATTATATGAACGCAGACATCACAGATTGAAGTTGAGTAAATTATTTTAAAGTCAAACAAGTGTGGTATAGACGTGTTCCACTTGAATAGACCTACACGCCCATTTGAATCCTTAATTTAATTAATTGAGTTAGATGTGAGTTATGGCTCTCCCAATGTGAAAGTATCGGAAAAAATACCGTAAAAATTATGTTAACGCAGACGGCACTGATTGAAATTAAGTAAATTATTTTAAAGTCAAACAAATGTGGTATAGACGTGTTCGTCTTGAAGAGACCTACACGTCCATATATAACATTAATTAATTTAATTGAGTTAGATGTGATTTCTGGCTATCAAAATGTGCAAGTATCGGAAAAAATACCGTAAAAATATATAACGCAGACATCACAGATTGAAGTTGAGTAAATTATTTTAAAGTCAAAGCAAATGTGGTATAGACGTGTTCCACTTGAGTAGACCTACACGTCCATATATAACATTAATTAATTTAATTGAGTTAGATGTGAGTTCTGGCTGTCAAAATGTGAAAGTATCGGAAAAAATACCGTAAAAATTATGTTAACGCAGACGGCACTGATTGAAGTTCAGTAAATTAATTTAAAGTCAAACAAATGTGGTATAGACGTGTTCCAATTGAGTAGACCTACACGTCCATATATAACATTAATTAATTTAATTGAGTTAGATGTGAGTTCTGGCTATCAAAATGTGAAAGTATCGGAAAAAATACCGTAAAAATTATACTAACGAAGACATCACAGATTGAAGTTGAGTAAATTATTTTAAATTCAATCAAGTGTGGTATAGACGTGTTCCACTTGAGTAGACCTACACGTCCATATACAACATTAATTAATTTAATTGAGTTAGATGTGAGTTCTAGCTGTCAAAATGTGAAAGTATCGGAAAAAATACCGTAAAAATTATATTAACGCAGACGGCACTGATTGAAGTTGAGTAAATTAATTTAAAGTCAAACAAATGTGGTATAGACGTGTTCCAATTGAGTACACCTACACGTCCATATATAACATTAATTTAATTAATTGAGTTAGATGTGAGTTATGGCTCTCCCAATGTGAAAGTTTCGGAAAAATAACGTAAAAATTATATTAACGCAGACGGCACTGATTGAAGTTGAGTAAATTATTTGAAAGTCAAACAAATGTGGTATGTACGTGTTGCTCTTGAGAAGACCTACACGTCCATATATAACATTAATTAATTTAAATTGATTAAGATGTGAGTTCTGGCTGTCAAAATGTGAAAGTATCGGAAAAAATACCGTAAAAATTATATTAACGCAGACATCACAGATTGAAGTTGAGTAAATTATTTTAAAGTCAAACAAGTGTGGTATAGACGTGTTATACTTGAGTAGACCTACACGTCCATATACAACATTAATTAATTTAATTGAGTTAGATGTGAGTTCTGGCTGTGAAAATGTGAAAGTATCGGAAAAAATACCGTAAAAATTATATGAACGCAGACATCACAGATTGAAGTTGAGTAAATTATTTTAAAGACAAGCAAATGTGGTATAGACGTGTTCCACTTGAGTAGACCTACACGTCCATATATAACATTAATTAATTTAATTGAGTTAGATGTGAGTTCTGGCTGTCAAAATGTGAAAGTATCGGAAAAAATACCGTAAAAATTATGTTAACGCAGACGGCACTGATTGAAGTTCAGTAAATTAATTTAAAGTCAAACAAATGTGGTATAGACGTGTTCCAATTGAGTAGACCTACACGTCCATATATAACATTAATTAATTTAATTGAGTTAGATGTGAGTTCTGGCTATCAAAATGTGAAAGTATCGGAAAAAATACCGTAAAAATTATATTAACGCAGACGGCACTGATTGAAGTTGAGTAAATTAATTTAAAGTCAAACAAATATGGTATAGACGTGTTCCAATTGAGTACACCTACACGTCCATATATAACTTTAATTAATTTAATTGAGTTAGATGTGAGTTCTGGCTATCAAAATGTGAAAGTATCGGAAAAAATACCGTAAAAATTATATTAACGAAGACGCCACAGATTGAAGTTGAGTAAATTATTTTAAAGTCAAACATATGTGGTATAGACGTGTTCCACTTGAGTAGACCTACACGTCCATATATAACATTAATTAATTTAATTGAGTTAGATGTGAATTCTGGCTATCAAAATGTGAAAGTATCGGAAAAAATACCGTAAAAATTATATTAACGCAGACGGCAAAGATTGAAGTTGAGTAAATTATTTTAAAGTCAAACGAGTGAGGTATAGACGTGTTCCACTAGATTCGACCTACACGTCCATATATAACATTAATTAACTTAATTGATTTAGATGTGAGTTCTGGCTGTCAAAATGTAAAAGTATCGGAAAAAATAACGTAAAAATTATATGAACGCAGACATCACAGATTGAAGTTGAGTAAATTAATTTAAAGTCAAACAAATGTGGTATAGACGTGTTCCAATTGAGTAGACCTACACGTCCATATATAACATTAATTAATTTAATTGAGTTAGATGTGAGTTCTGGCTGTCAAAATGTGAAAGTATCGGAAAAAAATACCGTAAAAATTATATTAACGCAGACGGCACAGATTGAAATTAAGTAAATTATTTTAAAGTCAAACAAATGTGGTATAGACGTGTTCCACTAGAGTAGACCTACATGTCCATATATAACATTAATTAATTTAATTGAGTTAGATGTGAGTTCTGGCTATAAAAATGTGAAAGTATCGGAAAAAATACCGTAAAAATTATATTAACGCAGACGGCACAGATTGAAATTGAGTAAATTATTTTTAAGTCAAACAAATGTGGTTTAGACGTGTTCTACTTGAGTAGACCTACATGTCCATATATAACATTAATTAATTTAATTGAGTTAGATGTGTGTTCTGGCTGTCAAAATGTGAAAGTATCGGAAAAAATACCGTAAAAATTATATTAACGCAGACGACACAGATTGAAGTTGAGTAATTTATTTTAAAGTCAAGCAAATGTGGTATAGACGTGTTCCTCTTGAACAGACCTACACGTCCATATATAACATTATTTAATTTAATTGAGTTAGATGTGAGTTCTTGCTGTCAAAATGTGAAAATATCGGAAAAAAATATCGTAAAAATTATATTAACGCAGACGGCACTGATTGAAGTTGAGTAAATTAATTTAAAGTCAAAGAAATGTGGTATAGACGTGTTCCAATTGAGTAAACCTACACGTCCATATATAACATTAATTAATTTAATTGAGTTAGATGTGAATTCTGGCTATCAAAATGTGAAAGTATCGGAAAAAATACCGTAAAAATTATATTAACGCAGACGGCACAGATTGAAGTTGAGTAAATTAATTTAAAGTCAAACAAATGTGGTATAGACGTGTTCTACTTGAACAGACCTACACGCCCATATATATCATTAATTAATTTAATTGATTTAGATGTGAGTTCTGGCTGTCAAAATGTAAAAGTATCGGAAAAAATACCGTAAAAATTATAAGAACGCAGACATCACAGATTGAAGTTGAGTAAATTATTTTAAAGTCAAACAAGTGTGGTATAGACGTGTTTCACTTGAGTAGACCTACACGTCCATATATAACATTAATTAATTTAATTGAGTTAGATGTGAATTCTGGCTATCAAAATGTGAAAGTATCGGAAAAAATACCGTAAAAATTATATTAACGCAGACGGCACAGATTGAAGTTGAGTAAATTATTTTAAAGTCAAACGAGTGTGGTATAGACGTGTTCCACTAGATTAGACCTACACGTCCATATATAACATTAATTAATTTAATTGAGTTAGATGTGAGTTCTAGCTGTCAAAATGTGAAAGTATCGGAAAAAATACCGTAAAAATTATATTAACGCAGACGGCACAGATTGAAATTGAGTAAATTACTTTAAAGTCAAACCAATGTGGTATAGCTGTGTTCCACTTGAGTAGACCTACACGTCCATATATAACATTAATCAATTTAATTGAGTTAGATGTGATGTATGGCTGTCCCCATGTCAAAGTATCGGAAAAAATACCGTAAAAATTATATTAAAGCAAAAAACACACATTGAAGTTGAGTAAATTATTTTGAAAGTCAAACAAATGTGGTATAGACGTGTTCCACTTGAATATACCTACACGGCCATATATAACATTAATTAATTTAATATAGTTAGATATGACTTATGTCTGTCTTCATATCAAAGTATCGGAAAAAATACCGTAAAAATTATATTAAAGCAGAACACACAGATTGAAGTTGAGTAAATTATTTTGAAAGTCAAACAAATGTGGTATAGACGTGTTCCACTTGAATATACCTACACGGCCATATATAACATTAATTAATTTAATATAGTTAGATGTGACTTATGTCTGTCTTCATATCAAAGTATCGGAAAAAATACCGTAAAAATTATATTAAAGCAGAAGACACACATTGAAGTTGAGTAAATTATTTTGAAAGTCAAACAAATGTGGTATAGACGTGTTCCACTTGAATATACCTACACGGCCATATATAACATTAATTAATTTAATATAGTTATATGTGACTTATGTCTGTCTTCATATCAAAGTATCGGAAAAAATACCGTAAAAATTATATTAAAGCAGAAGACACACATTAAAGTTGAGTAAAATATTTTATAGTCAACAAATGTGGTTAAGACGTGTTCCACTTGAATAGACCTACACGTCCATATATAACATTAATTAATTTAATTGAGTTAGATTTGAGTTATGGCTGTCCACATGTCAAAGTATCGGAAAAGATACCGTAAAAATTATATTAACGCTGAAGACACACTTTGAAGTTCAGTAAATTATTTTAAAGTCAAACATATGTGGTATAGAGTGTTCCAATTAAATAGACCTACACGCCCATTTGTATCATTAATTAATTTAATTGAGTTAGATGTCAGTTATAGCTGTCCCAATGTGAAAGTATCGGAAAAAATACCGTAAAAATTATATGAACGCAGACATCACAGATTGAAGTTGAGTAAATTATTTTAAAGTCAAACAAGTGTGGTATAGACGTGTTCCACTTGAATAGACCTACACGCCCATTTGAATCCTTAATTTAATTAATTGAGTTAGATGTGAGTTATGGCTCTCCCAATGTGAAAGTTTCGGAAAAATAACGTAAAAATTATATTAACGCAGACGGCACTGATTGAAGTTGAGTAAATTATTTGAAAGTCAAACAAATGTGGTATAGACGTGTTTCACTTGAGAAGACCTACACGTCCATATATAACATTAATTAATTTAAATTGATTAAGATGTGAGTTCTGGCTGTCAAAATGTGAAAGTATCGGAAAAAATACCGTAAAAATTATATTAACGCAGACATCACAGATTGAAGTTGAGTAAATTATTTTAAAGTCAAACAAGTGTGGTATGGACGTGTTCCACTTGAGTAGACCTACACTTCCATATACAACATTAATTAATCTAATTGAGTTAGATGTGAGTTCTGGCTGTCAAAATGTGAAAGTATCGGAAAAAATACCGTAAAAATTATATTAACGCAGACGGCACAGATTGAAATTGAGTAAATTACTTTAAAGTCAAACCAATGTGGTATAGCTGTGTTCCACTTGAATAGACCTACACGTCCATATATAACATTAATTAATTTAATTGAGTTAGATTTGAGTTATGGCTGTCCACATGTCAAAGTATCGGAAAAGATACCAAAAAATTATATTAACGCTGAAGACACACTTTGAAGTTCAGTAAAATACTTTAAAGTCAAACATTTGTGGTATAGAGTGTTCCAATTAAATAGACCTACACGCCCATTTGTATCATTAATTAATTTAATTGAGTTAGGTGTCAGTTATAGCTGTCACAATGTGAAAGTATTGGAAAAAATATTGTAAAAATTATATTAACCGAGAAGACACACATTGAAGTTGAGTAAATTATTTTAGAGTCAAACATATGTGGTATAGACGTGTTCCACTTGAATAGACCTACACGCCCATTTGAATCATTAATTTATTTAATTGAGTTAGATGTGAGTTATGGCTCTCCCAATGTGAAAGTTTCGGAAAAATACCGTAAAATTTATATTAACGCAGACGGCACTGATTGAAGTTGAGTAAATTATTTGAAAGTCAAACAAATGGGGTATAGACGTGTTCCACTTGAGAAGACCTACACGTCCATATATAACATTAATTAATTTAATTGAGTTAGATGTGAGTTCTGGCTGTCAAAATGTGAAAGTATCGGAAAAAATACCGTAAAAATTATATTAACGCAGACGGCACTGATTGAAGTTGAGTAAATTATTTGAAAGTCAAACAAATGTGGTATAGACATGTTCCACTTGAGTAGACCTACAAGTCCATATATAACATTAATTAATTTAATTGAGTTAGATGTGAATTCTGGCTATCAAAATGTGAAAGTATCGGAAAAAATACCGTAAAAATTATATTAACGCAGACGGCAAAGATTGAAGTTGAGTAAATTATTTTAAAGTCAAACAAATGTGGTTTAGACGTGTTCTACTTGAGTAGACCTACATGTCCATATATAACATTAATTAATTTAATTGAGTTAGATGTGTGTTCTGGCTGTCAAAATGTGAAATTATCGGAAAAAATACCGTAAAATTATATTAACGCAGACGGCACAGATTGAAGTTGAGTAAATTAGTTTAAAGACAAGCAAATGTGGAATAGACGTGTTCTACTTGAGTAGACCTACACGTCCATATATAACATTATTTAATTTAATTGAGTTAGATGTGAGTTCTGGCTGTCAAAATGTGAAAGTATCGGAAAAAATGTTGTAAAAATTATATTAACGCAGACGGCACTGATTGAAGTTGAGTAAATTAATTTAAAGTCAAACAAATATGGTATAGACGTGTTCCACTTGAGTAGACCTACACGTCCATATATAACATTAATTAATTTAATATAGTTATATGTGACTTATGTCTGTCTCCATATGAAAGTATCGGAAAAAATACCGTAAAAATTATATTAACACTAAAGGCACGCATTGAAGTTCAGTAAATTATTTTAAAGTGAAATAAATATGGTATAGACGTGTTCGTCTTGAACAGACCTACACGCCCATTTGTATCATTAATTAATTTAATTGAGTTAGATGTCAGTTATAGCTGTCCCAATGTGAAAGTATCGGAAAAAATACCGTAAAAATTATATTAACCGAGAAGACACACATTGAAGTTGAGTAAATTATTTTAGTCAAACATATGTGGTATAGACGTGTTCCACCTGAAGAGACCTACACTCCATATTGAATTATTAATTTAATTTAATTGAGTTAGATGTGAGTTACGGCTGATCCAATGTTAGAGTATCGGAAAAAATATCGTAAAAATTATATTAACGCAGACGGCACAGATTGAAGTTGAGTAAATTATTTAAAAGTCAAAGAAATGTGGTATAGACGTGTTCCTCTTGAACAGACCAACACGCCCATATATAACTTTAATTAATTTAATTGAGTTAGATGTGAGTTCTGGCTATCAAAATGTGAAAGTATCGGAAAAAATACCGTAAAAATTATATTAACGCAGACACACATTGAAGGTAAAGTAAATTTATTTTAAAGTCAAACAAATGTGGTATAGACGTGTTCCACTTGAATAGACCTACACGCCAATATATAACATTTATTAATTTAATTGAGTTAGATGTGAGTTATAGCTGTCCCCCTTGTCATAGTATCGAAAAAATACCGTAAAAATTATATTAACGCAGAAGACACACATTGAAGTAAATTAAATTATTTTAAAGTCAAACAAATGTGGTACAGACGTGTTCCACTTGAATAGACCTACACACCCATATATAACATTAATTAATTTAGCTGAGTTAGATGTGAGTAATGGGCGTCCACATGTCAAAGTATCGGAAAAAATACCGTAAAAATTATATTAACGCAGACGGCACAGATTGAAGTTGAGTAAATTATTTTAAAGTCAAACAAATGTGGTATAGACGTGTTCCACTTGAGTAGACCTACACGTCCATATATAACATTAATTAATTTAATTGAGTTAGATGTGAGTTCTGGCTATCAAAATGTGAAAGTATCGGAAAAAATACCGTAAAAATTATATTAACGCAGACGGCACAGATTGAAGTTGAGTAAATTATTTTAAAGTCAAACAAATGTGGTATAGACGTGTTCCACTTGAATAGACCTACACGCCCATATATAACATTAATTAATTTAATTGAGTTAGATGTGAGTTCTGGCTGTCAAAATGTAAAAGTATCGGAAAAAATACCGAAAAATTATATTATCGCAGACGGCACAGATTAAAGTTGAGTAAAATATTTTAAAGACAAACAAATGTGGTATAGACGTCTTCCACTTGCGTAGAATTACACGTCCATATATAACATTAATTAATATAATTGTGTTAGATGTGAGTTATGGCTGTCCCCATGTGAAAGTATCGGAAAAAATACCGTAAAAATTATATTAACGCAGACGGCACAGATTGAAGTTGAGTAAATTATTTTAAAGTCAAACAAGTGTGGTATAGACGTGTTTCACTTGAGTAGACCTACACGTCCATATATAACATTAATTAATTTAATTGAGTTAGATGTGAGTTCTGGCTATCAAAATGTGAAAGTATCGGAAAAAATACCGTAAAAATTATATTAACGCAGACGGCACAGATTGAAGTTGAGTAAATTAATTTAAAGTCAAACCAATGTGGTATAGATGTGTTCCACTTGAGTAGACCTACACGTCCATATATAACATTAATTAATTTAATATAGTTAGATGTGAGTTCTGGCTGTCAAAATGTGAAAGTATCGGAAAAAATACCGTAAAAATTATATTAACGCAGACGGCACAGATTGAAGTTGAGTAAATTATTTTAAAGTCAAACAAGTGTGGTATGTACGTGTTGCTCTTGAGCAGACCTACACGACCATATATAACATTAATTAATTTAATATAGTTATATGTGACTTATGTCTGTCTCCATATGAAAGTATCGGAAAAAATACCGTAAAAATTATATTAAACGCAGACGCACAGATTGAAGTTGAGTAAATTATTTTAAAGTCAAACCAATGTGGTATAGATGTGTTCCACTTGAGTAGACCTACACGTCCATATATAACATTAATTAATTTAATATAGTTATATGTGACTTATGTCTGTCTCCATATGAAAGTATCGGAAAAAATACCGTAAAAATTATATTAAAGCAGAAGACACACATTAAAGTTGAGTAAATTATATTAAAGTCAAACAAATGTGGTATGTACGTGTTGCTCTTGAGCAGACCTACACGACCATATATAACATTAATTAATTTAATATAGTTATATGTGACTTATGTCTGTCCCAAAATGTGAAAATATCGGAAAAAAATACCGTAAAAATTATATTAACGCAGACGGCACAGATTGAAGTTGAGTAAATTATTTTAAAGTCAAACAAGTGTTGTATGTACGTGTTCCACTTGAATAGACCTACACGTCCATATATAACATTAATTAATTTAATTGAGTTAGATGTGAATTCTGGCTATCAAAATGTGAAAGTATCGGAAAAAATACCGTAAAAATTATATTAACGCAGACGGCACAGATTGAAATTGAGTAAATTATTTTAATATCAAACAAATCTAGTATAGACGTATTCCACTTGAATAGACCTACACGTCTATATATAACATTAATTAATTTAGTTGAGTTAGATGTGAGTTCTGGCTGTCAAAATGTAAAGTATCGGAAAAAATACAGTAAAAATTATATTAACGCAGACGGCAGAGATTGAAGTTGAGTAAATTATTTTAAAGTCAAACAAGTGTTGGTATAGACGTGTTCCACTTGAGTAGACCTACACATTCATATATAACATTAATTAATTTAATTGAGTTAGATGTGTGTTATGGCTGTCCCAATGTGAAAGTATCGGAAAAAAATACGTAAAAACTTATATTAATACGCAGACGCACAGATTGAAGTTGAGTAAATTATTTTAAAGTCAAACAAATGTGGTATAGACGTGTTCCAATTAAATAGACCTACACGCCCATTTGTATCATTAATTAATTTAATTGAGTTAGATGTCAGTTATAGCTGTCCCAATGTGAAAGTATCGGAAAAAATACTGTAAAAATTATATTAACGCAGACGGCACAGATTGAAGTTGAGTAAATTATTTTAAAGTCAAACATATGTGGTATAGACGTGTTCCACTTGAATAGACCTACACGCCCATTTGAATCATTAATTTATTTAATAAATTATAATAACGCAGACGGCACAGATTGAAGTTGAGTAAATTATTTTAAAAACAAACAAATGTGGTATAGACGTGTTTCACTTGAATAGACCTACAAGTCCATATATAACATTAATTAATTTAATATAGTTAGATGTGAGTTATGGCTGTTCCCATGTCTAAGTATCGGAAAAAATACCGTAAAAATTATATTAACCGCACACGGCACACATTGAAGTTAAAGTAAATTATTTTAAAGTCAAACAAATGTGGTATAGACGTGTTCGTCTTGAAGAGACCTACACGACTATATATATAATTAATTAATTTAATTGAGTTAGATGTGAGTTCTGGCTGTCCCCATGTCAAAAAGTATCGAAAAAATACCGTAAAAATTATATTAACGCAGAAGACACACATTGAAGTAAATTAAATTATTTTAAAGTCAAACAAATGTGGTATAGACGTGTTCCACTTGAATAGACCTACACGTCCATATATAACATTAATTAATTTAGTTGAATAAGATGTGAGTTCTGGCTGTCAAAATGTGAAAGTCTAGGAAAAAATACCGTAAAAATTGTATTAACGCAGACGGCACAGATTAAAGTTGAGTAAATTATTTTAAAGACAAACAAATGTGGTATAGACGTGTTCCACTTGAATAGACCTACACGTCCATATATAACATTAATTAATTTAATTGAGTTAGATGTGAGTTCTGGCTATAAAAATGTGAAAGTATCGGAAAAAATACCGTAAAAATTCTATTAACGCAGACGGCACAGATTAAAGTTGAGTAAATTATTTTAAAGTCAAACAAATGTGGTATAGACGTGTTCCACTTGAATAGACCTACACGACCATTTATAACATTAATTAATTTAGTTGAGTTAGGGTGCTGGCTGTCAAAATGTGAAAGTATCGTGGGTTCGAAAAAATACCGTAAAAAATTATATTAGCCGTTCGGAGACGGCTTTAAGCAGTTGAGTAAATTATTTTAAAGTCAAACAAGTATAGACGTGTTCCATACCAAACCTACACGTCCATATATAACATTAATTAATATAATTGTGTTAGATGTGAGTTATGGCTGTCCCCATGTGAAAGTATCGGAAAAAATACCGTAAAAATTATATTAACGCAGACGGCACAGATTGAAGTTGAGTAAATTATTTTAAAGTCAAACAAATGTGGTATAGACGTGTTCCACTTGAGTAGACCTACACGTCCATATATAACATTAATTAATTTAATTGAGTTAGATGTGAGTTATGGCTGTCCCCATGTGAAAGTATCGGAAAAAATACCGTAAAAATTATATTAACGCAGACGGCACAGATTGAAGTTGAGTAAATTATTTTAATGTCAAACAAATGTGGTATAGACGTGTTCCACTTGAATAGACCTACACGTCCATATATAACATTAATTATTTTAATTGAGTTAGATGTGAGTTCTGGCTATCAAAATGTGAAAGTATCGGAAAAAATACCGTAAAAATTATATTAACGCAGACGGCACAGATTGAAGTTGAGTAAATTAATTTAAAGTCAAACCAATGTGGTATAGATGTGTTCCACTTGAGTAGACCTACACGTCCATATATAACATTAATTAATTTAATATAGTTATATGTGACTTATGTCTGTCTCCATATGAAAGTATCGGAAAAAATACCGTAAAAATTATATTAAAGCAAGACAATTTGAAGTTCAGTAAATTATTTTAAAGTCAAACATATGTGGTATAGACGTGTTCCAATTAAATAGACCTACACGCCCATATATATCATTAATTAATTTAATTGAGTTAGATGTGAGTTATAGCTGTCCCAATGTGAAAGTATCGGAAAAAATACCGTAAAAATTATATTAACCGAGAAGACACACATTGAAGTTGAGTAAATTATTTTAGTCAAACATATGTGGTATAGACGTGTTCCACTTGAATAGACCTACACGCCCATTTGAATCATTAATTTATTTAATAAATTATAATAACGCAGACGGCACAGATTGAAGTTGAGTAAATTATTTTAAAAACAAACAAATGTGGTATAGACGTGTTTCACTTGAATAGACCTACAAGTCCATATATAACATTAATAAATTTAATATAGTTAGATGTGAGTTATGGCTGTTCCCATGTCTAAGTATCGGTAAAAATACCGGAAAAAATTATATTAACGCACACGGCAAAAATTGAAGTAAAGTAAATTATTTTAAAGTCAAACAAATTTGGTATAGACGTGTTCCACTTGAATAGACCTACACGCCCATATATAACATTTATTAATTTAATTGAGTTAGATGTGAGTTATAGCTGTCCCCCTTGTCATAGTATCGAAAAAATACCGTAAAAATTATATTAACGCAGAAGACACACATTGAAGTAAATTAAATTATTTTAAAGTCAAACAAATGTGGTATAGACGTGTTCCACTTGAATATACCTACACGCACATATATAGCATTAATTAATTTATTTGAGTTAGATGTGAGTAATGGGCGTCCCCATATCAACGTAATGGAAAAAAATACCGTAAAAATTCCATTAACGCAGAAGCACACATTGAAGTTGAGTAAATTATTTTGAAAGTCAAAGAAATGTGGTATAGACGTGTTCCACTTGAATATACCTACACGGCCATATATAACATTAATTAATTTAATATAGTTAGATGTGAGTTATGTCTGTCTCCATGTCAAAGTATCGAAAAAATACCGTAAAAATTATATTAACGCAGAAGACACACATTGAAGTAAATTAAATTATTTTAAAGTCAAACAAATGTGGTACAGACGTGTTCCACTTGAATAGACCTACACACCCATATATAACATTAATTAATTTAGCTGAGTTAGATGTGAGTAATGGGCGTCCCCATATCAACGTATTGGAAAAAATAATTTAGTCAACTTAAAAGAGTGCCTATACTTTTTATGGAATTTTCACTTTATTTTTCCTTATACTTTGACGTTCAGACAATCATAACTCACATTTGTTTCCTCAAAACTATTGAATATTATATATAGGCGTGTAGGTGTGTTTAGGAGGAACACGACCATACCACATTTGTTTTACTTTAAAATAATTTAGTCATCTTAAATAGGTGCTTATCCTTTTAATGGAATTTTCCCTTTACTTTTCCCGATACTTCCACGTGTAGACACCTATAATTCACATTTCTTTGCCCTAAACTATTGAATATTATATATAGGCGTGTAAGTGTGATTAAGAGGAACACGTCCATACCGCATTTCTTTTACTTTAAAATAATTTAGTCAACTGAAAAGCGTGCCTTTTCTTTTAATGGAATTTTCGCTGTATTTTTCCCGATACTTCCACATTTAGACACCCTTAACTCACATTTATTTTTCCTAAACTATTAAATATGATATATAGGCGCGTAGGTGTATTTAAGAGGATCACGTAAATAATCACTTTAAAATAATTTAATCAACTTAAAGTGTGCTTTCTTTTATTGAATTTTCACTGTATTTTTCACGATACTTCCACGTTTAGAGACCTATAACTCACATTTATTTCAAATAAACTATTAATTTATATATAGGCGTGTAGATGAGATCAAGAGGAACACGTCTATACCACATGTTTGAGATTAATATAATTTAGTCAACTTAAAAGTTTCTTTTTAATGGAATTTTCACTTTTTTTCCCCCGGTAATTAAACGTTTAGACATCCATAACTCACATTTATTTAACCTAAACTATTGAATATTATATATAGTCGTGTAGCTGTGTTCAAGAGGAACACATCTATACCACATTTGTGTTACTTTAAAATAATTTAGTCATCTTAAATAGGTGCTTATCCTTTTAATGGAATTTTCCCTTTACTTTTCCCGATACTTCCACGTGTAGACACCTATAATTCACATTTCTTTGCCCTAAACTATTGAATATTATATATAGGCGTGTAAGTGTGATTAAGAGGAACACGTCCATACCGCATTTCTTTTACTTTAAAATAATTTAGTCAACTGAAAAGCGTGCCTTTTCTTTTAATGGAATTTTCGCTGTATTTTTCCCGATACTTCCACATTTAGACACCCATATCTCATTTATTTCACCTAAACTATTAAATATTATATATAGGCGTGTAGGTGAAAGAACTTTTTTTTTATTTTTGATTTCGATTTTTTTATTTTTCTTATTTATTTTTGTAAATTTTTATGAAATTTTTTATTTTTTATGGATTTAAAATTTTTTTTTTTAATTTTATAATTTTTTTAAATTAAAAAAAATTTTTTTTTAATTTTTTTGAATTTTTTTAAAAGATTTTTTAGAAAATTGAAAAATTTTTTTTTTAATTTTTCTTTAAAAAAGAATTTTTTTTTTTTGAAAATTTTTTTTTTGAAAAATTTTTTAAAATTTGTTTTTGTGAAAAGTTTTTTTTTAAAGTTTTTTCTAAATTTTTTTTTTAATTAAAAAAAAATTTTTTGAAAAATTTTTTTTTGTAAATTTAAAATTTTTTTTTTTTTTTTTAATTTTTTGAAAAAATTTTTGTTTGAAAATTTTTTTTTCTTTTGAAAACTTTTTTTTTGAAAATTAAGAAAAAAAAAATTTTTTTAATTTTTTTTTTAAATTCTTTTTTAAAAATTAAAAAAAAATTTTTTTTGAAATTTTTTTTCTTTTGAATTTTTTTTGTTATTTTTTTCTTTAATTTTTATTTATTTATTTATTTATTTTTTTGAAAATTTAAAAAAAAATATTTTTTAATTTTTTTTTGAAAAATTTTTTAAAAATTTTTCTTGCAAATTTTTTTTTTATTTTTCTTGAAAAAAATTGAAAAAAAAAAATTTTTTTTTTAATTTTTTTTTGAATAAGTTTGTTTAAAATTTTTTGTATTTATTTTTTTTCTGGTTTCCAGTATCTTTTCTGGATTTTGAGCGATAATTTTTTAGGTAACCCATTTATTACGATGTTCGTAAAACTAAACAGGATATTGAAGCAAAACACTCTATTTTATATTAAAAAGAGCAAAAGCAGAGATGATATATAAACGTGACGATGTAAACAAACGAAAACGTGAGCTGATTTGTTACCAATTTTCCATTAAGAAACAAAGAATATAATTGGTACTAATGTAATTTAATTTACAAAAATGATTTGCTTTAGGGTTGAAAATGAGTTTAGTACTGCAATTTCAAAACAACTACCGGTTTTATTTTGTTGGAGACATCATATATTATAATGGCTATAACTTTTTTTTAAACCACGTCATTGTCATTGATGGATTGATTGATTGCTTGTTCACGTTGTCAAAATATTAATATTTGTTTTGGTGTATTGATCGTGGCTGATTGATGAATATGTAACGTACTTCAGATTAATTGAGTACGAGCTGCGGTTGCTGAGCTCCAAAGATGTTAGAAAATTATGGCGTCGCTGTAATTATTTAATGTTGTGGATGACTACTTAGGTTCACGAGGTGCTCTTCGGTGACTCGTCGGCTGCCGTCAGGATCCTGAAGTGAGGCAGTTTTTGAATTAATTATTTGTGTCCTTTTGCAGATTGATGTACGCCCCATCTTAAAACTTATTTATTTCCCCTTTATTTTAATAAAGCGAGGAAAAAATTAATAAATTATTTTCTAAAATTCACGTCAAGTTCGTCCTCGAACACAATAATATTACTATCGAAGAGTAAAACGCTAAAGAAAGCGAAAAAAGATGTTAACCAAGAGGTTTCTTTCCCACTAAAAAACAATTTGCAGCATTATTTCGAGGAGGATCGTATGGAAGATCTTCTACTACTCTCCAGTTACTAATGAAAATAATAAGCTCAAAAAACCTTACAACCTATGAAGTAGGAAGTAATTGCAAGAATATCTTGCAAAAATCCATAAATTAACTCAATATTAGTACCAATAGTACGAAACCAAATCAAGATTTAACTGAGTGCTCTGACTGTTCAGACGTACAGAAATATTTAGAAAAAATTAAAATCCCAGCCCGTGCGATGGACTTGAAAGATCGAAGAGTAAATATGTGATCGTGGGCTTCCTCTCAGCATTACGAGAAGATATAGCCACAGAACTCCATCTCACGGTCTTGAACCAATTAAATATATTTAAGAAATAGGCGCACTAAGCAGCCTATTCCCTATTCCTGTATCAGCTAATGATAAAATACAAGACATAAAAATTTGTCGTATCTTGCAGTCAAATTTGAACCTTATAGATTCAAGGGGTAGCCCAATGCTACAGGTGCCAGGAATTTGGCCACTCTTCAGTTCATTGTAATTTGTCTCCAAAGTGCGTGAAATGTGGTGCTGTCACAGTGAAAAAAAAAAATTGTACTGTGGGTCCCGATGACTTTAAATGTGCTAATTGTGGTTCCAATCACACCGCTAACTACAAAGGATGCTGCAAGCACCCAGCAAACTGTCCTAAAAACAAGTAAAATCGCAAAAACCTAAATTCATCCCAGCCCCTATGAAAATTAATGCTTGAAAGTAATGGAGGAAAACTCTACAAACTTAACGCAGCGGATCCTGAGATAACTAGCACTCCATTTTCAAAAACCAACCCTCAATTTTGATAGGCCGGTGCCAGGATCCGCCGTTCCATCTTACAACGAGCGTACAAACGAAGAAACCCACTTCGCCTCGACTCCCAGTGAGAAGAGTCGTCTCCACTCCGCGTTGCGGAAAAGGCAAGGGGCAAAAATAAAATAATAATGCTCTTTTGAAGCATTAAAATTAGTGAAGAGTTTATGAAGGAGTTCATATCTTTATTATAACTCTCTTCAAAAAATTTATGGAAATAATAAAAAACGTAGAAGATCCAGTCCAGCTTACTCAGCATATTTGAAGCTGTAGCTGAATTTTACGATCCTCCAACATCATGGCTAAATCGTAACTTACCTCAGCTTAAAATAATTCATTAATAACGGCCTGGGCAATAAAATTAATTTCGCGATTTCTTAGACGTCGGACGTTGATATTGTGCTCGTCCAAGAAACGATGTTTTCAAGAAATCATATTCCAAATTTAGCATTGGAATTATTCACTTTACCGTAGGGACCGTGAAAACTATTCTAGATCCAGACAAAATGTGGTTGCCATATACGTTCGTCGTGATATTAATCACTATGTTGTCAACGAAACTTACTACTACATGATCTCGAATCTATTAGTTATGGTTTACCTGACAGCAATTCCAAAATTTTTAATTACTTCGGCTTATATTCGCTGTAACAATAACTCTCTACCCGGCCTGACTAAAATTCTTAACTTTCATAGGAATTGTTTTATCGCAGGAGATTTCAATGCGCATAATACTGCTTAACTGCAGAGGTGTAATAGGAAAGGTAGAGAGCTTCTTAAGTTAATCGGTAGCATTCCTTATCTAAATATTCACTATCCAAATTCGACCCATTTTGCTCATAATATCCCTTCTGTTATCGATTATGCTCTCTCACAGAATATTCCCTATAAAATAACTTCTGAAATTTGATCTTTTCGATTTAAGACATGTGCCAGTATTACTGAAATGGATATGAAATTAACTTAGTCTTACTTACACGATTGGCAGCAGTAAATATTTGCCTGTAATAAATTAATTTTCCCCGTTATTCGTAACACTACTGATATTGACAATGCAGTAACTAAACTTATAGTGAGGTTTTTTTAAATTGTCGAAGGAAGAATCCCCGGATTCATGAGCTCCCTTCACATCAAAATTCTAATTAAAAAACGAAAATACTGCACGATTTATACCAATTTCTTTAAACTCCTGTTTTCAAGAGTATATTGCTCTCAGTAATTCTGTCAAGAGAGAAATTCGAGTTCATCGATTAAAACTAAGAATTTATCTCCGGACTTAGCGTAGACGATAATTCGTTTTAAAATTCCAGAGAAGACTCCGCGGTAAGTCCGCGTATCATTTTAATTGTAGGAGCCACAACGACGCACTTTCATCCCTTCGGTAAAGCTGAAGCCTTTGCTACCGTGTATGAGGAAAAATTTGCTCCAAATTCTGATTTAGTTAACGTAGAGCACGATTCGCACGTTAATGATACTATTAATGATTTCATAAATTTACCAATCACTCAGTCATCCCCAAAACAAGCATAGCATTAGAGAAATAATTAAAAACCTTAAATATAAAGCTCCCGGCATAGATAAAATTATTAATAGATGCATTAAAAGTTTACCTCCAAATATTCTCATTTATTTCACTGCAATAATAAACTATATTTTAAAATTTCATTACTTTCCGAATAACTAAAACTGCCATTGTTTGCCCTACCCAAACCTCAAATAATTTAATTTGTAAATTACCGACCTATAAGTCTTTTAATTGCCTCAGTAAAGTCACCGAGCGTGTATATCAACCGCCTACAGACTTTCCTAGACGTAAACGACATTATTATTGCAGAGCATTTATTTGCTTCTTAAACACAGTACAACATGTTGCTTAGGGTTGTTGAACTCGCTAGCGAGGGATTGCAAACCAAAAAAAATAATGGATTTTTTTAGACATTGCAAATTTGACCGCATAACTGAGGGACTCATTTACATTAATTAAGCTCCGTGTGCCAGATGCAATGATTCATCTTTTAAAACAATACTTTGCAATCGTTTTCAAAGTCCGTGTCAACAACACTTATTCTAACAACAGAACAATAACTGCTGGAGTATGGGTATTTTGGTCCGACTTTATTCAATATTTTCATTAATGATATCCCTAAAACTATTTAACTTCACTTGCACTTTATGCTGACGACACGGCAATTTTTACTTCTGCACACATAGATAGCGTTAGCGCTTACATTCAAAATCATATTTTCTGGAAATTTTTTAATATTGGAAGATTTAAAATATGGCAAATAATTATTTTATCGATCATTTAAATTTTTTGTATTAAATTTTTTTTTTAAATTTATATCATCTAGATTTTTTAAAACATATAAAACATTAAAAACTGTATTTAAATTGTGTTTTCACTATTTACGATCTTTTTAAAAATAAAATGCTCTTGTAAAAGCAGTAGTTTTTGCAACGTAAATTTTTTTTTCCCAATCTAACATTGCTACTTAATAAAATTAAACAGAACTCTCCGGAGGATTCAGGCCCCCAGGTATCTAACCAATAAATTTTCGAAGGGATTTGAACATAGATACATTTAAAATTTTTGCACTAAATTTCTTAAATTTTGGTCAGGTGTATCCTACCTAATCAGATCATAAAATTACCTGACTTGATCATAGGAAAGCTAAAATCGAAAAAAGAATGATTTTAAACTGGTATTTTTTTTTTTAAAATAAAAAAAAAGATGGACTCACATTTTTTTTCTCATGTTTTTAAGCTGAACCTAATTTTTAATTTTAATTTTTTAACTTTAATTTTACTTTTGTACTAACTTAATGATTTCATTATTTTTTTTGAAAAATTCACCTTTTCTTCACTGTTTTTACAGTAATTTGAAAAAAATAAATAAATAAATTAATTATTAAATTTTAAATAAATATAAAAATTTTTGCTATTCTTAAACTTTTTCTTTTTTATTTTAAAATTTTTCATCTTAATTTATTTAACTTGTTAAGTATGGCCTAGCAATTTATCTCATCCCATCATTAAGACTGCATTTTCATACTTATGTTTTTCATCTTAAAAGACTGGACACCTGATTTTGAATTCTTATTGCAACAGGGGATAAATTCGGCCAAGGTACCCCGGTCAACTCTTCAATAGCTCTTTTTTTTTTTAAACCACGTATAAAGAACGGAAAAACAGTTTTAGAAAGAGAAAAGTTCAAGCTATAATATTCAGCCAATAAAACAAACCATTTTTTTTACCTGCCTCCACAATTCTCGAAAATTAAAGACCCGTCTTATGACGGGTTATATGCTAGTATAAAATAGAAGTTAATTTTTTATATAAAAATAAACTTTATTTTTCATTTTTTTTTAGAACCAACAACAATAACCATAAAAATTACTGTAAAAAGACAACAAACATTTAAAAAGGAAATATTAAATTATTTTTACACGAGATAACTTCTTTCTTTTTGGCAGTTTCAATCAATTGGTGAGTACCGGTAATTAAGTTTCGTTCTTCTCGCTTAAGTCTTCACCCTCTTCTACTATATCTTCGACTTCGTCTTCCTCTTCTTTTATGCTCAAGGGGAAGCCATAGAGACAGAAAGAATAAAAGTTCCGAAGCTGTCTCGGATCTGCGACTGCGAAAGAAAAGTCTGCATTGTTAAAATGAAAAACTTTGTCAGACAAAATCTCCATCTGATAAATAAAAGTCATTACTTGTATTTAGGTACACTGAAAATGCAATATGTGAATGCTGGGTTCCGAACAGGGTAAAAGAATTTGATTTTTGATTGCTTTTACTGATTTTTGAAAGGAAAATTTTAACACATTGTATACGGGACACGTACTAGTACGTTTTCTGGCGATTGATACTTGAGCGCGGGTCACGTGCTAGTACGGGTTAGTGTCACAACAGGGTTTGTTGGTGGGTACAAAAATAAAGGTATATACAGGAAAACGAAGTCGAATGTTCTTGTCTTTCATTTTTATATAATGTAAAAATGTTCATATATAACATCATTCGAAAAAATCAAAACTGTATACTACTATTTCTATTTGATTTTTCATATTTAAGATACCATTATAAATTTATCCACTAAAAAATATTTTTTTTGTTTCCAAAAATCTTCTTCTTGTTATTTATATATTTCTATTTATATATTTGTTCATATATTTCGATACAAAATACGAAAAGCTCGTTAAAAAATGGAATAATTTTCGATCTATTGAGATTGAACTGAATAACTAACTGAATTGACGCACAAAACGCCCGCTCCTGGTACAATTCCGCTGCGAAATGTACCCGCACGCAATGGGTTAATTACAGCTTTTTGGAAGACGACAACTTTGAGAATGGCCTATAAAAGTATGATCCTGGCATTTTAAAGGTGTAAAGATGATCTGTAACACAAGGTTCCCACTCTTTTTCCAGAACAACTATTAAGGACTTTTTAAAGACTTTCTAAGGACCAAAGTAACTTTTTATAAGGACCTACTTGAAATACACGGCATAACGACATAAACCCTATTTCCTGAGCACCATATTTTAATAATTATGAACCAGACAAGGCATGTTCCATAAATGCCCTACAATATTTCATAACTACGTTTTTAAAAATACCTAAAAATTAATATAAAATAAAACTATTTGACAAACACATTTTGAAAAACGTACATCTAAAGTTTTTCGAGTGATCAAATTAAAAATAAATTGTGAATAAAATATAATATTATAAACAGTATTTTCTGAGGGTTTAAAAATGACTCTGATATAAATATATGTGTGTATGTATATATATACTAGCTGATTATACCCGACATTACCTGAGAAAGAAGAAAGTTTTAGACTTTTCTACTACATTCAATGCAAAGAAAATTAAACTTCCATAAGGAACTGAAATATCGACAAACCCCCAACCTCCATGCTTCGTTTAATTAAAATCTGTATGACTGTTAGCTATTGGGAAAGGGCAGCTGACATTATAAACTTATTCCGTATGCGAAAGATTATTTATTGGTCAAATAAGTTTTCTAGCTCGTGACCATAAAAAGTACTCATAAACTAAAAGTATTTTCGTGATATTTTAAGGATATCAAGGAAAGGAATTTTGAATTACTACAGAGATACACTGAAAACATACAAGTATTTGATGATTTTCTTTATTATTAATACTGCACTTTTGGCTAGAAAATATAAAAGAACATTAACAAATATTTTATATATTCTTTGACCAGTACTTATCACCAGTACTGGCGTTCTTTATTAGAACCGGTTTGGGGCAAGTTTAACTCCAAACTTACAAAACCAGAAATTTCGGAGAGTACGGCGAAAATTGATAGGAAATCACGTGACAAACGGATAAATTGTTCAAGTTCCAAATTAAAAATTAAGGAGTTTTTAAGAACCTTTGACAAAAATTAAGTACTTTAAGGGTCATTAAAAATGAAAGCTAAAATTAAGGCGTTCTTAAGAACTTTTGAGGACCATGGGAACCCTGTAATAGTCTTAGGGATTTTCCATTAGTTCCATTTGGTTTTAGGTTCATATATCTGCCCTTTGGTTTTTGTTGTTACATAACACTCACACGTAACAGAAGACAATACAAAAAAAAGTTAAAAATGAGACAAATGTACTAAACCAAACAGAAATACCATCGACTGGGAATTGAGCGATGAGTTCCGACACTTCCGGTTTCTTGTTCATGGTCTCCAGTAAACTGTAAATTCGAAAAGCCGGTAATCTGACGTCGTAATAGAGGTGAATTCTGTCGCTGAACGTCACATACACGAGGGAAGGAACAGAGTCACCCGGGTACACGGAATACATTCCTGGAAAATGAACTTCTTTTAGATACTGTCACATATTTAAGACGCTTAACGTGCGTCACAGAAAAAAAACAGATAATTACCCCTCCAGCTATTATCGAGTGATTTTCTAGTGACCCACATGGGTCCCGAAAATAATTTATAATACGAGGGTTGGAACTTTAATAGTGGCAACACTGCTGTAAAAACGCTACGCAACCAAACCAAAGCATGTCGTGTATACCGCACGTGAGCTACATACCTACCTTACCTCTCAGCAAACAGACTCTTCCTACGTCATACGAATGAGGAGTGACGCGAAGAACTGATACTTGTATTAGATAGCGGTTTAAAGTAAGTGCTGTCACGATGTTTTCAAAACGAGAACAATGTAGTTGGATAAAAATTGAATGTCATACGACCATGTCCTCTAGGGATTCAAGAAGCTTGATGGGAATCTACATTGCCTTGCAGAACTGTGGCAAGATGAGTAAAAGCCTTTGATGAAGGACGCCAAATTGTGGCAGACATGCATCGGCCAGGTCGTCCTAGCATCAGTGATGCAGAAGTGCATTCTGTTGCCGTACTAATGGACAGTGATCGACGCCATCTGACGTGCCTTATCATCCACCATACTCCTCAGTCTAAGCCCTTGTGACTTTGACTTAATTCCTCAGATGAAGAAACCACTTCGTGGCATTCGCTCCAGAACTGTTCCACAGATTCTTCCATCAATAGACCGGTCCATTCGAACTATCAACCAAACAGTCGCTGCTACAGGTGTTCTGCAACCTCCACATCGTTGGAAATGGGTTATATATAATGCTAGCGACTATACTGAATGAGTATAAAACAGGGTGACAAGAATCCATTTTATATTCCAAGTAAATATAGAGTTGCCACTATTAAAGTTGCAACCCTTGTAATGTAACGCCGAGTGTAGAATTGATCCTTTATTAGCTTGCGGTCTAAAGTGTCAGGACGTTTTCAAAACAAGAACAACGAAAATGGATAAAAATCCAATGTGCCAGAGGTCGTAAGTCACAACAACGTCATCTAGGGCTTCGAGAGACTTGCGGAGAATCTGCATTGCTTACAGAGCTGTAACAAGATGGGTAAAAGCCTTCGATGAAGGACGCATAAATGGGGCAGACATACATCAGTCAGGTCGTCCTAGTATCAGCGACGTGAAAGTACAAGCTGTTACCGCACTAATACAGCGATCGATGCCAAACGATTCGTGAGCTAGCCAGAAGACAGCACAAGACGGTGCTGCCCATTCTGAAGGACGCCTGAGCATGAAATAAATTCTGCACTTTCTGCAGAACGCTCCTATCATTCTGCACGACAATGCTCGGCCAGATACAGCGCAAGCTGTGACTGATTTGTTCGATCGATGAGTCTGGGAAGTGCTTTACCCTCCAATATACTCCTCAGATATAAGCCCTTGTGACTTTTCTCCATTCCTAGGATGAAGAAACTACTTTGTAGCATTCCTTCAGAACTGTTCCAGAGATTGGGGTAAAAGACCGGTCTATTCGAACTATCAACAGAACAGGCGCAGCTACAGGTGTTCAGCGACTTCTACATCGTTGGAATCGGGTTATATACAATGCTGGCGACTATACTGAAGGAGTATAAAACATGGCGACATGAATCGCTTTTGTATTCCATAAAAATAAAGAGTTGCCACTATTAAAGTTGCAACCCTTGTAAATAGACATATATCAAACAGTTGATTTAAACTAAGAAGAAGAGAAGCTGAACTACCGCAATTCAGATGTCTTTTTTTTCGTCCTAGAACGACTAAAGATTGACTTTGACTAGATTTAGACAGCATTAGTAAAATAGGTTCGTGGTTGCAATGTCCTCCGAGTTCCCAAACAATACCTTTGTAAGTGGCAGGCCAAGTCTAAGGAACTTCTGCTTGCTCCCTGCTTCTAAATGACGATGACCCACTTGAGGTTCAATCAGTTTTCCGCCCTCGGGATTCCTCACTTTAGTGAAGCTGGGCAAAACTTATAACCAAGGATCAGTCGCTAACCGCGACGGGCTCTATTGGACCAGGTGTCGGCTTTCTTACACCAGTGAGATGAGTAACGATAACAACGGCAATTGCGCGCGCACACACACACACACACACATATACATATATATATATATATATATATATATATATATATATATATATACAATAATATAATAACATATATATACATATGTATATACATATATACACATATATTATACATATATATATATATACACATATATATATATAAATACAATATATATATATATATATATACATATAACATATATATACATACATATATATATATATATATACATATATATACATATACAATATAACACATATAATATACATATATATATATATATATAGACATATATAAATATATATACATATATATATACATATAATACATATATATAACATATACATATAATATATTACATATATAACATATAAATATACATATATATACATATATATATACACATATATATATACATATATTTATATACTATAAATATATATACATATATATAACATATACACACACACATACATATATATATACATATATATACATATACACAATACATATATTGTATATATAATATATTTTTTACAATATTATACATATATATATAATATATTATACATATTTATACATATACAATACATATATATATATAGTTTATATATACATATATATATATATATACAATACATATATACATATACATATATATATATATATTTTATTAAATATATATTTAATATATATATATATATATATAAATATACATATATATATTACATATATATATATACATATATATACATAATATATTTTACATTATATAAATACATATATATATATAATAACATATACATATTATATACATATATATATATATATATACATATATATATATATATATATATATATATATATATATATATATATATATATATATTAGAATTTGAGGATCGGATCTATGTTGCAAAACTGGCCACTGACAGGATGAAGCTGCAAAATGTGTGCAACGAGTTCAGGTACCGACCTGGATGTGTTTGGCGTGATCTAGGAGGGTGCACATAGAACATTGGCTAGCTTGTGGTTAATTTAATATATCGCTCATACTTTTACGTCAAAACAGTATATATATATCGAGAAGTTATACAATTTTGAACATGAAATAATCTTCTACAGTAGGCCTCTACTCTTTTTAACTCACGTAAAATAAAGTAAAACGAGAAAAAACAGCATCTGTAATTCTCCCCAAACAAGATTATCTTTAGCAGTAAGCACCGGCCTACGAATCACGTGTCAGAAATTATGTAAAATGATAACTAAAAATGTAACATGTGTTATAACACTGAGTAAAGCATACAAGGTCTAACTATTGAAACTATTGCTCTTTATTAATTAATCGTTTACTATTGTTACAGGATTTACGAAAATGTATAAGGCAGGAGGCGGATGTCAGGCGAAACAGACGGCAGAGAACAAGTGATGCTGGTCATGTCACGTGTGCAGATAATGTAGTTCGAAGTCAAGTCCAGGATATAAAGTCATAATTGGGTGGCAGTAGAAATAGAGGGAAAGGCCACCTCTGGTGTTCTTAAAAGTCAATTCCGGTTAATAAAGTCACATTTCGGTGTAGGAATCCCAGTTTTTAACAGTTCTTCACAATTGCATGTAACGAGCGAAGACACTTCGGCGCTCCAACTTAAGTTCTGTCATGTAGCAGTGGAGGTCAGATGTCACCGAATTAGCGCTTTCGACCCAAGACAAAATTTCTTCTTTCAAGTCGCGGTCGACGCACTGCCAAGACTCGCAATTTTCATCAATCCCAAGCAGATATTCATCCAAAGTTCCAACCCGGACTCGTTCGTCCGCTATTTGGTCCCAGGCATGCTGGGCCATCCTCTGCTTCACTCGAAACCACATTTGGCATCGCAAAATGGCGGCGGGATCATAATCGTCATCGTCGAATGCTTGGAGACGGCGAAATATTTCATGGCCCTGAGTCAAGTTAGCGTCCATTTCATGGATGATTCGCTGACGTTCGTTTTCCAAATCTCGAATCCTCGCCTCTTTTTCGAGTCGCTTGCGTTCAAAGTATCCGCGGAAAGGCACTGAATCAAGGATTCTTTTACGTAGATTTCTAAACATGTTTAACACAATAAAATTCAATCCACAATCGCTTTTTTTACGTTTTTTCTCTCAAATTCGCTCTTTAACGTGATACTCGCTTTGAGTTTCGTTAAGAACTGAGAAACAACACAGAAATGTCGCACCTCTTATTCGCAACAATACAACCAACAAAGAGAACCGAATTTAGCAATGGGTGCATTGTTTACATCCGGAGATACTTTCTCTGTTTATTTCCTTTCTGTTGCTAACAGAACAGCAAGTTAGTTTGAAAATACTCGCACACACACCGTAGGGGCTGAGCGTTCCAAAGACAACCTGGATGCTGCGAGGATGTCTACCGAACTTGGGCTAAACTTTGGTAAATGTGTTACATCCTGTCCCGGCCGAAACCATCCAGACTAACTAAGCTTTGGTTATTTAGCCATTTCAGCTGGTTTTCGGCGCCACTTTGTTTGGTGAGGTTGACTGAAGAACTCAGTTCCCCCGCCAACTTGGCGATAATGGTTTGAGTAGGGTCGCCTCACATTTTCTCCCGATCTCGCCGTGTCCAAACAATCTGTATCTATGTTATAATTTATATGATATTTGCATCCAACTCTCCTCGTGTCACTCTTTTCTTATATATTAAAAGTGGCCAATGATTAAAAAATTCAGATATAATAAACCATTAATGGTTCAATATGACTGATTTTTAATCATTTGGAGCTGTTGCGTTTGTAAACTGTTAAGGGATTCATTGGCCATAAATATAAATGTCCGGTTTTCTAGTCGTTTTCTTTAATTAATTAAGAATATATAATTCTATTACGATGGTGCACTCTGCATTCATGAAAGTCGCCAGGAAAAGCAAGATATATAATAATGTTTGGATGGATTACCTTTGTGTTTCAGTAAATGTCGCCAATATTTTAGCCAAATTTGCCAAGGGGAACCCAATTCTTCAGTTGTCCCTGTTTGGTGTACCATTACGCCACTTTAAAATCTGCTACTGTTTGCGTAATTATACTGTTCCTACTTTCGCATCTCTATACCATTCCTGTATATTCAATCTGCTTCATTCCGGGTACAGATTCGATACACACACCGCGGTTTTTGTGGCCAAACTTGGCGATTTTTCTCATATATGGCAACTTGGACCGACTTTAATTATGTATAAAATTTTTGAAAATAGCTTTAAATATTTTAATACTGTACGTTCTTTATTGCATTTTCATTACTTTTATAAATTAAGTACCCATATTTCTTATAAAGTTTCAGTATGACTTACAAAATTTTAAAATTCGTTCTCCATATGTTTGCAAATTTAAAAATGCGATATAATCTGTGTATAAATTTTATCTATACTGTGTTTCTTGCTATTTTGATACTCCTAATTTATGCTTTTTATTGCTCTTTTGGATGTTTATCGGCGCCATCTTAAACTGCATGTTGGCATTATTGGCGCCAAATAATGACGCCAATAAAACAAAGGGCACCTTAAACTGCATTTTCACCAATTTTTTTTCTGTATAAATGCTAAACAAACGTATGGAGAGAAGAAGAGAAAACTGTGGCAAAGTGAGATCAGACCTATATTTTGTAGCTTATGTGAATACTATTGTAATCGAATTCATTAGGTGCATTATATGTGAGAAAAAGTTTCAGGAACAAATAAATAAGTTCTTTATATAAATTTCTTACTTAAATTATTTATAGCAAAATGCATTTAGTGTTCTATAATACTACCCTTTTATGCCATATTCCCCACAATAAACAATTTGAGATTTTATTTATGAATTATAAAATAGAATTTTTTTTCCTCCAACAGGGTTTACACTCTTTTTCCAAAACAAATATTAAGGACTTTCTAAGGACCAAAGTAACTTTTTATAAGGACCTACTTGAAATACACAGCATAACAATATAAACCCTATTTCCTAAGGAACCTCTTTTAATGATTATGAACCAGACAAGGCATGTTCCATAAATGCCGGACAATATTTCAGAATTAAGTTTTTTAAAAATGCCTAAAAATTAATATAAGATAAATCTATTTGACAAAAACTAATTTTGAAAAATGTTCGTCTAAAGTTTTTTGAATGATCAAACTAAAAATAAATTGTGAATAAAATACAATATTATAAACAGTACTTTCTGAAGGTTTAAAAGTTAACTCTGATATATATATATATATATATATGTATTTATATACTAAATGATTATACCCAATATTCCCTGGGAAAGAAGAATGTTTTAGACTTTTCTATTACATTCAATGCAAGGAAAGTTAAACTTCCATAAGTAACTGAAATATCTACAACCCCCCCCCCAACCTTCATGCTTCGTTTAATTAAAATCTGCATGAATGTTAGCTATTAGGAAAGGGCAGCTGACTTTATACTTTAAACCTTTTCAGTACGTGAAAGATTATTTGTCAAATAAGTTTTCTAGCTCGTGACCATAAAAAGTACTAATAAACTAAAAGTATTTTCATGATATTTTAAGGATATTAAGGAAAAGAAATTTGAATTACTACAGTAATACACTGAAAACATATATGCATTTGAGGATTTTCTTTATTATTAACACTGCACTTTTGGTTAGAAAATGTAAAAGAATGTTATGAACATTAACAAATATTTTATATATTGCTAGTATATATATTCTTTGACCAGAACTGGTGTTCTTAGAACTGGTTTGTGGCAAATTTAACTCTGAACTTATAAAACCAGAAAGTTCAGAGAGTATGGCAAAAATTGATAGGAAATCACATGACGACAGTGGATTGCAGCGATGGAAAAACTGATCGTGTTCCAATTTAAAAATTAACAAGTTTTTAAGGATCTTTGATGAAAATTAAGGAGTTTTAAGGGCCTTTAAATATAAAAGCTAAAATTAAGGAGTTTCTAAAGACTTTTAAGGACTGTGGGAATCCTGTCCAAGTAAGGGTGAAACAGCAGTTTAGAGTGCCCCTTATTGTTTTGGCGTCTATAGTGCCAACATACCATTTAAATTTGCAAATGTATACAGAACAATTTTTTTAAATTTTCTAAATCATACTGAAACTTTACAGAAAATATGAGTACTTTATAAATGCAATTAAAAGTATAAAACTATAACTATCAAAATATTTAAAACAGTATACAAAAACTTTGTGTACAATTGCAGTCGGAATAGCCCTAAATTTATCGTATGACAGAAACTTACTTGGTAGTGATAAATTTTATGGGCACCCTAAACTGAAGTGAAGCCAAATTGTTATAAAAGTTACTAAACTGACTAAATGTATTCACTAAATTCACTAAAAACATAATTTGTCAAATTATAATATTACCTCAAATATGATAAATAAAAAAAAGAATATATCAAGGTCAAGGTAATTGGGTTTAACAGAGTACCTAGCGAAGTGCAAGGTCTTCACTTTAACCTCTGAACGTAAGCAGAACAAAACATAAATTGAGGCGTCTAGGCAAAAAGGGATCCGAACAAAAATTGAATACACTCCAGCTCACAAGGAAGAGAGGAGGTGAGGACGTTCTCATAAAAAATTAGGAGTAACCAACGTGTTGTCTAATAAGGGGATAATTAGACTGTAAACTTGACAATGACCATGCGGTATGGTTAACAGCAATGCATGGATTCAACAACATGAAGCTCAGAAATAATAAAAAAGTAGTACAATAAAAATAACAGGGACAATAAAAAAGTTGCAACTTGGTACAGCAATTAAAAATAAACAATAAGTGACAACACTAACAAAAAAATATATTTTTGGTTTTTATAAAATTTTAAAATTTTTATTAAGCATTTTTTCAGTTTTTTTTTTATTTTTTAAAAACATAAAACAAGACAAAACATTATGCAAAGTATAAAATAAACGAGAGCAAAGTAGCAGAATGATACAATACCCAAAATATTGGAAAATGTAAAATTAATAGGAAAATAGCCAAAAAGTACAGAAAATGGTACTTCACTATAAAAAACAGCAAAAAACATAAAATTAGGCATTAAAACTTAAAAACAAAATTTTAAGTAAATTTACAAGTCAATGTCGTCACCGGAGACAGAACCATCAACCTCAGGATTGTGAACTGTTTTTATTTCATTTCTGAATAAGGTTTCACGAAATATTACTTGAAGAATTAACAAAACACTTTTTCAAATTTTGTTAATTAAATTATTTAAAATTTAATAATTAAGTACCAAATTTTAGGGGGCCTAGGGCCTAGGCCCAGTTGGCCCATGCTTTAATCAGGCCCTGCTCCCACCTTTAGAGGCATCATTTACGAACTCGGAGAACACAAACTTATTTTACGTGTCCCAACTGCCATTAAAAAACACGACCGATTTTTGGCCGGCTTGAGCCCGAAACACTTAACCTTCCAGTATCGAGACCATTGCCTTTGCCGACAGAGCTACAATGGACCATAGAAAAGTGATATTGATTTCAGAGCTGAAAAAAGTATAAAGGTAAATAAATATGAAATCTACCTGACGTAAAAGCACAAACAGGTTCATCGAACTGGAACCTTACTGACTGCTTTTGTTGGTTAACCATATAAGTCAAACCATCCCAAGAACAAGCAATCACTTCTTCCTCACCGTCACCCTGTAATGTAATAAGAAATAAATTCATGCAGATAGAGAAATACAATGAATCTGTGTGACATTAGATTGTTAAAATGCTATTGCATGACTGAAATTTACAAAATTTATATTTATTTAAACGAAAGCTGGTATCTATATACAGTGAAATCTCTCTGAGTTGCCACAACTCTGGACCGAGAATATTTGGCCGCTCTGAAGGGTATTATTTACTATTATACAGGCTTGCAACTGCTGAGGTACTTTCAAAAAGGTAAGAAAAGTGACAAATAATACAGAATAAGTGATTAAACATTGAAAAAAAAAAGCGATTTTTTTTTTCTCCTCTTGATTACAGATGCTATTATTAAGATTTTTCTATTTATTTTAACTCGAAATCAAATGATTCATGCAAGGCATGATTTTAGCGACAAATACAAAAAAGGTTGAAAATTTTGTTTAACACAACTCAACATTGCTTTTTATTCAAGAAAATCTATAAATTAGATTTGAATACATACATTAATTTTATAATCACAATTTTCTGCATATATTAATGATGTTTTGAAATAGGTACATAGCTAGATTAGAGTATCTAAAAAATTGTGAAGAAAAAGAAAAAGAAAAATGTGTGCTTTGATGCAAATTACTTTAATGTATTAAAGGTACATTTCAGTACAAATGTAGATTTCAGGAACTTCTTTATGACTTTTTAAAATCACTCAATTCTGGAAACAATGACTCATTACATTTTAATAAGATAAATAAGATAAGAGCATCATATTTTTGGTCTTTTATTAAAATATTTTGTCTTTAATTCAGATTTTCTTTTTTCAATGACAGACTTTTGCTGTGATACACCATAAAAAAAGTGACTAAAAGTGATGAATTGTAAAAAAAGTGACCAAAGTTGAGAAAAGTGACAGAATTGCAAGCCTGATAGTAATTATCTTATAGATAATTACTATAATGCATAATATAAACAAGTCTGACATATATTTGTTATATAAATGAAATTTTAAACTTATCTAAAGAGAAAATAGGACTTTATTCCATGCTTCTTTACATTATTTTTAAGGTAAAATTCTGCAATTTGTTTGTTCTGTAGTCTTTGTACTCCTTCAAAATCAAATTAATTTCTTTAATGACTTTGTTGATTTCCGTTCTTCCGTAGTTAAATAATATAGCTAACTTTCTTTCAGATTTGCCATTCTCATATTCACGCAGCACTTCAATGCTCTGCTCGAGATTTAGAGATTTAGAATAACGCATTTCGATTTCGTTGCAACTCAAATCACTGACCAACTAATGAAATGAAACTGTCGTGGATGACATTTTTGCTGACAGAGGTGCCATTTTTCCTTTACTGTACCTATTAGAATTCCAAACAAAGGCCCTAGGACACCTTCAGCGCTTGATTGTCCAGTTCTTCCCTCAGTTTCTATGGATAGTACAATAGGGATTCCCTATCTGAAGGGTGTGGGGAGAATACAAAAGAGATAACAGATTTAACCTTTCTTAGAAAGGAGGGAGTAACCACAGGAATGGATTTCTCAAGTTATTCCTTTGTTTTATGTCCGAACATAAATCTGACCTTGAGTTTTTTTGCTCAAAATTAAAGCACTGAGTGAGTAGAATTTCCCGTAAAATGAAAGGGGCAATCCCACTCGGTGACCATTTAAAGGGGGTCAAGTGGCTGCTAATACAAGTTATTATACCATTATGTATATGAGTCAAAAAATTTGTGCCATGAAAAATTGGCCATTTAGAAGGATGGCCGCTATACAGCTGCTCGGAGAAGTTTCACTGTATTATAAATTATGAAAGTCATCAAGAAAGTATCCCACATCACCAAAAGATGATACTGCAAGAGAGAGAAACGGCAAGTATGATGGTACAAACTGGGTAGATAACACAATTGCAAGTTCACATAACCTATTGACTACAATAAATTTGTTTATGAAAATCTTCCATGAAGCCTCTTCCACTTGATGTTCTAAGCTGATGCTTATTTTTCTAAATGGTTAACCTATCTGCCAATTATAGATCAGCAAATATGAATCAGTATATGAAACCTATTTTGATAGCCTATCAGTTCATTAAAAGGAATACAAAAACAATTTCTTACCGTTAAATCCATCTTATTCAAGGCAAACAACTGATGATCCACTTGCAGAGACCATAAAATTTCATCGTTGTCAACAAGCATCAATGTACCTAAGACAAAAAAGAAAAAAAATATTCATTTAATAAGAAACGAGCAATGTATGTAGCACATGAAAGCCAATTACTTTCAAATATTTTACATGTTAACATTTTTGGTACTCTTAGGATAAGGTGACTAAACATCACATTTTTTTTTCAGAGGGGGGGGAGGCAATTTTGTTCATTTGTTCCATTTTTTGTTTTAATTTTGTCTCTGTTTGCTCAACTGTTTTTCTGTTTCTTAAATTACTACAGCTTTTTACATGGCTTGTGGTTGTTGAACTAAAGCAGTTCTTATCATTTATTAATAAATGGAATGACACAGATAATGAACATAATGAACACAGATCAGAGGGGGGAAATCTTTTTTTACATTAGATGGTTCCCGGTAAACCTTATCTCCTAAATTCACCCACTTTCCCTGACTTACAAAACTGAAGCTGGACTCAGGAAAATAGGGAGAAAAGCTACTACACCCAGCGAGGTGAAAGTTCACCAGGAGGGGGAAAGATACCACCACAGCCCTTCTCCACCAGCTGCAGAGAAGAGGCACATTTTCTCAGGTTCGTTGGTTGGTTGGTTGGTTGGTTGGTTGAAATATAGTGGCAATAATTCCTCTTGGGACAAACTGCACCAAACATGATGGAAAACCAAATAGAACAACACAACTTTGAAACAACAATTTTGAAAAAATCAATTTTGATGAAACGTTAAAAAAGAAAGATGCCTAAAACTAATACAAAAAACGTTTAAAAACAAATAAAAAGGTAGATAATTTAGAAAGAAAAAAATTAACAAAGTAAACAGCAAAGTTTGATTAAAAATTAAAGATGAAAAAATGTAAAACAGAAACTGAAGAATTGAAAAAAACGTACAGGACAAAAATGAAAATTGTGAATTTTAAAATTCAAAATTAATAAAATATTAAAAATTGAAATAAGGGAAACAACCCAAACAAAAAATTAAAAAATAATTGAAAATAATTTAAAATTGAAGAATTAAAAGTTTAAGAATTTAGTATTATAAAATTGAATGTCTTAAGTTAGAGAACTGAAACAATTCAGATTTCAAAGAACAAGCTAGTACGGCGAAGAAAAGGAAATAAACCTGGATGCAGCATTTCTCCAATGATTAAATTAAGATTAGGTGATGAATTTCCAAAGAATTTTATGTACAGAGATTTAAAACAAATATAAGACGCTAAAATATGAGCAACTGATAAGTAGTCTCACAATATGCACACTGTGGAGGTGCCTCAACAAGCAAGAGATGTGCATGTGTGAGTGACACATTTTCCCAAGGAGGCAAAAGCCTGACCAAGAGGGGGAGGGGGTTCCACCCTGGCCCTCGTGAACAGCAGTGGAGATGCCTGCTCGGAACGAGAGAGAAGGGACATTCATGAAGGAGAGCTGAGACCAAGAGAGATGCTTTCCGATTGGCACTATTTGGTTATTCTCGGGTTTGGTTATTCTTTGGTTTTCCAGCCATGTTTTGTGGTTAACAATGTTCAATGTTAAAAAAAATTGTAAATAATAAATATATATTGTCTAGTATATAGTAGCTGCAGTATTTAATTGTCGGTAAGATAAGCTACCTGCGAACCCATGATACAAGCTCCACTGACAATAGGTGAGCAGGTACAGAAACAAGGCATGCAGACATCAGTAAAAACAGCCGCAGACATACTTTATATAACATATATATACAAATATTATCAAGCAACTCAGTCAACGAATATTTATTGAATACACTACATTTGCATATGAAAAAAAATATTTATCGACTTACCATCTAAAGTAGCTACAGCGATCAAAGAATTTCTCTTTTTCCCATTCCAAGTACCACAAATTCCACCAAGGATTTCAGAAGATATGTTTCGATTTCTCATGCGACTCGAGGCTAGAGGGTGATGTTTAGGTGTCAACTTTGATACAGCAGTTCTACAATTAGAGAGAAGAATTATACTGTAATTATTTAGAACATACATGCATATTATAGATTCAGATGATAATGCATATGAAACATTATATTGCATGAATTATCCTTTAACTTAGAATAATTATTTAGAATATACTTCTAAACATATTTATATTTCAGATTCATTGCAGTCCAATAAAGCAGTAAATTATACAAATTATCCCTTAATCTGATTTACAACATGCTTCTAAACATATATGCACATTGAAGATTCGCTCTAAAATTCATATAGAACAGTAAATTGCATGATTATTGGCTAATCTAATTTCAGGTTCAGAAAACGAAAGTAGACAGAAAAAAAAGTGTTATTACCCTACATATAAAATTTAAATTAAAAATTTCATATTTTTACATTTTAATTTTGATAATAATTTGACTCACAGATAGAATAATGGAATTTAAATCTTTTCTAAAGTAAAATTGTAGATATATTACAGGAATGTTAGCAGGTTTACATAAGATTTACCTGTCTGTAACGTCATGGAGTAACTGAAGAGGACACTCAAAGTTAATGTATGTACCCCCTGGTTGAGCCACTAAAACATATGGACAACCCTCTGCACAAGGATTGAGGGATATTGATCCTATCTGGAAAAAGAGAGAAATTATGAAGTCATGATAGTTCATTCATAGTTTATATAAAGATAGTTCAATAATAAAGTCACAAGAAGTGACTTATACAAAGCATACAAACACACTATTAGAGTAAATTAAACCATTTGATACGTATAGGAGTAAAAAAGGTTAGACTGAAGTGCCCTATTGTTCAACATGCAATTGTGCTACCAAAAATTAGCAAAACCTGGCATGTCTAATTGCAAAATATAAACAGTTTGTAGTACCATAATTTCATATGTATAGTCCACAGGCGCGATTTTCTATTTAAAAAATTTCCTAAATCATCAGATAGTCCATACCACTAGATAATCTGCAGACTATACTTGCAAAAATAGGTATTTTAGTATGAAATATTAAATCATTTTAAGAATAAAAACCTAAGTACAGTATAGAATGCCAAAAAGTATGGATTAGACTCAATTTCAACTTCAATAGAATGCCAAAAAGTCTGGATTAGATTCCAATTTTAAAATTTGAAATCATTTCTGAGGTCATAGCCTCAGAGACGAATTTGAACGTAAGAAACAAAGCTGCCTCCATTTCTCTGTTTGAGAACCCAGCTTCGTAAATGGTCTTCTAATGCAGCCCATTGTATTTTTCCACGATGATTGGATCACTTCTTCTCCTATTTTAATGTTTCCTTTTGCTTGTGCCAAATTCTTACTGCTATTTCATCGACCTTCTGAATGACTTTTAGCTTGAAATCGGAAGTCAAACTGCTACAATGTTTTAAAGACATAATGAATGATCAATATGACCACAAATCAAAACTTTGAAAACAAAGCACCTGTTACCAATGATCCTGGTGACCTTAGACCCTCAACTTTCGATCTTGAACTCATACACTTGGTGTTGACAATTGGAGCTGTAAATAGTAACCTTTTTACCACATAAGAGCTTGTTAGACCTTTTGCATAAAGCCACCTTCAATCGGCTACAAACAAGCATTCTTAAAGAAATTTTTTTTATCTCAAATTTCTTTTTGTACAAACTTTCAAGCAAAAGGACTTTTTGGATTAAGATATAAGTTTTGCATGTACTCCTCTTCAAAAAATGCATTCCAATGCTATGAGACTTGAACCCAAATGAATTGTGAGCCATTAAACCTTGGTTCTGGAAGCATTTGGATTTTAATTTATACCTCTAAAGAAAATTGCAGTTTTACATTACCATGCCTCCAAAACGAATGGAAGCATGGCATTTTAATCTTTACTTGGGATTTTTAACAACACAGTTTTTGGAACAAAATTTTAGTGCAGTTTTCGACAGTTTTAATAACTAGATTGTTTTCAGTTTGGTTTGGAACTGGAGAATAAATTTTGGCTCTAATCAAAACCAAGCCAAAGGTGTAAATTAACAAAAAAGTGTTTGGCAACTCCCAATATCCTGCCTACGCTTCCAGATGATAAGTGTACATGATGTTGTACCAAATAATCCCTATAATTTTGATTATCACAGGTAGTACAAATATATCAGTCAATATCATACAAATGTTGCCACTTATCTTGAATGCTGCTGAATGTCGGATAAATTTTGTACATCTGCCACTATTAAACTATATAATTCAAAATTAAATTTGAAATTGTTCAAAAGAGAGCATTTAAAATTACACTGCTTATAAGAGGAATGTTATTCTAACAAATAAAACTTTATAAATTTGCTAGTTTTTACAAAACTACTTTAAAAATCTTTTTTTCTTAATGTTGTTAACAAAATGTTATGTATTGTCACAAAAATGATATTTTAATAACATTCAGCCATATCTCTTGATATGCATAAAAATAAATATCTTGTGACAACAAACAATATCCAGGGTTCCCACTCTTTTTCCAGAACAAAATTTAAGGACTTTCTAAGGACCAAAGTAACTTTTTCTAAGGACCTACTTGAAATACACAACATAACAGCATAAACCCTATCTCCTGAGGAACATATTATAATGATTATGAACCAGAAAAGGCATCTTCAATAAATGGCTTACAATATTTCAGAATTAAGTTTTAAAAGTGCCTAAAAACTAATATAAGATAAATCTATTTAACAAAACCTAATTTTGAAAAATGTACGTTTAAAGTTTCTGGAGTGATCAGACTAAACATAAATAATGAATAAATACTATATTACAAACAGTACTTTTGAGGGTTTAAAAATGACTTATATATATATATATATATATATATATATATATATATATATTATATACACTAGCTGATTATATCCGACGTTTATCTAAAGACGTACATCTAAAGTTTTTTGAGAGATCAAAATAAAAATAAATTGTGAATGAAATATATTATAAACAGTACTTTCTGAGGGTTTAAAAATGACTCTGATATATATATATATATATATATATATATATATATATATATATATATATATATATATATGTACTAGCTGATTATACCTGACGTTCCCTGGGAAAAAAGAAAGTTTTAGACTTTTCTATTACATTCAATGAAAGGAAAATTAAACTTCCATAAGTAACTGAAATATCTACAACCCCCCATCCTCCATGCTTCGTTTCATTAGAATCTGCATGACTGTAAACTATTAGGAAAGGGCAGCTGACTTTATACTTTAAACCTTTTAAGTATACAAAAGATTATGTATTTGTCATATAAAAAAACTGATAGGAAATCATATGACGACTGCAGATATCGTTGATGTAGAAATCGATTGCCTTCCAATTTAAAAATTAAGGACTTTTTAAGGACCTTTGACAAAAATTAAGTAGTTTTTTAAGGGCCCTTAAAAATGAAAGTTAAAATTAAGGAGTTCTTAAGGACTTTTAAGGACTGTGGGAACCCTGATATCTCATGACACTCAATCAAACTCATAATACTTCATTAGCTGAATACAATCAGAATTGAGCCAATTCTGCCATTTACTACACGGTACAAGGCAACCCAACAATTAATTGTAATTATTGCACTTGTTTGGAAAGCTGGGATGCAAGCAAAGTATAACTGTACTCCTGCAGATTTTTATGCTGTGGGAAAACGCCAGGTAGTACAAATTTTAGACAGTTTCTAAAACAGAAGAAGTCTTACTTCAAAAAGTTAATGAATTATTTTTCATGGCAAATTATCTTGTGAATTGAATCAACATTTCTACATATAAAAATATGATATCAGGGATATCAAGAAAACATTGACAAGCATTGCTAAAATAATCAATATCAGGAAAATATTAACCAATGTTTCTAAATATAAAAAAAAAATAATATTCAGGAAAACATGAAATACTAACCCTTACTGCTCCGTAGGCTCTCCTGTGGAACCAAATGTTTTTAGCATGGTTATGTTTAAGATACTGCGGAATTGTCGACTTTGGCATTTGTTATCTGCAGTTAAAACGTGCTCAGTCTCTATACAGTTACGATTAAACCATTGTTTGACCTTTTTATAGTTTAGCAGCATGGAGGGGAATAATTATTATGACAATTTAGAGTGGAGTGGTAGTGAAGAATTAAAAGGTATTGCAAAAGACAAATGTGGATTATAATTCTGATACTTTAAGTAGTGGTTCCGAAATGATACTACCCAAGTAAACCCAGGATGCATACGGGAGGTGGTTTCCAAAGATATCACACCATGGGGAAGCACAAAATTTAAAATTTATCTTTCATTTGCAAGAAGAAAGTGCATATGTATCAAATAAACAAAATTCAAAACATTCACAAGCTCGTGGGATTCTTCTAATTTAAATTAAGCCTTCATTTCACTTGTTCCGCTGCAAAAATGTGTCGGAGTTGCTGGTAGGCAGTGGTATAAAAATGTGTGGAGTGCTAAGGGTTAATAAGCATTATCAACTATCAAAAAATTATATTCAGGGATATCATATGGAGTTTTTTTTGGGGGGTGTGTGTGTCCATTTGATGTAAGTCAGTACAATTTTGATATATGCCAATATTTTTTAGCAACTTGGGATTCTCAAAAGAAGATTTCTATCCTGGCTATGAAGCTTGTAACAAACCAAGTGTGAAATCAAGATTTCAGGGTATCCTATATTTATATTTAACATATTTTAATAATTCTGTACTTTTTTCATTGGTAAAGTAATGCTTACATACAATTCTACCATAAATAAAAGTTATTTCTTACACAATACACCAAAACTAGATTTATATTCATTATGATTATATATTTACAGCAGTGAAATGTAAAAAAAAAATAATAGATTATTTTATCAATTATTTAAAAAACAAAAATTATTAAGGGTATACTACCTGATCTGCAAATTCCCATTTATGCAAGCCTACTAATTTGCCAGTCCAATCATTAGTATTCTAGAAAAGAAACAACAAATCTTTACAAAGCAAACTTATTTTATGTCTACCATTATTAAATTATTTCACAACTTTTTCAAAAGAATTCACAATTTTTAAAGATGGAACTACTATAAAAATCAATATTTAAGGGAACAAATCACTTTTAAGCAACTTTTAAAAGATTTTTTTTCCCTTACTTTTTCTCTTCATGATATCTTTTTTAATTATTATTATAAATACATGAGATTTCCAGTTTTTGCTCTTCATTTTTACTTAATTAGTTCTATTAAACTTACTTTGTTTCTAAACAATAATAACTTTTTATGTAAAGTAAAAAGTGACAGCTTGTTTAAAATTTTAAATTTTTCTGAAACAATGTAAAATACAACTGTTAATTTATGAATAATAAAAACTATAATATTATTACTTTGATACTTTGCAATATGTCCCCTACAAGGTGCAAAGCAAAGTACTGTAATTTCACATATATACAGGGTATCTGGCAAAATAAAATTTTCAAATTCATGACTGTTCATGATTTTCCCTGATTTGGCAGATCATTTTCCACGACTTTAAAAACCTTTCGTTAAAGTATATATGAATAAAACTTCTGATGTACATACAAATAAAATATATGCTTTTAGAGAAATGACTGGAATTTTATCGTAAAAAACTATAAACTTACTTTATAAGTGCTAATAAACTCACATAAAAATAAATTGTTGTATCTACATACCTAAGTTTAATCCTATAGCCATTTTTCAATCAAAATATTTCCAATTTGAATTCAGGGTACTTTGGTATTATCCAGGTGACCACGTATAATAGCCAAATATAACCCTATAATGTTTATATACAATATCCCTAGAGATAAACTTATATTTTGTGCAAAAATCTTAACTAACTTTAATTAAAAAATAATGAATATTATATTAATAAACTTTTAATCTACAATTTAAGAAAAGACCAGAATAATATACATTTACCCACCCATTAAGCTTTCTTGCTTTCAGTTTCCTTGGCGAACAAATTTTACTTGGCAATAGGGTGCATAGGATAATACATAAATACCAAACTCAGTAACTTCAGCCAAATGACAAGTAAAAATAGATTTAAACAATTCAATGCATTTTTTTAATTGTAGTTTAGCGGATCCATGACATTCCATGACTTTTACTTATTTTCCTTGAAAAATCAAGACTTTCCATGACAAAATTAATCCATTGTCAAAATCCATGATTTTCCGTGACTTTCCAGGTGCGCGGAAACCATGTATATAGTCTGCACCATCGTATAGTTTGGGGGTGCGATTTTTTATTTTAAAAATTTCATAAATCATCAGATAATCTGTGGATATTTTAGTACAACAATATTAAATCATTTTAAGAATAAAAACCTAAGTATAGTAGAGTGCCAAAAAGTCTTTATTTCCATTAATTCCACATTTAAAATTTGAAATCATTTCTTGTGCCATAGCCTCGGAGACGAATTTTACCGGAAAAGACAGAGCGGCCTACATTTCTTTGTTCAAGAACCCACCCATGTAAATCGTCTTCTAATGCAGGCCATCGTATTTTTCCATAACGATTGGATTGCTTTCTTTAAAAAAGAAATTTAATTAAAAAAGATCGTATTTTTTAAAGACAATTGGATCGCTTTTATCTCCTATTTTTAATATTTCCTTTTGCTTGCACCCATTTCTTACTGCTTTCTCGTCGACCTTCTGAATGACTTTCAACTTGAAATCAGCAGGTAAACTGTGACGATGTTTTAAAGACATAATGAATGACCAATATATACCAGCAAATCAAAACTTTGAAAACAAAACACTGTTACAAGTGGTGAAATGACCTTCCACCCTCAATTTTCGATCTTGAACCCATCCACTCGGTGTTGTCAATCAGAGCTGTAAATAGTGACTATCGATATTTTCCAGTATTCCAGGACACAATTTAGGATTGCACTACTTGCTACTACTGATTCATTACGCTTTATGGGTTGTATATTATATTTCATGGTTTATTAATGATACGATATGATGTTTATTACTGATACAATACAATACGTTTATTACCGATACAATGTTTTCTTGGTATCTCGTGAGTCGTGTTTTTGTTTACATTTCATCTGCTAATTGTGGGACGTGCTTTCCACGCATCTTCCTATTTTCATGATTTGAGGACTGAACAACCAGCAGATAGTCTGCGACTGAAGAAATTTGCTTTTTAAACACAAATAGTCTGCAGACTATACGTCCAAAATTACGGTACAACTGAACTTCTATAAACTTTTGTTATGTGGGAAAATGCCAGATATATAAATTTTAGACATAAAGCTTCTATACAGATAGAAAAAGCCTTACTTCAAGAAGTTCATGAATTAGTTTGAAAGCTAACACTATCACATGGTAAATTTATCAGGGAAAAATTGACCTACATTGCTAAATATCAAAAAATAATATTCAACGATATTGGAGAAATATTGACTAATGTTGCTAAATATAAAAAGAAAATGATATTCCAGAATATTCAGAAATATTGACCAATATCACTAAATATAAAAAAAATTATATTCAGACATATCATTAATGGGAGGGGGGAGGGCATGATGTATGATACATGTAATAATTCATGACATACAACATTTATCCTGTTTATATATATATATTATATAAAAAGATATTTATTTTGTGAAATAATGTATCTAATAATATTAATGACACTACAAAAAATTATGAAATTTTAAAGAATATATAATTATTTAATGGGAATCATGTATGATTTTTTTTTTTTTTTGGGGGGGGGGGTACCCCTCCCCAAAAAAATAAATACTGAGGTACAAGACCCATTATATAAAAACCATACTCAAAATTTCTTATTTCAAAAGTTCTGGCAAAAACGAGTTTTAACTGATAAAAAAACAAAGCATTCATAAATGGACACATCTACATACAAATATCTATTTTTGAAAACAACAGATAAAATCATTGATCTTCACAAACAAAATTCTTAATTGTGAACTCATTTAAATTTAAAGAAAAGGTAGGAAATGTTATAAATCTGGAAAAATTTAATTCCTGTTTTAATATGTTCATTAAAAATATTAAAAAGTTTAAAAGTCATACAAAAATAAACAAATCTCGTAAATTTTTGCTGATGAAATTGAAAAAGCATTTTTGATCATATTTGATGAACACTTAGTCTTAATTCAAGTAAAGACAGTTATTATTGTAATTAATACATACATGCTATGAATCTATTTATCTAATGAATAATAATTGTTAATTATGGAAATGTTTAATAAAAAAACACTGAAGTCCCTTTTGTCTCAGAATGTGATACTGCTTTATAACTATTCAATATTTTCTACTAAATTTTTAGAATATTTTAAACACATTAATTTTTAAAATTGAAACTTATTTTTTCATGATTTCTAATATTTTATTATTTGTTATTAAGGTAAGGAAATTTTATATTTCCAGGATTGCTCAATACAACTATATATTAAAAATAGCAAAAGGCTTCAATTCAAAACAAATCAATTTTACATTAAGCACATTTCTGTTCTACACTGTTTAGTCATTAAATATAAGAGTGAGAATTATAATTACAACAATGTTTACTGATAAATGTTCTTTTCTTTTACTTGCTTAAAAATATCTTTTGATTAAATGCTTGAAAATTAAAATTATGCATTGATATAAACAAATAAATATAAAAAATTAAATAAGCATTTAAGTGAGTTGTATACTACAAGATATATAAAATGTTAAATTTTGTTTGTTTTTACTGACTTGTACTTTAAGAGTTTATGTCAATGGCAGATGATTTTAAATTTAGATTAAAGATAGAATTATAAATCAGGTGAAAAATAGATAGTTAAAGCTAGTAGTGAAAATTAGTAATATTTTATTTCTATTATGAATTTTAAACTTTACAAAAGTTGGACCTACCTGGTTCAGCTTTACCCAGCGATAAGTTCTTAGCACATGATCAGTAAGACCTAAAACCAATTCCTTTTCTCCATCACCATCTATAATAAAAATGAAAAACAGGAAGTGAGAAATCCATTATGTCAGTATTTCACACTCAAAATTAGACAGACAGATAGGAACCCAAGCCCATAGTCTATCCCATGGGCAGATTTATAAATGTACCACCTACACGCTGAACCAAATTCTCTCCTAGGCTACATTTCTTGCAAAATTAAAAATATGTAATAAAATTAAAAATACTGAAGCTAAGCATTTATTTGGACATTTCTAAGATTTTAGTTGAAGTCTTTATAAATGAATACGGGTTGGCAATCACATACGAGGCACATCCAGAAAGTAAGTTTCCCTATTTAAAAGAAAAAAAGAACTGACACTTTCACGGACATATTTATTGGAAGCAAGTACAGCCATGTTTCAATGATTTTTCAACAGAGCCACCACCAGAATGGAGACACTTGTCTTAGAGTGGGATCCACTTTTGTATACCTCTGTCGTAGAACTCTGCAGCCTGTGAATGGAAATCAGCCTGTGACAAACATCTTCAGCTCTTCATTGTTGCCACACCACTCACCGAAAAACATGAATTTCTTGAGGTGCAAGAAAACGGGCAAATTGCTGGGAGCAAGATCAATTTTGTATTCAGAAGTCATAGACCTGACAGAGCTGAAGATGAATTTCAGTTGGCGCAATGCTTTGTCCATTCGAGATCACCGACCGAAACCTTGCAGGCGGTGGGAGAAGGAATTAAGAGTTTCCATTTTGGATCACTGATACCACAATACTGGCACGAGATGGGACCTATACAGCTGGCATATGATTGATACATCATAGATCTGTTATACATGCTCAATTGACACGGCTAATTACATTTAATTTAAAGGGGAAAACATTGGGAAACTTACTTTCTTTTTTTCTTTTAAATAGGGAAGCTTACTTTCTGGATGTGCCTCATACAATGAGATAAAAATGAAACAAGTTTTAGAGAAAATAAAATATTTTTATAACAATATTAAATTGGTATTAAAGGAAAAATAAAATATATCTTTTTCATATAGTACAGTTCCTTAAATTATTTTTAAAAAACTTATTTTACGTACTTGTGGAATTTTCTTAAAAATAAAACCAGTTTGTAGGAAAATCAAAAAATATTTAAAGAACTGAAAAATTATATAATTATGATGAAAGAATTAGTAGATACCCTAATGGCTTTTTTTACATATATATACACATATACATGTAATGAGACAGACTTCTCGATGGGTGGTTGCAGTCATTGCCATAAAAATGATACCGTTTCAGCTAAAGACTTTTATTAAGATAACGTTGAAGGACGGGTTCCCATTTCATCATAGGGATGGGACAAATGGAAGAGTCAGCTAGCATGTACAAGACCCTTAACACCTGGGTCAACATCTGTGGGAAAAATATCTCTAGAAAAATCTGTCTCCCACAGCATGTATCTCCTTTTTGTTTGGAAATTTCCTAAATGGTCCGCTAGGGCAATGTAGGATTATAATTGGACAAGCCCCTTCTCTGAAGCATAAACGGTAGCCCCAGTGGTCCACTTAGGTGAGGGGTTAAAAAGGGGAATGTAAAATGATGCAGGAATTTTTAGCCCTTGACTTAAGTTTTGAAAACCCCTGAGAATTTTCCTTACGTATATGTATATATAAACCCAGACAACACTGGGTGTTTCAACTAGTAACAAATAAAGAATAAGTTCGAAATTATCTCAGATGAAGTCAAGTAGTAATGATAGTAAAATAATAACAATCTCAAACTATTGTAAAACTAATAATGCACATACCTACATCAGCTAATACAGCTACTTTGGTATTTGCAGGCAACTGCTGAGAATGAAATGGACGCCAATTTCGCCTTTCAGTTTCCTACAATTCATTGAAATTTTTTAAAAAGAGAATGGAGGTTTTGGAATAATATTCTTAGAGAAACTACAATAAATGTTTAAACTAATGATTAATGTTATTTCTCCAGTGCCACCAAGCCAAATGCATAGATAATAACCTTGGAAAGTGAAAATTGGGAAGACTTTTATAGGTATGTAATTTGAAACAAAAAAAAATGGTACATGCAGTAACAAAAAGAATTTCACACAAGACATGAAAGGAAATTTTCTGAGTAGAAGAGTGGTTTTTTTCTCTTGACTACAAGACTGCCTTAAAAATAGATAACTATACTTAAGGTATCTGTTTACGTTGAAAACATCATTTTTTGGAAAAAATCATAATTTTATTTTAATTTCTCTATTGTAAAATTTCAACTTTTAGGCTTCTAAATCTGTTTTTGTTTTATTTCTATGACAATTTAAAGAAAAGATACAGCTGTTTAAACATCAGTGATAGCTGTCCAAACAAAACGGAAATAGCGACTTCGGAACCGGAAGTTGTGAATTTAAAGCCTTTTAAAGAGCATTTCTTCAACAAAACTTTTTTAATTTTCATGAATATTAGTTTAAACATTTTTGTAGTATTTTTAATAATTGACAATTTGGCAATGAGAAAGTTTTGAATCAAGAAAGTGTGGGGAATTTTAAACGTGTATTTTAATTTTTTAATAGTTAAAGTTGCTTTCACAACTTCAAATGCGTTTTTCTCAGAACGGTATTTTTAACAAAATGTTGAAACTTGAAACGCGATTTCTCAAAAAGTTCTTAAAATATTTTGTCGAAAATTATTATGAATACTTTTGATAGTATTTTCTAGTGAATGACCTAAAAGCTTTAAATTTGGATCATTTTTAATGATGTTACACTTATAGTTAGATATAAAAGTAATCAAAATTCATTAAAAATTCAATGTGTATGATTTTGAAGGACCAAAATTTTTTACCAAATGTAAATGAAGCAAAGATTTTAGGTGATTTGCTAGTCCAGTGTATAAGAAATGAGTTCATCAAAAAATATTGAAATAATTTAATTTATTGAAAAATGAGACTTTTGAAAAAACCCGATTTTTTTTACTCAATTTTCTTCATTCATTACAAATTTTATAAAAACTTCTCGAGGAATAAATTTTTTAAGTGCCATTCTCTATGATAATATAAAAAATAAATATAAAAATGTAAAAACGTGAACGAGTTTCTACGTTTAAAGAAAAAAGTTTTCCAAACGTAGACGGATACCTTAACAATCTATACTGTATATTCATATAAATATATAATACATATATATTTCGAAAAAGTAAAACTGCACTTACTGCACAGTGAGCACATGTAAAAAATAAAAAAATATGTTTAAGAGAGCAGTGTATTAGTGTCGGTGTAGGGATTCTTTTTTCAAACAAATCCCTTTTAATAGAACTTTTCTTAACCCGTTCGTGATGAATGCCGCAAATATGTGTTTGTACTAGATGCTGATCAGGGACTAATGCCGCATCCTTAAGTTTGAGCAAGTCCTACACCTCGGGAGGATCACTGCACAGTTGCATCATGGTTTTCGAATGAAATATTTACTATCAGATGACGTTACTAATTCATGTTCCTTTCAAAAGATTGCCCATTATTGTGTGTTTTTTCAGCAAGCAACTTTATGATGAGCCAATTTAGTACTGCACTACTGCACTTCACAATCTAACCCAGGGTTGGAAAAAAATCATTTTTTTTTTAATCAAAAAAATCAGATTGATTTGATTTAAATCAGAATTTTTTTATTTAAATAGAATTTCTTTGATTTTTTTTTCTCAATACGGTAATTTTAATTGTTGTTATTATGTTTTTTGCAATATACATAGAATAGTTTGTTATAAGAAGTAACAAACTATCTATCTAGTATATTCTACACACTGATGACCAAAAATTAAATATATAAATGTTAACCTAATTACATTCTATTATTTTGTAATTGGAAAGTGCAAAAATAAATAAGATGTAAATTAAAAGAACAAATTAAATATTCTTTTAATGCAAACTATTTATTTAAAAAAACAAATAATTATTTAAATATTTTTAAGCACCAAATTATGGATTTAATTGTTTCAATAGAAACACTAGATTTGATGCTTTATTCACTCCAAATTGGTTATGAAAGCTAGAATGAAAACAATGCCAAAAGAAGAAAACTGTCTTTCCATTCCGGCAGATGAAGCCATGGCTGTCGTTATTGGGTAGACAAACTGAATTTCAAGTTCTGTAATACTCTACCTCCCATTACATAAAATTAATTCCACCAGTCATAATCAATCATTGTACTACCCCTACTCCATACTTTCTGATAACAACCCCTCCATTCTTGGAAAGCACATGCTATCTATTGACACTTATTTACTTATTGGTATTATTGTGCCGATGGATTCTCAATTCTCCTGTCTTTGGAATATAGATTTTAAAAGAAGTGGGAAAAAATGACTTAAATGAATAATTTCTTTAAAAAAATCAACTGATTTAAATCATGCCAACCCTGGTCTAGCCCCTATATATCCTAAATAATCAACCATATATATTTTATAAACAAAGGCTGATACATTTAAATGAACCCTTAAGTTATTGAGAATAGTAAAATTTTCTTTAATAGAAAGACTTTAAAAATTTGATACAAATTTTTAAATAAAAATTAATTAAATGCAGTGATGACAGCAAGAAAAATAAATACATACTGATGCAAGCGCTTCTATATCAAAGATGTTTAACAATCCTTCTCCACTTATACAAACAGTGAAATTCTGTGAATAGAAAAAAAAATTTAAATGCAACATCAAAAGTATATATTTTTTAAATATTATTTGACAAACCAAACTAAAAAACTTGATGTGGACAACCAGACTTTCTTGTATGCCTAAATTCCCCCCCTTCTGAAATTTTGAAAGGCCATTTTGTAGACAGCCAACATCCAATGTTTGTGTGTATGTGTGCTATCTGCCTAGCTGTTCATGAACAAAAATATTAATTTACTTTAAAAAACCACTCAGACTATAAAAATCTTCCTGGACCGATGGCCAGAAATACAGTGCTTTGCCTTTCATCAATTGAAGTATCATTTACAAATAAAGATGCCTTTCTCCCTTGGTCCCCCTCCGAAAATAATTTCTGGCTATGGCTCTGATATATATATTATCTCATTCTTTAATCTGATAAATGCAGATGCACAAACAACAGACCAATAAATTTTATTACTTAACCAATCACAAAATAAAAATCAATATATATTACCTAAAAACTTGCTAAAGAATTTTAGGATACATATAACAAAATTAAAGGAATATTGCTAGGTATTAATGGTACAGATGCGATATTTACGCTCTGGTTTTTGTCGCCAAATTTGGCAGCTTTTTCGAGCATTTTGCCAGGCAATGATTGTTTAGCTTTTACTATCCTGACATTGGAGCTTTGTGGATGCAACGCTGATTTGTTCTTTAAGCCCCATTGGTGCACGTGACCACCTGGAGCCTTCTTGAATAATTTCACTGGATTTTTCTAATACAGTAGAACCTCGATTAACCGAGGTTTCTGTTAACCAAGTCAATAAGGAAGTCTATTTTTTTTTTCTCCTTTCCAAAATGAGCTGGAAAAAAATTATACACATTTTAGTTCATTGTCCGTGTTACAGGCACTTCTTCCCCACAAAAGCACTCAACTTCCAAGAAATATTATACCCTTTTTAAATCTTTTTAGCTGCGAAACATAAGTTCATATATGTTTATTTTTATCATTTAAAGAACATGCTATTGTCTTTTTACTTTAAAAGTTAGTTAAATTCGCAAGCATGGAAGGTTTTTATACATGGTTTCTATTAACCGAGATTTCCGATATTCGAGGTACAAGCGGTCCTAATTAGCTCCGATAATCAAGGTTCTACTGTACTACTGAATTTGTTAAGTTCGGACGTGCTTGCATGGTGAGGTTGCTGATCAGGTTGTACCATTTTTTTTTATATTTTTAGTTACTATCTGTCGCTGTGCACCACATGGCTTTTAAGAAACCAAAGACATTTCTTTAGCGTTACTGGATTCTTGTAGTTTGGATGGTGCCTTTTTGAATAATTTCTAGAAAGTTCTTTAGCATTACTGGATTCGTGTAGTTCAAACATGCTCATATGGTCAGGTCGCTGGTCAAGTTTTACCATTTTTTTTAATCATTTTTGTTAGTACTAGCATGCATTTACTGCAGACTGTTAAGCACATAGTTTCCCTCTTTTCATTAATTTCTTGTATGTCCTTATTTATTTTTTTACTGTTTATTAAAATGTGTGTATGTTTTATGTATTTATAGTTGTAATAAGTTGTTGTAACAATATGGAGGGGTTGATAGGGGGTTCCCCTCCTCACAAATTTTAAATTTGTTATACCGTGTGCTAAACAGTCTGCAGTAAATTTGTTTATTCGTCCATGTTTTTTTCTTGGTGATCTTTCAGAAAACGCCATTTTCTGCCACCAATTTTGTTTAGCGACTTTCAAAAATGGGGTATTTTGCAAGAAAGAAACATCGCGGCCAAAAGAGCGTAGATATCGCATCTGTTCCATATTAATCATATACATATTACCTAACAATGGTTTCTTATCAATACATAGGACTGATTGTCACAACAACACAGTTTAAATATTATCCTAATACATACAGTAGTAAGAATGTAGCATTAATTTACTATTCAGGATAGAACAGTAAATTAATAGAAAAGGAAGTTTGTATACAATTTAAGTAAATTTAGGAATCTGAAAGATTGTTATACTACCTTTCCTTCATTCAAAACATCTCCAACAAGGATAACCATAATCTGAAAAACAAAATTAAATTATTAAGATATTATAATAATTTATTTGTTTAACTTTATATTACTTGATGTTTTAGCAAATGAATTTAGTACTAGGATTGTATGACTTTCCTTTTTAACATAGTACTCGTGCCTCATACATAGAGTTGTGAGCAGTGCAAAAAAACTTGTTTTTTTTTGGGAAGGTAATTTTGAAAATTTCTAAAACATGGGAATTTTGAAGTAATTTGAAGTCGCCAATTCCTATGACACAATGAGAACCACCATTTTTTTCTGTCTTTGTTGCAGACCTCAAAAGTTGATATTTTCACACAATTGAACTATCATACGCTATGAAAAAAAATTGAATAATTGGGATTTACTAACTATATTTCGCAAGGTATCATGTTTTGCATGAAAGTATAAGTATATTTTTCCTTTGAGAAATATCCAATATTTTTATTATAACATAAATATTAGGCAATAACCTGTAGTGTCACAAAACCCATAAATCATTATTTTTCTTGGATAACATCTCTCTCTCTCTCTCTCTCTCTCTCTCTCTCTATATATATATATATATATATATATATATATATATATATATATAATGTGTGTGTAGGAATTGGACACAAAATGCAACAGTGTCATTGGATGACACCTTTAAATGATATATGCATTACAAAAAATAATAAACTGTTATTTTAAATTTAAAGATATTTACTTTTATATTATAAAAGGAGGGGGAAAAGTTTAGCATAAAGCAATTTACATAATAAATAATGATACAAAATAATGTATATAATTATTATATTAGCAATTAAAATGTAAGCAACCAGTTATGTTTCATAAGACTAACTGGGTAATTAATTACATAAGTACTACTATAAAATCATTTAAATGCTCATTGCTATTATTTCTTGAATATATATATATATATATATTGCCAAACGTAAGAAAAAAATCTCTAAGAAATAATATGCCACTGTTCAAAAAATGAATGTAAACATTGTTAAAATGATTTCTTCTCAAAGTTCCCAAAATTCTGCGTTTATTCCCCAAAATCCCTGGGTTGATTCCCACCTCTTCAAAATTTCAGGTTTTTTACATCTCTACTCATACATGATGTTAAATTCTAAAGACTAAAGATCCAAAGAAAAATTTTTTCTTATAAATATTATATTTCCAAAATAGTAAAATGTGTTAAAACTATTTTTACCTTGTTGAACATAGAAATGTGCTTTTTAAAATACTAATTGTTGAAAAATTATTAAATATTATAAATATTGTAACTGACAGATAAAACTTTAACGATTTTAGTGCTTTTACTGAAATGAGCATCACAGGTAGTTCTAAAAAAATATTTCATTCTGTGCTTGAACATCACTTGGGGGTTCTCAAGTTGTGAACTACTTATAACTTTTGCAACTTGGGGCAGTTTCCTATTTGTTGTCCTTTTCAAACCAATTAAATAGCAGGGTTTTTTTTAATAAACTTATACAAATAATTTTTCATGAAATGAACCATATACCTATACTTGATTAACAGAAAAAGAACACAAAAATATTGTTTAAATTTTATATTTATAAACAAGTAGGATTGTCTTTTTAATAAATGAAAGTATTATACAGTATGAAGGTAAAGGGTAAAATTATATATTTTTCTAGCTTTCTTAGTTGAAAATTTAGGTATAATAGCCTAAAAATTTAGTCTATTTATAATTTCTTGTTCTATGATTAATATTGTTAAATTATTGCTTTGATGAAAAATCGTAAAATTTTATGAATTTTTGTGTATATTTGTAAGTGACAATCACAAAAAATGCTCAATGCCTTAGTTTAATGTCCAAATTTGCTTTTGTACAGATGAAGATAGCTAAATTTTCAAAACTGCATTAAGTAAAGCTGAAACTATTCTTTATTGATACTGAACTAAAATTCAGAATATATGTAATTAATATTAATTTTAAACATCATATAATTATTGAATAAAACAACGATAATTAACTATGACAGTGTGTTATCTTTCTTTACAAATATTGTTAACTTCAATATTTTATTTTACTTAGCTACAATAAATACCAAAATTTTAATTTTCTTTTTTGACTAATGCATAAAAATGTCACCTGAAAGCATGTGCCATGAATATAACTTGGGCAACATAGCAAGCAAATTGTGTTGGTAGGTAGTACTCCAGTTTAACAAGTTTTCAAAAATTGAATCAACTTATTCTAAATTATATTTATTGTATGCTACAACAAACAAATCACTCGAAAACAATTAACTCTTTTAAAATTGACATCCTAAAATAACCCTTTTTTTCCTATGGTGACAATAAAAGTGTTTTGAGAACTATTTCCTTTTTCTTCACACTTCTTGTAATGCAGATAAATGGGAACAGTACTTGATATATATCGTTTATGGATGCATCAAACTCAAATAAATAACACTATTCTGACCTAAAACTGTAATATCTAGAGTAGGGAAAAACTTTACCATTTTAAGGTCATGTGCTTCAGCCCATGGTTTACTTTGATCTCCTTTAAAAACTGCAAGATCACCTTGTAAATTTCCAACAACTAATTCATTGTTCTGAAAAAAGATATTATGAAAGAGCATATAATAATTGAATATAAAACAAAAAAAAATTATACACGTTCAGAGTTAAAAACACTAATTTTATTTTCTACCTCATAAATAAATTTTATATATTAATTACGAAATATCCAATAATAATAGTTAGATAAAAAAATTTAAAAAGAAAAGTTTAATTTCAAAATAAATTATAATTAATAATTTCAAAAGTATTTACGCTGTCGTTGTCTACATCACCCAAACAGATCGCGTTTCGGGAAAAATTCCCTTTAAATTCAAATTCAAGTCGAGATACGAACGACACCGCACGCATATTGGCAGTCGGTAGTTGAACCATGCAAACCTTTGGATTGGAGACAAACGCTTATGTGTTTTCAATAAAATTACAAGATCAAGAAAATATTAATTTTCAGAAAAACGCATAACAACTTAACGTATCAAATCATTTTTGATCATATGAAAAAGTTTTGTAAACAATTCCGCCGGTTACGAGTAGAAAATACAAAAACAATCCAAGGAGATGATAATCTCTGCATCTTAAATCAAAATATTTTACTGAAAATAATTTAACTTTAAACTCGCTCACATTTCAATTGATATTATAGTAAAAATTCGTGTCATTTATAAAGATTATAAGTATACATTATTACTTGCGTCTAGGGACAACGGATTACAAAACGTGAAAAATAGAGAATGTGCATATGGCGTCAGATGTAGTGAAAAATTGCAGCTCAACTTCCTCGTTGGCAAAATAATTGAGTTTCCTACGGATTGTGCTTGTTATTTGGGTGTTAATTTTGTCAATTATCTGAAAATGGTAACAAGCTGTTTTGCGTATGGCTGTACTAAGCGTTTCAAAAAAGGCGAATATATTGGATTTTATTGCTTTCCTAAAAATCCTACATTGCGAATGCTTTGGATAAAAGCTTTGAACAGGAAAGACTGGACTCCAAGTTCGTCATCGAGAATTTGCGGCAAACGTTTTCAGAATGATAATAAAACGTTTATCTTACTGTAATGCAATAGATTAAAGTGATTATGTTCTAAGAATTTTTTTTTATTATTACTAAGTTGTTTTTTCATATTTCTAATGTATTTTCTATGATTTTGTGAGAAGAACTGTACGTATAAATGTAATTATTTTTTGTCCTTAAAATGATCAGGTTTTGCAAATTTTTATTATATTCTTATTTATGTAATAGTTTTTTGTGCCTGTTACATAATCAAAGTAGTTATGCTTTGATTATGATACTTAATAATAATGTGTAAAATGTTTAATTTAAAAATATATATATCATTTTGTAAGTGCTAAAAAAATCTATTTTAAATTACCTGGCCAGTTTCTGATGTTTCCTCCCCCTTCCTTTAAATAAAATTTAGTTTTGTTGTGTACGTGATCCATAAAGGAGCTCCTAAGATACAATGAAAACAAGCAATGTTTTGCCTACGAAAAGTTTAGTTGTAGTCAGCACATCGAATTTGTTTACAAACATGCACTTTCTCTATAAATCTGAGCATTCGCGAATTTAATCTCTCGCAGCAAGATTCAGTCGTCGTTTCAATTTATTAAACGACCGTAGATTGTAAAAATTCCTCTGTTTAAAGGAAACACTGTAAAACCTGTTGCAAAAACTTAGCAAATTTTATAAACAGGATTTCAAAAATTATTAAAAAAATTATAGAAGGAACATACAACGTCTGTTGAATCCAAAATCAGTCACACGTTACATCTCTTTTTAAAGAGTGTTATGTGAAAAATTGCATTTTCTTTTATACTCTAATAAGAAAAGAATGTTTCATGGTTATGTGTAAGAGAGATAGAGGCTCTAGTTCTGCCACAACTAATCAGTTGTAAGCAGTCCAGTTTGCAAGTTATTGTTAACAAGCAAGAGCTTTGTTATCCATAGATGATACTGATAGTTTACCTCTATATATAAATATCACAAATATTTCAAATAAATTAAAGAAGTTGCAAAAGATTGATAAATATTCTTCATATTAAACTTCTCAGTGAAATAATTTACCTATATTCACTAAAAAAAATTCGAAATGATAAAATCTTTAAAACAACTTCATGCAAACACACACACACACACACACACACACACACACACACATATATATATATATATATATATATATATATATAAACTTTTAAACGCTTATATGAAAAAAACAAATTAGTTAAAATATTTTTTAACAAAATTTGTATTTGAAAATATTAGCATCCAAACAATGTAAAAAAATTAGTGAAACACTTTACAATAATAAGGCGATTTCACGCAGCAGGCCACATCTAAACTTATGACAATTCTGGCTTTAGTTTCAAATGGAAGGGCATTTTATGGTTTACTTATTGGCTGTTGTAAACATGTAAATGAATGGGAAGGGCATTACAGTAGTTCGTGAAGTTGCACGAAATTGCTTTATACAGTTATTGATCAAAACATTAAATTTTTCCTGCTAACGATGTGACTGATCTACGTAGTATGAAATGTGATTAAGAAAAAGGCATTTATGCTATTACTGAAGCAGTCAAAGCATTTAATTAAAACTTATCAGACTTCGTAATGTAACAAAAATAATAGGTTCCTAATTGATGGAAGGAATAAAATATGGGTGAGCGATTTCTAAAAGGACGGTATTATTATTATTATTACATACCTTTAGTAGGCTAAACAAGAACAAATTCTACTAGCATCATCATTCAGATTCGAATCATCCG